>JAUCRC010000008.1:5110000-5682500 GCA_032399595.1 Tetragonula carbonaria
GAGATTTCTTATCCGATTGTTTAAACTTTGGAAGTTTCCATGTACCTTCAAAAGTTCTTGAGGAATCTTCCAGCGAATCTTCTAGATTTTTGAAACTCTACAACTTGCGAAGAATTGATCGCTATATAAATCGTAAAAGTTACTTTAGCCAATTCATTTAAATTATGTTCATACCAATGGCACATAGTCGTGGATGTCCTCTGCAAATGTTCAAAGTTATTCCTTACTCGGGGAAATATGAACCTCGAAAAACAAATATGTATTAAGAATAATTGCGTAATTCTGTAGTAAAATATTGATTGTACGAGGAATGCAATAATCGAAATTTACTGTGATCATAATTTAAACGATTCTATAATGCTTTCGGGATTTATTATTTATTTATTTATTATCATATGAAAAATTAACGCTTTTGTTGAGGATGATAAAATATTAGTAGATTACAGTTACTCCAGGAAATTTCTGTATGATGAAGAATTATCGACATATTAAACTCTTATTAACTTTTTGAAAAAAAGAATTGTACAATATATGTTAAGAGCTTTCGATCGGTTTAATCATACTCGATAAAATATCGGTGACAATTTAAACTGCTACAATAAAAAGAAATCGTAAATCTATCTTAATCAAAGATTAAGTAGAGATATTTCTTCTGTCAAAAAGTTTTGCACAATTCAAACGTCTTTACGAACACTAACAAAACTTTTTTCATAACTAAATCCATCACAGTTTTAAAAATTGAAGTCTAACTTTTTCTCACAGGGTTAAACAAGACTTTAAAATATCGATAATTTTTCATCGTGTGTACAGAAATTTCCTGGATGACACTATCTCATTTTTATAAGTTTCAAGGAATTTAAGAATTTAAGTTTCGATACAATTTAAGAATAAATTAAACTTTTTTAAGTTATAATTGCGTGAATTCTCGTAAGCATGCTATAATAAAAAAAATGAGATAACTATAATAACATGCTCAAGAAGCAGCTGAAAGAATTGCTTTTCAATTGAAACTTTGCACGCTCAGCCAATTTTTCAATCAAATGTAATACATATTCCTTTTGAAAATTTTCATATTCAACACTCTGCATTATTCTCTAATTATCATTTCATTGAATATTTAACGTTAAAATATCTAAATTAACGTTTATAAAATATCAGATACCATTTGCTACGCATTGCTTGCTGCAATAAATAATAAATCTACACTCATTAAATAAAACTGTTCAAACTATTAAAGCCAACCACCTTGCAGAGGGTTGAACGTTATACTTTATACCCTAATCCCTTGCTTCGAGGACAAACCCTCAATTTCTCGATAACGTCAAAACCAAGTACATAACATAAAGCTACTCAACTAGAACGATCTCAAGCTTAATTTCATCATTCTTGGACCTAACATTTACTCAACGCATATCACAAATCACATAGACATAGACTTATCACCAAAATATCTATTTATGCTTACGCTGATGGTACCCCATCAAGAGTCACGATCACGCTTCATGGTAACCAAAGCAAAAAGAGAAAAGGTGCAGAAAAATATTGGAATGCACGATTAGTCAATGGTGCGATGCGGACCGCGATCGAATCCTTGAGATGAGATGAGATGAGATGAACCCCTAAAACTAACACCGCCCAGCCTTACCGCTGTACATAAAGCTCGAGAACGGCACGAGCAACTAACAAGCAGAGAATGGCGTGAACGAGAGGGAGAGCGAAGGAGAAAGTTGTCCGTGTCGTGCCAATGACAACGTGCCCGTGTCAAGTCCATTGTGGGACGTTGACTGTTTCAGTTTATCCGCTCGACTGCAGGTCCGATGCCGGGAGAGGAGAAGGTGTGACTATCAGTCTACCATGCGGGAACTTTTGGACGAAAAACAAGCCGCGACCGACCATCAGCCAATCGTCCAGCTGGTCGCCGCCACTCCTGTCTCTAATAGTCACAACAATCACGCCAGGATGCTGATCAAGTCCAGCGACTTATCCGACAACGAGCAAACACAATGTTGATGATCCTGACTGTTGATGATTAGCTACTGAAAATGCCACCGAAGCTGGTAAATGGGTATTATCCAGTGAAACATCAAAGGCAAGGCGAACATCAAAGGGTTTTGTCCTACGCAGAATAGGGAGCTTAAGGATTATGAATACACGTGAATGATTTATTTGAAATGACTGGAGAATGGGTGTATTTTAGTAAATGAAACTAAAATTTTTTAACGAAAATCAATTTGGAGATGACGACATTATCTCTGCTTCGAAATAAAAGTTAAGTCAAAAAAGCGCACAGTGGTTACGGAAAATATTAACATACTCTTATTTTCTAATGCGACGTTCGGCGACTTCTTTCTTTTTTTTTTTTTTTTTTTTTTTATCAAGTTGTACATTTCATTTTTAGTTTTGAAGTCATATGAAAATACTATTAAATTAAATGCTATTACTAAATTATTAAATACTATTACTGAATTTAATAGATTTGGATCTGACTAATTAGTACATGAATGATATAAAAAATACAGTGGTATGTAAATAGTTTTCGTAGACACTGTAATTTAATAATTAGGGCTGTGGAGGCAAATTCTAAAGAGCGAGTGATATTATTGAAAATAATAAACTATTATATTTTTTGGATATTTTATTTTATTTTATTAATTCATAGGAATTGTAAGCATGTTTTTTATTATATTCGTTAAAACGAATAAAAAAAGAAAATGTATTATGTTTATACTTGTGTATATATATATAATTTTATTGTAGAAAATTATTATATAATCTACAAATTTATTTTATTTTAAATCCTTTAAAGATATCAGTTAGATAAGTAAACATTTAATAAATATTTAATATGACGCATCTTGATATAATAAAATTTATTTTTGTTTAACTGCTCTTATTTTCGAGAATTAATCATAATTATAATTAATTATAATTAATCATACAATAATTACTGCAATTGAGTAATTGATGAAATGCACATTACTCTTAATTAAAAACAGTCAAACGTCTTCAAACTAGGTTAACGAATACAACGATTTTTAATTTGTGCACTAAACATCAAGAAAGAAATAATATATAAGATAAATATATAAGATGTATACGTATTTAATATTTTTATTATAAAAAATTGTGTTGCTTTTCTAAGTAAATATTTATCAAAAATGGTCTAATACAAATCAAAACTACATTATACAACGTTATAATTTATATCTAATTTAATATCTTCTCAATACATCTTCGATTTTAAATCTATTTCAAATTTTATCACATAATTTTTATACAAAATAGACATTTTATGGAAAATATTCGCTGTAAATATACTCGCTGACCACATAAATATATGTAGTCTTACATGCGAAAAAAAAAGTGTATATATATATATATATATATATTTCCAGTAAAAATTTACGAACTAAACTAATATTCTTATGTAATAAACTAATATTCTTATTTTCTTTCTTAAAGAGATTTTTTTTGTTAATGGTAATTTACTATTTTTATGTCAATGTATGAAGCATTTTTAAATAATTATAAATAATATTTTTATAATATTACCTAAAATTTTCAATTTCGAGTATTTCATACGATTTCTTTTTTTTAAACATGTTTTTAATGTTTCTCCTGGGAATAATGTAAATCATAGGTATTTTATATTGTAGAAATATGTCTAAAAATAAAAATATAAAGAAACTATATAAATACAAATAAAAAAATACCTACACCTAATATATTTTTATTGTTTTTATTATTAAAACCACATTAACTTTGCTATTTCTGGCAATATAAGTGCAGTAATAACACTGGACAGAAGATTCACGCTATGATTATCCAAAATTTGTTTACCACATATGTGTTTTACACCCTTTCCAGGATGTTCTACTATTCTTCCTTTTTTATTTATTCCTATGATAAAAATACAAATAATCAATTTCATTATTACATGTATATTCCTAATAATGATACAAAGCGGATATCTCACCACTATATTGCAATGTAGCTCCTAAAAATGAGTCTATTGTACTACCAATGAAACCTCCGATTCCACCAATAACAATAATTGGCCATTGTGGCACTGCTAATTGTAGTACGACTGTGTCCACAGTTATCAGTACTGTTAAATAATAAGCTAAACCTACAGTTATGCCACCTAGTATAGAGACTAATAAACCTACCCAAGAAATACCACCGTTTGTTCCTATAAATATAAATGATTAATGAAATATGTAGTTCGATAAATTCTTGCATGTAAAATTTTGTACTTGACAATAACTCAGATAAACTTTTGAATAACAATGTCATTAATAAAGATTATTAGTTCCTTGCTTAATTGCTTAACTTTTATCATTCAACCGTTATATCTTTCCTTTACGAATAAAGAACTTTTAGATCTTAATGTTCATACCTCTTGGAACTTTCTTTAGTGTAGTAATAAGAAATGAATCTTTACTACCAACGACTGTTCCAATTTCTGAAGCCCAAGTGTCTCCATTACAACATGCAAAAGCTCCTAGTAAATTGTAATAATTAGACATGATAAACATGTTTTTGAAGCTAAATCTATAAATTTGTCACATGATATAAGCAACTAATGAATGTACCTAAAATTCCTACTGACAGCCAGGAACTTCTATAATATTTATCAAAATCAATTGGTTGTTCTGCATTTCCCACATCCAATAAATACAAGAGTGCTAATTGAGTTGCCATACCACCGTTGCATAATACTTGAACCCAATTTCTTTGACCACCTTCCTTAAAGTCTGCTTCAATTTTTTTCTTCTCTGCGGCACGAAACTTTGTTGCCTTAGTAGAAGAAACAAGGAATGCAAAGAGACAAGCCACATGACCAAAACTGCTAAGTGTCAGAATAAAACCCATAAATAATCCTGTAATATAATATTTCATAGTGCGATACAAACAATAATAACAAAAAAATATTCAACATATAAACAGCAACAATATTAAATCTTAAATAACTTGATCTGCAACGTTTTTACACGCTGTAAAATTCAACAAAAATTTTGTTACCAAGAATAGCACCGCTGATATCTACACTTTTTCTCCTCAAACCCCAAAATGCCATAAAAATTGGAAGCAATACAGCCGTTAACCATCTCCATGGTGATACAACCAGATGATCTGAAAAAAAAGGTTATGTTTTTCAAAACAATCAAAACATTATTGTGTTAAAAGAGCATCGAACTGTGGCCATGTGTTTAACGTACCTTCAAAGTGACTTCTAGAATCTGAATAAAAAACCGAATAAATCATATTTATAAACCAAAACACCATAGAAATTGGAATTGCACAAGCACTGAGAAGTACCGGTAGTAATACATGTTGATTCTTATCATTTGTCAGTGAAACCATCATTAAAATCGCACTGTAAATATTACATAAATCTACGTAAATGTTAGTTTAGATTTGAACTTTGATAATTACATAAAATATACCAAAGTGCTGATCTGTATAAAGATCTGACAAAAATTTACGATCTCCTTTCATAGTCCTGGCGTTGGTACCAACTGTAGGACTATATGAGACCTACATATCACTATCGGTAGTGAAACATTTACGTTAATCAACAATCATCTACACATTTAAATATCTTCTTCAGTCTAAAGGTAAGATTATTACATAAAATTTAATGCTGATCTTAAGTAAAGCTTCTTCTTTATTTTCTTTCGGATAAGTATTCGGTTCAATCGATTTTAATAATTCTTTATTGAAATCATTCTCTTCAATTAGAGTTGTAATTGAAACTTTTAAAATGAAATAAAAGAAAATAGAAAACTTTAAAAAATGAAATAAAGTAGATAGTATTAATTTTAAATTATTGTACTATTATAAATGTATATTTTACACGATATTGTGATGTGATATGATCTATTACTATTTAACGCATCGGAAAATTGTAAGACTCGGACTCAGCAATAGAAAACACCGCGGAATGATATTCATTCCTTATATTCGATTAAAAGTATAAAAAGGATTAAAGTTGAGCAAGATTGAAACTTGATTGTGTATTAAATTGATTTTACTGAAAGTTAAACATACACAAGATCGTGAGACTGAGCGTTGTAAGCGTTGTCTGTACGAAAAACTTAAAAAAGTTACTTAACTTAAAGTTAAGACTCGACGATTTCAGATTAACCAGAGTTTTCTTCAGATTATTATTAAAATTTTTTATCATCATTAGAATCAATAATTTCATTAAGTAGATCAATATTTTTAATTTATATCATTCTTGAAAGATTAATTTCAAAACGATTTATTTTATTCAAATTTTATCAATCTTCATTAGAACAATTAAATAATTATCCACCATTTGAACACATACTAAACGAAATTTCTTTGTTAATTTTGAATATAAATTTTCATACAAAATTTTATCATATTAATTTATAACATTTAATATAGCAAAATAGTGCTTTAAATTTAACTCATTATTATTGAAAATTTTACGAATTGACAATGAGTTTTGTAGCTGGCAAAATGAATTATACTAATTAGCTGATTATATTCTTTGGTGATAGTGAACTTTGGAGTGGTTCGATGTGAAAATTGGAAAAGGCAGAAACAGCATTAAGAACTAACGGTCACTTTCAGATATGAGAGATACCTTTACCTATGTGCGAGTTGTTCAACTGTATGACCTTCACAGCAATAAATCTTATGAACTATGAATTCATAAAATATTAATAAATTTAAAACCAGTAAATCTCAATTCAGGAATGCTGCGGTAAATATTACAATGACGTTGAAAATAGTGTCTTTCATGTCCTTACAAAATTATTGCTGCTAAGAAACAGTTTCAAACAGAAGAAATTTTTTCGATATTACAAAAAATAGGACATAGAATTTGAAAAATGCTGAATCGTTATGGCACAAGAATGGCCAAAACATTCTCAAGTCTCAGTTTGAAAACAGATAGTTTAAAATTTTCGTATCGACGTTCGATTCGTAATGAAGATGCATATAAATCTTTAAATAAATACGTAAATGTTGTATAAGATATAGCATCGGGGATAGGTAAAATGACAAAAATGCACGACATAAACGAACTTTTCAAAAGGAATAGATACTCATAAAATCTAACATAATTTTTATTGTAAAAAATATCGTAGTTTCGTAGGAAAAATAAAAATGGTACAATTAAAATGATGCAAATTTAATGAAAACGTCGGAGATTACATTTGAAATATATACAAAATGAGCTTAATTTCGAAATAAATGAAATCATAAGAAATACAAATGAATAGATATTTATTTGTATCTACTTATATTTATATTTCTTCCGATTTCATTTATCATTATCGATTAAATTAAGCTCATTTCCTGTGTGCTATATACATATGCGCAAAGTAAAAAGGTATTTAGAATTTAAGAGATTAATACCTATGACAAAATCTTATTATCTATACTTCTATTTAGAAAAATATACCAAACAATAAACTAATATATTCCTGTAATAATGCAGGATACATTCCTGTAATGTTTCCAAGCAGATAAATATAGATAATAAAATTTTGTTATAGATATCGGTCTCTTAAATTCTGAGTAGTCTATTCTAGATAGCCTATAGATGTAAAATCATTTTGATGATTTAGAAAAATTCTTTCTTCAAGAATTTTAGAAAATTCTTTGCTTTCACAACGGTGATATATTGAAGCATATACAATTTAATAATGAGCGGCTTAATAACTGTGTCCTATGAATATCCCTATATAAATATTTCTATCGAGTTTATGACTCAATAAACTGTAAATGTTAACATATAATAGTTTTAAATTGTATTTTTTGGCTGAACAGTTACAAATCACTTATTTTTTTTTTGCAATTTTTTTCGATTTTTATTACGTTTAATCATTTTATTTTTATTTTATATAAATGTAACAAATATGGCTACGGTTCGTGAAAACATTCAAAAGTAAACCGTAGATTATTGTATGATTAAATATAAACAAAATGTTTAGACCGTACAATCTATAGAGATTACCAATCTATTTGCAATCGATAGTAATGCATAATTAAAATATTACAATAAATGGGATAAATATTAAGTTAAGAAATATTAAGCGGGATTTCCAAGAAGTAAGGAGGTAACAGTTTATCTGCCGCAATAACCGAAAGCAAAAAATTATGTACATAGGAAGAAGAAATTAACATTGTAAAAAAAACTTCGTAGAAAATGTTTCCTATATGAAGAGATATTTTTGTAACGTTCGTTAATATCTATCGATATAACGTATATATACGTAATATATATTATACGATAAGCTAGAATATTAACGAAATAGAAAATATTGACGAAATTTTCATTTTAATATAGTAATTTCAATTATGTACCATCGCTTTTGTGATCTTTTTTTCCATGAAAATACAAAAAGAAAAAAAACTGAAAAAGAAAGGAATAAACAATTACAATTCGATACGATTTAGAAAACATAAGTCCCTATAGCTTAATTTATATTTAAAAATCACGTTAGAATAAACAAATTTGACCTGTATTAAGTAATACAAGTCATTACGAAACGAATTTCCCGATTCGTCTAGTTATAATGCAAATCTCTTTTCTCTATTAGTGTTTGAGAAGTATAAAATATATAAATTTCTGCTATTCTCTTTATATTCTGTCATATTTATTATGAGTTAGCTATTTAACCATTATTTTTTCTTTTTTATATATAACTATCATATAGTGTATTATATAAATATTTTATAAACAAAGTAATAATGTTACACTATTTACAAACATATGATTGAAATTTGCTTAGAAATGGAAAACTTAATACTGTGAAACATAATATTTCATTTTGTCTATTAACAGTATGAATTTGCAATTAATTCTTTTTTCTTTATGTTGTTGTGTTTATTTGAAATCTGAACTTAATAGAACAATTTGAGTTTGTATAATCGAATGTATTAAAAAAAAAAAAAAAAAAAAAGAAAAGAAGACTAGTTTTAGAAGTAAAAATATTATAGATTATGTGGCTTTTACCAAAAACTTCAATTTTCATTATACTTCGCAATTTTTTATGTTACATTATCATACTGTAAAATACCTGTTTCTACATTAGAAATCGCTTAAATATCGTATTAAATATACATTAAATGTCCCTTTTATTCTAATCTCTTATTCTTCGATTTCTGCTCGATTTCCAACGTAGAATATGGTGCCCCAAATGTGGCATTTCATATATATGTATCGTATATATCTTGTACATTTGGCATTTAATTAATCTATGGTACATTTCGACAGCACATAAGTACCAGTGTTTTTTTTTTAATATTTATTTATTTTCTATTGTCTGTTAACACTTGATCTAAATCTTTTTTCCGTTCACTAGTATGCTAAATAATGTTAAAAAAATCCCACTAGCCATGTAAAAATGCCACACTCTTAAACACAATAGTTCACATTTGTACTTGTTAAATATAGTTCATTCTTACATATGTCCATCGACACTTAATGTATTAACAGTAAATATATGTTATTATATTGTTATATAATTGAATCTAGATTAAATAAATATGAAATAATATATGGTACTTATAAATTTATTATTGTGTTAATAAAAATCCTCAAATTAATATTAAGAAACATGTTTTCGTTGATATTTTTTTTAATGTACAAAAATATCATGAAGTGTATGAAAATGAATTCAAAACTATACACATACGCATATAATGACTACAAAAATGGTATAATTACATATTATCACCGCATAGTTTTTTTTACAGTACAATTACATTAAAGACTAAATTTTTAGTTCGTACCTTAAGAAACTAACATATCTTCTTCTGGAACTATACTTTCTAATGGTACGGATTCCGCAAATCCGCGAGCTATTAACTCGTCCGCAAGAGATATCACCTACAACACATAACAAGTTTATATAATTTATTATTATATATTAATTATATAATCAATTATATATATATAAATATGTATATAAATAAATATATATATTAATAATATATATTATATAATCAAAAAATCTTTCTTTTAAAACTGTAATGTTTACTTACCCCGTGTTTATGAATATTGAGATAAAGATTAACATATATATTTGTATTAATATAGCCTTCTATTTGAGCTTGGCCGACAATTCCACTACACATATGAGCAACTGTATTATAAGCCTCCTGGTTCCATTCACCTGACATATAATATACAATAATTATTGGTATAAATTGTCGATTTATATATAAAAAAGTTGTACGTAGTGTAAAAAATGCACTAACCATCTTTTGGTTGTATATTCGCTAAGAATATTTCAATTGCTTGAAACGGTAATGCAAGGTAATCTGACCTAATTTTTTTCATTTCTGAATTACTAAAAACCCAATAACCTCCATGGTCAACAAGTCGTACTAAATGATGTTCTCCACGAGGATCTGGTTGTTCAACATATACTCTAACCCATGTATTGTACCATTTTGCAACTAAAATCATACCCCCTATAAATTAAAAAAAAAAAATCATTAAAGAATTTTAACTATGGCAGAGCAAAAATAGAATCATAAAAGGACAACACAAACGTACTACTAAGTTCATTTGGCGCTGATGGTGATTCTGCCGTGTTATATAATTGTGTCATTTTTTCATCTAATATTCGTAAGGAGGGATAGGTAGGATGAGTAGGAAGTTGTACGAAGAATCGATTTGGTTTTACTATGTGACAAACAACAACATCGTTGTTCACTCCTTCGACTAACGATAACTGTCTCAACTCGGTAATCCAGGGAATATCTTCAGGTATTTTTAATGGTAAAATCTGTTCAAGAGTTACATGCGGATACTTTTTCTCTGGAAACTTTTGTCGTATCATATCTAGAGCAATATTTATTCCTTCTATGGGACCTTCTATGGCACAAATTTTTTGATCTCTCCACATGGGATGACGTTTGACAACTATGTGTACCTCGGCTTTAAGTCGAATATTTTGCAAAAAACTTCCATGCCGACCAATTAGTCGTCCAACTAAATTTTGTGGTATGCTAAATTCGTATGTCACTGGCATTACATTATTCTTTGTAACGTGACCTTTAATACTTCCTCCTAAAAAAAAAAGGATAATAAAAATAAAATATTTTAAATTTATATTATTTAATATTCATTTAATGCTAACCTTTACCACTATCTGTACTTCCTTCACTTCTTGCTTCATCTGTGACACTGCCCTCTAAGACACCAGAAACTGGACTGTGATTAGCAGAATCTCTTTCAGACAATGCTTGCACTGGAGTTTTAACATTATCTTTTAACGGGCTTATAACAGATGGTTCTTTACTTGGGAGATAATTACATTCACCATTTATGTTATTCTTTTCATTTGTATTGACAGCATTCATTGTTTTATTTTCAGATGATAACTTTTGTTCTTCCTCCTCGGCGACATTTTCGAATATCTTTAAGACTTTACCATCGGGATCGGCAGCGTTTTCCAAAGAGGATGCGCTTCTACTCTTTGCAATCATCTCGAAATTACTTATTTTCGGATTACTGCCTAGCTGTATTTCCATTTTCGACGTGGTATCCGCAAAATTATACCATGCTTGATCGTCTTTAGGAGGAGTTGTTGAATGTGCAGAAATACATTGTGAACCAGCTTTTCTTTGTGGGATATCTAGATTTTCGCTTTTCTTTCTGGGACTACAAACGATCTCTTCTCCAGGTTGTTTTGATGAACCCAATGAGAAAGATTCGTCAGTTTGTATGCCGGAATCATAAAAGCTTGATGGAGCAATTTGGTTTTTTTGATTAGCGGTGTTATTCTCGTTGCAATTCTTTTTATTTATTCCACCTGGATCAGCTCTGTCTACTCGACGTCGTTTGTACCACAATAGACCAATTATAAGAGCAAATGCAGGAAAAGTCCACTTTACCATTTGAATGTGAGTAGCAGACATTTTTCCAATCCACTGTAGCTGTCGATATTAAGAACGGTTCTATACTGAAATCAAAAGGGAATTATGTATGATTATAATATAATAAATTATAATTATGTAACTAATTACACGATTATTTTAAATTTTATTTTAACACGTAGAACGGTATTTAGCGGGCTATATTAAAAAAAAAAAAAAAAAAAAAAATGATATAACCACCACCTTACAGCGAGCGCGCAAAGTCGATGAAATTTAATTCTTATTCAGTCTCTCGTCTTACTCGGTTTCCTTTCTTAATTACCGTTTCACAAGTATAACTTCCGGTCACGGCTGTACTCGATCGAATAGCTCAATTAAGAATAAAGACATTGTATATAAACAAACGTTTTGCTCTTTAAATCAAGAAAAATAGGGGAAAAAAGGGAGATTAAACATATCGTTACATCACATTTGCAGTAAGACAACAATTAAATAATTTCAGAATCTACTTGGAATTAAGAATGATTCTTAAGTTAACATTTAACCAAAAATATATTAATTTTTACATCAAAAATAAAATTCAAGTATACATGATTATTACATTAATAATTCATCAAAGTAATTAATATATAAATACGCAAATATAATAAATGTTTGTTTATTAATATTCCTTTTGAAAATGAAAACTATCGTAAAAAATAAATATTAAAATAAAACTTCCAAATTAAGAATTATTATTGCAACAAAGCTACACATCATGAAATAGTAAAATAAAAATCTTTTTAATTTTAAGGAAAATTTTAAATAGAAACATAAACAAATTTATTTTATCAAGAAAGGAAACCACTAACAAATAATAAATTGATACATGAATTTATTCGTTTAATATTTATCGATGAAACTCGGAATAGTTTTCATTTGGTTAAAAGTCACATTGATTTAAGGTTTAAAATGTACAAGATGCTCCAAAATGTGTGATACACTATATGGTTATATCAAAAGACGCGATTTATGTTGAAAAAACGTTTAAACGTTTAAAGCATCTTAATTTCTATAGACTAGTACCATAAGTTTGTTATATACGGTACACTTCGAAATATGTAATAAAAATTATACAGAACTTTTCAAAGCCCACAATGCGAATTAAAAAATGCATATCAAATCGTGTAACAACATTAAAAAAATTATATATTCTCGTTATACATTACATTTTTCATATTTTGTTTTTAAGAAGACTCATCTCTTTGAATTGAATTACAGGCTTTGAGACACTCTGTATAGTGCATTCACCCTTGCTTGATACAGGCTTGCAGTTCCCATCTGTGACATCTGAAGTTCAAAGAAAAATGTCCATGTCGTTTTCATAATTTCATAAAATACTGTCGAATCCGATTGAAAAAGAAAATTTAACATAAAGAACTTCCAAATGTCCGAAAGCAACAATTCGATGAAACACATTAAATGAAACATAAATCGCAGACATATGTGATCGTAACCCGTTTCTCTTTCTCTTTAAAACATTTTTTTCACATGAAACTTTTTCACATGAGGAAAAATCATAATTTTCAATCGTTTCTGTATATTCCTCAATAGCAATAACACACTAAAAAAAAATAATTTCGAATGTAATTTCCCGCAATAAAATTGACACTTTTCTGTGTCAAATTTCGTTGGGACAAATTTCTTTAATTCTCGGACAACGTGATTGCGACGTGAATTCGACGAAATTCTATGGGACACCAAGCCATGAAACAGGCAGGTACCTAACGACGAAAGGTTGGATTCACTAAACTCACCGATGCTACGTCCATGCTTACTTCCATCTGTGATCATTTGACGTGTTCACTGAATCGTTTAATCATTCGAGAAGGTTGGCAAAAAAATGAAACCAGTGAAAAATGGTTCCAATAGATGCACTTCTCGAAATAACGAATATACAAAGTTAAGATACTCTCGGTAAGAAGACTAATGCGGTACTGTTGAACGGCCACGGCTTTCAGCACGTGGTAACCTTCGAAAGCCAGTTCAACTCGAACCGCTCGCAAATGCGCAGGCGCGGTGCGTTAAGGGGGCGTTCACACGATGACAATAATGACAACGTTCTCAGATTCTCTTTCTCTCTATTTCTTTCTTCTTCTTCTCTTCTCTTTTCTTTTCTTTTTCTTTTTTTCTTTCAATATTTACCATAACGTTAAATCGAATAAAATGACGAAAGCAACAAGAAATCGTGATTTTAGTATTTAGCTCGGTTGGAAAGTTTCGACGTGTATCGAACATAGAAGAGCCAAATTTAATTTTAGAGAACGGTTTGTTCGCGAGTAAATAGTTACGGAAGCGGTTTGAATTACCAAGGTAACTTATTTCGAAGAATAACACCGCTAATACACGTTATTTATTTATAGGTGGAAACGTTAATCTGTTTACCAAACAATATATTACAATTTTCGAAATATTATGTATTATCGGTTATTTAGTATAATGAGTGTCTTCCTTGCAATAAAAATTCATCGTCAAGTAACTTGCCGCGATAAATAGTTAGTTACGATTTCACGAATTTTACGCTATAGAAATAGCATGGCACACGGACTATAATACTCTTAGCTGTTTTTGAAGCGATGTGCTCTTTTCTAAGTTGAAAGTAAAAGAATTAACATTGGCAATTAAATGAAAAAATTCATACATCGCGTAGAATCATAGATTTTCATCATATGTGTTGAAGATACAATTTCAAGCATAAGATATAGTTTTACACAGATGAATCGGTACCTCGCAGATATTCAGGCTGTCCATCGTAAAGAAAAAAAACTTATTTCCCAATCGAAAAAAGTTTCTCGATTTATACTATGATAAATAAATAAATAAATATATATATATATATAAGGTGCCCACGAGTTTACCAACATTTTTCCTCGTAAACGATAGATGCTATGGAAAAATGAAAGAGGACAAAGTTTCTTATATAAGATGCAATGGTACGTAAAATTTTTTTCTAATCATATTGTTTTTTGTAAACTGAAGGTGATCTTCAATTTTTTTTAAGTAAAACACTATATTCTTTTTTTATATTATATATGAAAGCGAATATGAGGACAAATTCAACGATGTGATCATTCAATGATCAAACGCTTTTAGAAACGAAAGAAATATTTCGGAGAATAATTTTGTGCATCAGTGTACCTACCGGTGTTTCAGGTTAGAATGTCCAATATTTCATAGGTTGCAATTAAAGGACTATTAAAGTGACAAAAGCCTTTGTTAATCCTAAGGGTAGGTACTATTTATTATAACGACGTTCTAGGTTCAGAGTCCAGTAGTTCAAATTAGGAATTCTTAGACATTTCAGCAGCCCTCTAGTACAGTCCATTTTGAGAATTTATAATCGGGTCCCTCATAAGCCTCAGTTAACGTCGAGTGTAAGGAACTTTTCGCACAATAGTAATTGCTATGTCATAAATATACACTTAAAACGAAAAGTAACAAATGACCTTGCATCGGTATTACAAGTATAACCAGCAGAAGCTACTAAAAGTGTTTGCGTAGAGCACAAAAGTGTATTCTAGCGAGTGAAAGTCATATTGAACATAACCTGTAAATCTCAATATGAAATACCGATAAGTAGATCAATACGCAATATCCGAACTATTTCTTTTACTCTTAACTTTATGTAAGTGTGAAAATCATGGAATGATTTGTCGTCGAATTTGTCTTCATATTCGCTCGCATATAATATAAAAAAAAATATATAACATATCATTTAATAAATTAAAGTTCTCAAAAGACAGTATGACTAGAAAAAATTTTTTTTATGCACCATTATACATTGCGTATAAAAAACAGTATAGCTTTGTCCTCTTTCATTTTTCCATAGTATCTACCGTTTACGAAAAAAAAAAAAAAAAAAAAAAAAATGTACAGTAAATCCGTGAACACTCTCTATACTTCTATAATTGGAAATGTAGAAATATGATTAAGCAATTCATGTAATGTTACATCATATAGACATTCCATTAGCATCGATTCGTGTAACGATCGAATGCAAAGGTATACTACTATTAGTAGTATAGTAGTATAGTAGATGTAGCAGCGTATACGATCTACATTCATTTGTGTCCTAAGTCGGGACTTCCACATATAAGGCGATAAAAAATTCAATTACGTTACATTTACTATACAAATTGATATGATTTGAAGTTATGTTGTTGTATGAATCTATAATAATTAAAATTTATGATAATCATAATTCAATGTTATAGTTTAATTTTTAATGTACCAGTGCATGGTTGGTATAGTATCAAGTTCAAGGAAGACTTGTTTTAGAAATGTTTAATCAATGGTGATCTTATATTAAATAGTGATCTTTTATATTATTACCAGTACAATGAAATTAAAATATACATTTACTTCTTTATAGAATATCATTAACTTCTTCTGGCAACGTCTACTTGATGTATCGCTAAAAATAGTTATAATACGTCAAAATCATCAGACAAATGCACGAGTACATCATAATCTGTTAATTTATTACCGACTGCAAAATTTAAAAGGTTCTCGTTTCTATTAGCAATTTCAAATACATTATAAATACGTGAGCTCTCTTTCAACATTCAAGATCGATACATTGCTGAAACTATCATATGCTATCATTTTTATGAAAAAATTCGAAGTTTCGCAAGCATGTCACATTGTACATGACGATAACGAGCGTCGAATAACGGGTACGAAAACGAATGAAAAGAACAGTCTGCGAAATATAATATTATCAAGTATTTTCATCGAAAGGACAACTTCAATGGCTGTATAATCGCTTTCAACACGCGTACAAAAGTAAGAAAAGAGATTGGTCAAGGTGAGGCAAGAATACGGTTTGAATTCTTACCCGAAAGAGAGAGAAGGGATATATATATATATATATATATATATATATCCCTTCCTCTGTGTGTGTGTGTGTGTCTTGACAAACGGAAAGGAAAAAGGAAGAAAGAAAGAAAAAAAGAACAAGCTAAATTAAAATAAAACCGCTGTGAAGATGATGAAGATCAAATCGGTGGGTAGCAGTCGCTCGGGAAAGTGGGTTACGTATGGACTTAACTTCTTGCGAGACAAAATTTTTTCAAATGAAAGGTTCACAAACACAAGGCATGCATCGATCGTTTCATCGGTAATTCACTACTGAACACACACGACTGCTGAACTGTCGTTCATTCTCTTTCTCGAGAGGATCTCTGATTGAACCATCGAATACAGAGAATATCTATGATACACGCTAGCTACTACTAGGCCTTGCTTAATGCTTTTAAAACAGCTACGCTTGTTTGCCGAGTTGCAGTTATTAATTCCAAAGATAGATAGATATCATCTCGAATACCCGGATGCGAGAGCATCTGAATCACGGACACTGTATCTAGGTCTCCTTGCCATCTCTCCGCGATACATCAGATTCAATCAAGTTTGGAAAATGTTTTTATCGCTGTCTCAGAATGATGTAACCGCGACTATTCGCATGACTATCGACTACTAAAGAGAGTGACGCGCTTATCGTAACTCGAAACGAACGCGTACTTTGTAAGCGTCACTTAACATTAGAACTTACCACACCAGTCAAAATGACTGGTTTATACAATTTTATTTTAAAATTTCTATTTCACGTTACAATTTTTTCCTCGCAACGATGCAATGACTTTTACAGTGATAACTAAAGAAATAATGTAATGAATTTTATTTTATTTTTATTTATTAGAAATCGAAATAATTTTGGTAGAAATAACTTCGTTCTTAACTGTCGGTAGTTCTAGTGTTAAATCTCGTGTATTAGTTTTATCAATGGACAGAGAGGGAGACACACGTCCGAGTGGGCAGATTTTACCTGACAAAACTATACAGACACATGGGGGGGGGAGGGGGGAGCAACGTGGAAATGCATGAAACGAAGGTGACCAAGGTAGTTCAACGTGCTCTTGGAATGTTCAACCTGCACACACGATGAAGAGAACGATGAGGTAACAGAGCCATGAGTAACGAATACTGCTACAGGGAAAAAGAACGAAACGAAGAAGAGGAATCCGCGAGAAAGACGACGAAATCCACAACAAAAAGAGATACAAAGCAATCCTGTTGCTCTTGTGAACGTTTTTTCGTATGATACTTTCCTTCCAGCACCCTCTGTGGAAAATGTGAGAACCAATTCAAACAGCTTCAGATTAAGCGTTCACGAGCTTCTTGAGACGGATAGAAGCTTAGAATTTCAATTTATGTAATACAATCAATGCGATAACCAATGTGTTACAGATCAAGGATCGAACGAAACATTGTTACGACAATTTATCAACCATTATGATGTTGTGTAAAACGCGCTAATATCGATGACTAATACGATGGAAAAAATTCAACTACCGGAAATATCAGTACTAGATACCGTTATCGAGATATAATGATCAAAATGTTATTAAAAGTGAAATCAAACTAACTAGTCTACGATCACTCGTCGTAGATTTGATAACTTTATTTCCTATCGTTGTACATTAAATATCTTGTGTTTACATCAATATATCTATAATATATCTGCAATACACTGATAATATACCCATCCATCGACAAATTCAAGGAAACATATTAATCCGCCGTTGTCTAACACGAGATTGACCTTGTATGTTCACAGGAATATCTGAATTCACGATGATTTAAATTAATTTATTTAAACTAAAACTATAGGAAATAACTCTAATTATGTATTATATATACTATACATATAAAAGTAGTACAACAGCGAGTATAACAAATTATAACAAATTTTATATTTTATATTTGCAACTGGTGAGTTACATTCTGATTAACATATTTATATGTCGTTTATCGACATGTCAAATTTATATTTATAATATCAGATGCACGTTTAAATTATTTATTACTAAAATAACAATAAATAATTTAAACTTAAATAAGCAATAAAAGAAATTTCGATTTCACACAGATGATCACGTGATTACGATTGAACGATGAGTTGAATATTACACGGATATCAATGCCATATTCAGGGACAACTACTTTAGGAAGCAAGGCGATCGAAAGCCGAACAGACGTATTTTAGAAATAGCATGTAACTAAAAGTGACTCCACAGTCTGTTGACCCTTTAAATGCCCGTACACACACGGAAGAGCACCACACACGTTATATTATAATGTAAAACCAAACGGCTGCCAAACGCCTGCTTTTGAAATATATTTTATCGGTTGTTGTTAACAACTGAACAAGATAACCAATGTGAAAAAAAATATCGATGTAACAGCATTTCTTGACGGTAACTAAAAACGTCTGTTATAATCTAGTAAGTTTGTATGGTGTATTTAAATCGACGTGTCTCAGCTCGTGCAATATGAAAATAGAATCGGAACATACAAGAAGTAAACGTGGAATGGGGAATTGGAGTAAAAAGATTCCACGAACGTGCTGTGCATGTATTTCCAAATGTGTACTATTCGAAAACTTCCCAATTACGATTATCGACTGTGTCACAATAATATATTTCACAATAATGAGAGAAAGAGTCGACACGCGATACACGTTCTCGAAGAAAACGAAGAGGTTACTGAAATTGACAAGACGAAGCACGTATCACGTAGTTAAAGTAATGAATCGAACAATATATAATATACAATATATAATGAAATAATAGGCCCATATTGTGGTCATCGAATTTTCGCAAGTTCCAAGAATCACGTTCTGTGAAAATAATAACCTCAGCCATCGCGTTCGAGTCGTATATCGGCAGTCAATTACTCGATAGGCAATCGTATTTTCTTAAATGAACACTTGTCTCAAACATCAATTAGAAGCAATTTAGAAGCTTTATAACGTTTATAATGCGGTAACTAAAAGATAACAAAGGAAAGCCGCTAGGCGAGTCACACCAGCACGAGGTTTCTAGAAGGTGACCGACATACCTATGTAGTTAGTTGTCAATCGCAGTCTGATTTATTCTTGATCCTCTGCACGTGTATAGCTAACAGTTATAATGAAATCCCAAGTACACTGAATAATAAACTTCTCTTGAATTTCGAACAAAATCATACCACGTAATCACAATGTTTTTCCTTGCTCATGAAAGACAATATGGCGGTACAAATTCAGGTGCAGCATGTCCGGCACGAGGTGACGGCAGCGCCACACTGTAGAAAGGAAACGATTCAATTCTGGCGCTAAACGAATTACAATTTTAAATTTTCGCAGGAATAAAAAATTTTAGATTAAAAAAAGAATTAGATTAAATAGTTTAAATAGCGACTCTTTATTATGTAAGAAGATAATTTAACGATAAATGTAAGATTTAATTTACACGAAAAAATCGATAAATATTATTTTGTCATGCACTGCCATCTTGTTATACAAAATTGACTATGCATGAAACGTCACGTACTGGTAAAGAAGATATCTTGTAGTTTTCATAGCAAGATGACTTCGTACCAAAGACGAGGTTACAAACGAGATATATGAATAGACATTGCATCCAATTATTGACTAACTTGCACAGACCAGACATCCAATTTCATATCCCAGGTTTTGGGGAGTCATATTTCAGCGCTTACCATTTTCGTGTCACATCCTGTCATATCGACTTAGGCAAGTATTGCACCGCAGAAATAAAAAAATATGGACAGTGTTGCCAGTTCTGTTTCGAGAATTATTTATTACATTGAACATGGTACTTCATAAATACAGGAAGGAATATAACGATTTAAAACAGAGATTAATGGAAATTAGGATAAAAAATTTATTATATATATGATAAAATTTATTACATAACAAAAGTATTCTTACTTTTGCACTTGCTACATGATATAAAAATAAATATCTTTGAACGAAACAAACTTAGGATTGTTAAAGTGGAGACTTCATTCTTTAAAATAAAATCAAGTTAATTGTTCTAGAATTTTTTTTCACAAAATTATAACAGTTTAAAATATTGACAATTTTTTATCTATTGTATGAACATTTTCTTTCGAATATGTTCTTTTTTAAGAATTTTTCATGAATTTTGTGTATTTGGTTTAGACTAGAAATTTTTATTTTCTATTTCAAATTATCATTTCGCGCGAAACGCGCGATTACAGCGCCCCAATGGTGAAACACGCAATATACCTCCTACGATTCTCGAAATAATCGATATTTCTCACGATCGATTTTTAAGTGGGAGGAATGGCGGAAAGGAGCACGCCTCATTTTGTAAAGAAAGAAGTATTATCCAGAAGAATCATCCAGAAAGAAGTATCATCCTACAGTTCTCAGGTAAAAATATAAATCAATAGCTGTCAAATTTGTGTTTGTGTTGTGAATTTTTAAGATAAAATGTATTTATCTTCAACTCAAGGTAAAATTTAACCAAATAATTATTACATATAATTTTCGACAACTATTTAAAATAATAATCGTATATAAACATTTAAACAGAACATACTGTGCTAAAAATTATTTATAATTTTATACCAAAATATAATTTCCATTCTAACCATTACTAATACTGTGATCTTGTAATATGATTTATTATATATTTTATTATATATATAATATGCTTTTACTTTCATTGTAACATTTTCTATTCGTTATATTGCGTAATTCTTAACAATTTTAATAGTAAATTCAACAATAATTTATTGAGAATGTATTTAGTGGCTGAAATAATAATTTTACTACATAAAATAATGAAATTTCTCATGTCTTAGTTTAAAATGTTGACAATTTTTTATCAAGTGTATAAATATTTTCGTTTTCTTTAAAGAATTTTTCATGATTTTTGTGCTTCTAATTTAGAGTTATTTTTATTTTTTATTTCAAGTTATTTCGTGCAAAACGTGCGATTACAGCGCCTCAACGGCGAAACACGCAATATACTTCCTACGATTCTCGAAATAATCGATATTTCTCACGTTCGATTTTTAAACGGAAAGCATGGCGGAAAGAAGAACGCCTCATCTGTAAAGGAGGAAACGTTATCCAGAAAAATCACCCAGAAAGAGGTATTATCCAAAAGTTTTCAAGTAAAAATATAAATCAATAGTTGTAGATTTGTGTATGTGTTGTGTATTTTTAAGATAAAATGTGGATTTTTGGCTTCAACTCGAGGTAAGATTTAACCAAATAATTGTTACATATAATTTTCAACAATTAACGAAATAATGACATATAAATGTTTAAACAGAATATACTATGCATTATAAAAGTTATTTATAATTTTATACCCAAATTTAATTTCAATTCTAACCAGTGCAAATATTGTAACCTTGTAATTGATAATTCATCGTACGTATATATATATATATACACATGTATATACGTATTTTACACACACACACACACACACACTTCTACTGTAAAACTTTCTACTTATTTCTTGATTCTTTAACTTCATACTGTGTAATTCTTAACAAATTTAATACTAAATTCAGCAGTAATTTACTAAGAATATAGGTATTTTTACACATTTGCCGTCGTTTGACATATGTGTTCTAACTTTTTGTTTCTTTTGTACAGGTTATTTCTTGATCAGAGATAGTATGGGCGTCACGATTAATAATGGACAATCTTAATGGAGACAATAATAATGGATAAACTTGCAAAGTTTATGTTTAAATTTTTATGTAAAAATGTTCAATTTACATATATTTGAGATACAATTCACAATACGTAATTTCGTAATTATTTGGAATACAAAAATGAAAAGAGGAAATAAATCAATTAATATTTTATTTGTATACAGACCAGCTTAACGGTATACTTATACTGTCAAATAGATGTATTCTTGTATTAGATTATAAAATTCAGTTTTCGTACTTTACTATACTATATGTACTTTATTATACTGTACTTGCTAATTTCGAACGCTGACGCGCAATTCAAATAACTCAAAGCAAGATTTCACACGCGTTTTTCGTGGTACTGTTTCTTAAATATATTTAGCTGTAAAATGTTTATTTATACAAATAAATTTTCATTTATTTTGCAACATCTATAACACGCGACGTGATATACTAATGTGCATACTTCCTACTATAATAAGGAACATTCAGAATACAATTTCGGAATACAATAACTGTCTTTCATTTACAGTATTCAGTTGAGGAATACTTTATAATTTACAGCTAATAACTTTAAATTTCATATTCAAGTTTCTTTATAATCATGTTCTAGAAAAATAGCAATATTTTTTCTAAATGAACATATTATTCGCCCTTCCCCTATGAAAATCAGCTTTATTTTCAGAAAATTTTTGTGACCGCGCGCAATGCGGTTGGTAGAGTCAGTGTTTGTTGCGAAATATTTTTATGTTTTTCTGAGCAAAATGGCTTTCATTAAATTAAATAATCAACTCATTCAAATTATATTTCGCGAAGTTAGAGTCAGTGAGTCTGCCGATTGTTACTTAAACGCGCGTGTTAATAGTCTTTTATTTTTCTTTTTTTTGTTTAATACTCGCTTTCGCTGTTAGAGTCAGTGCTCAAGTGGATAAGGCTTCTCCTGGAGATGAAAATGGTAAGTAGTTTTATATATTGTATCTCAATTTATTCAATTTTTCAAATTTAACAGCAAGTATAATGTTTGATATTTGTTACAGACACTTCACAGCATCAACTGTTGCATTTTTGAGGGTCAAATCCAACGGTAGCTCTGAAGTCAAGAATGTAAGAATCGTTCATTATCTCCAACTTAAGACTTTGCTTCGCTTTTAAATATAAATTCTAATGTTTAATGTTTTGTTACAGGTCTGCTACAATCTCCATTTCCCCTAATCCTGCAAGAATGATGCTTCAAAAGCTAAAAATGTAAGTACTCTTACTTGTATTCAAATATTATTCTTTATAGCTCTCTTTCTACTGAAGTTGAATGTAAAATTATAATTGTAAAATAAAAACACTTTAAATTATTTTTATTATTATTTTTAAAATTTGAATTTTTACAAACAATACTGTGTCTTTAGAAAGGAAACGTTTTATGTTTTTTTAGAAATTTTTCACGGCGTTCATTTCCACCACGGGATACTCAGTAGTATCTACTTGATGAAGGCTTTCATGATAACTTTCCCTGCTCCAGTGCAGCATCGGTGATAACGTTCTTCACATCTGTCCTGTGAGTCGCATGCATTTATGTTCCTCCGGTCACTCAATCATGTCGTAGGACGAAAGGTCCGAATCGGCACGAGTGACTGGTTGTATACGTAGAATTTTTGATGAGCATAGTGACCGCGGATATTTTTTATATCCGTGAGTAGTATTTTTTCAAATTTTTTATGTATTAGATCAGGATAGGGCTTCTTGCATACCGCGATTTTATCGATCAATTGATTATATATACATTTATAGTAATTACTTGTAAAATCAAAATATATTCAATATAAATGTTTGGGAAAGTAAAATATGTTTTATAAATTTAGTAAAATGATTTTGTTTGAACATTTCATAGTAGAGAAGTCGGATATTCTCCGACTTCGTTGCTATGAATGATGCAACTATTTATACTGGCAATTTATTTTGTTATAATAATTAATAATTTCAAATTTTATCTTCCCTTTTATAATAGTATTAAATGATTTAATTGTTTTATAATTGTGAACTTCAGTAGAATTTGAACTATAATAGAATTCTTTCCGTGGAAAAATGTATGAGATTTTATGTGCAAGAAGGTATTTCGCGACAGGCAGATTTTTGAATCAAAGCAACAAGTTTGAACATTTGCTTTCACATTTTTGAAAATGTGCTTTGATGAAGAAGTCACCCGAGATTATTTTATCAACATTTAATTTATTGTATAATTGTTTCATTCGCAACTGTACGTACAACTGTACCATTATTGTGTAACACTTGCCTAACCTGGACGAATATTTCCCAAGTATTCCCAAATACGTGACAAAGTATGTTCGCGCGTTTTACTCACCATCACTCTTCAATAACACGACGTATTATTATTGTGTTATTGAAGAGTCGCTCTCTGGCTCCTTCGGGAGTGCCCAGCAACGGAGTTACAGATTTTTGGGCGCACGATAGTACGTACTTTTGAGCGATAGTGAGCTTTCCGTTCGTTCCGGTCGCGTCGCGGTCTTTCCTTTGTATTCGCGTTTGAAATGAAAGACATCGATGTCGCGCAAGTAAAAATATATATTCGTTTGACATGTCGAAACGAATTCGTCCGCACCGCTTTTGAAAATAATTTCCTCAGTCGTTTCAAGTTTGGCAAATGTGTCGTTAGTATGAATAATTTCTGAAAGAGTAGAGTCATTACAGTTTAAAATAAAATAATACAATAGTCCGTTAGATACAAATTACAGAAATTAATTATTTTTTTAGTTCAGGATTTTCAGGTTTAACCCCTTCCGTGTTCATTGTTAGGATCTCACTCACGTGCCCAGGTGCTACTTGGGTGGGTGAAAGACATTGGGCACGATGACCATAGTTTGTAATTTTATAAAATATTTCTCAGCGCCTGACAATGCGTTAGCGTATCGTGCACGACGTATTTTCCGCATGTGTGTGTGTGGTTAGGATGTGGAATTGCGTCGTTTCTATTGTTGCATTCATTATAAGTTGAAACATTTAAAATATTTATGCATTAATTTAAAGAATTATGAATTTATTATCACAATACCTAACGAATACAGTATAATTACACTGTTATTGCAATTACACTATCAGTTATAATAGTGATTCCAAATCAACTTGCACATGTAGTTTCTATAGAAGTTATATGTATTTTCTCTCAGTTATTAATATTAGCAGTAAATAAAAATATGTTTCAATCACGTTTTACGCAATGATCGCTAGCCATTGTCAGTCGATTTCAGGAAAATGGTACGTAAATTAGAGTGTGAATGTTGTGTGTTAAGCTCGGGTGTCGGAGGCGTCCCGGGACGTCCTCTCTAGTTTAGGTCTGCGCCCGAGTAGTACGTGTGAGAACCGTGGAATGTATGTGTTGGTGTGCCTGTTTTGCCATTTTTTAAATATAGGGCGACTAGTTAGGATAGGTAGCTTACTCTGGTGTGCCTGTTTAATTATAAGTAGGTAGGGCCGGGCAGGTTGGCACAGTCTCTGGTCGCGTGTTCCCTTTTCGCGTGTTCAACCTGTTTCTGGAAATGCAATTTGAAAAATCGACAGTGAAATTGGTACAAGTGGAGCATGCCACTTGCTTCTGATTTTACTCTTCGATTTTTCGAATTTAGTATCGCGGTCGCGGTCGCGGATAGGTCGCGAGTAGGTCCCGAAACGAACGTTTATGCAGGTATTGCTCGAGCACGCACGTGCGCACGATCATTTAGAAGTTATTCTTTCGTTTGCGAATAGAAAGACTCGAGCTAGACGTAAGTTTCAGCGGGCATTGGGCTCGAAGAAAGAAGAGGCTAGAAGCCGAAGAGGCCCGGCAAACTGCCACGAAGAGGGTCGCAACAAATGGCTTCTCATCTTCTGGATCATTTAAATGATTCCAGAGCATGGGAAATCATTCTTGTTACTACTTTGTCACTATGCTCTTTTAGTAGTTGTAGTTGCATTTTTTCCCCTTCTTCATCATCGTTTTGGGCAAATCGCGGTTTTTCTTATTAGCGTTGCGTGAAATTGATTACGATTTAAATTAGAGTCGCGAAGAAATGATAATCGTGTTTGCTTGTAGAGTTGCGAATTATCATATCGCGATTATTTTTTTGCTTAATTTTGATTGTGAATTTTCATAGTTCGCTTAGTGTTATGTAAATTTTTTATTTTTTACTTTTAATTAATTTTAAAATGTTAGAATATTCAAGCAGTATTTTTTTCCGTACTGTAGCTTTTGTATTATTCATAATAATTTTGATTGAATTTGCTTTTAGAGTTAATGTTGCGACGTTATTTCATCGCGATTCTCAATTACTTTTATTCTTAGTGTTGCGATATTGTTCCTTCGCGATTTCCAATGATTAGTTTTTCTCTAATCGTTAGTGTTGCGATAACGAATGATCGCGTTTCTTTTCTGAACTTAGCGTTGCGTTTACGAAATGCCCAAATTCTTCCACTGGATCCGTGGAAAATCGCTGTTCCTGCTTTTGATGCAGCTACAAGTGCTGTACAAAGGTGATCATTCATCAGCAACCTCCAGGTTGCACTGGACGCGTCGCAATTAGTGTTGCGTATTTCTGAGGACGAGTGCATAGATTAATAGCGTTGCGTGTTTATATACTTTCAAGAATTTTAAACATGACGAAGCACTCTCCGAGTTTGAAAATTTCCTACTTCACTATTAGCGCTAATGAATTAGTGTCGCGAAACAAGATACGGTTTGTTGTTCGGATTTGTAACGTAGATAATTGTACACAGTAGCCCGTTTGGTTATTGTATTGTTGAGTAGCCGACATGCTTGTCTTTTTAATAGCACTTCTGGCTACTGTATCGCGGTTTCCTTCCCCTTCAACTCTAGCCCTTCTGGCTATTGATTTGCTCTTTTACTTCAAATGTCGGGACACAGTGGTTTGGTGTGGAATTTTTGTGTTAAGCTTTTTAAACTATTGATCCAACGAATAAGTTTGTTACAGATTTATCAACTTCCAAATGGATGGATGAAAGATGGAATAACATGAACTGCGAAATAAAGGGTACGATGCCTGCATCCTGCCTAATGGTAATTAAATACCTATTATTATATTTATTTCACAAATCTTATTGAGATTAACGAAAGAAGATTGCACGTAGAATGCACTAAACATAGAAAATTCTATGAAACATCCAAAACAGAATGCTCGTTCCAAGATGATTGAAATAAATTTCTGCTTCAATTCTATTTCTCTAACTCTATTCTAGAAAAATATGAATTTGTAGAAGACATTCGAACTTTAGCAAATCTTTACAGTTATATTGGTTTATTTGATTTTGTTTGCTAGAGGAAAAGATCGTCCAGGGTATCGATTTCTAAATGATAGTTAGGGAATAATTAGAGATCGTCGAAGTCAGTAAAAGAGTAGCATTCAGTAGTAATGACCGGCAATCAGAGTAAAGGAAAATACGAATGAGGAATGTTTTAATAACTCATAAAATCTTAACATTAACATATATCACTCATACTCTATATCATTTTTATTAACAATTTGCAGCAATAAATGATCTCGGTTGTTGAAAATGCAACTCGGTGAATTCATCTTAACAAGTAACATCGTACTATGGAAAAGGAAATATGCGTATAGTATCGTTTAAGAAAATAAATTTGACTTCGAAATTTCGAAACGAATGATTTTCATGAAATAATTTACAACGCACAATGTGTTTCTTTGTTTCAAACATATTTGTAGAAATATATTTTTGACAAGTCCAATTTTTCGTAGAAGTTTGCGAGATAAAGGCGAGAAAATTCATTCAGGCCGTGAATTTACATATTTGTAAATAAAACAATATTACATCTAATTATATTATTCATAAAAATATCATAATTCGAACAATTTTTTCTAATACTTTTAAACAGATGTTAACAGTTGAATATACTAAATTTTTCATCCCAATTTTCATCAATCTCTGTTTTAAATCGTTATCTTTCTTCTTACTGATGAAGTACCATAACATTCAATTCAATTCAATGAATAATTCTCGAAACAAATCTGGCAACATTGTCCATTTTTTGATTTTAATTCTTACCACTAGTAGTGCTGCGGTGCAAAACTTGCCTGAATCGGTATGGCAGGATGTGACACAAAAATGGTAATGTTGTCCTAGGACCGCAAAATCGTGACCGAAAAAATATTACATTGTATGTAATGTCACAGATGAGGTATGCCTCGTCATTCATATACCTCGTTTGTGTTTATTCTTAGTCGATGGTCAATAGATATATCTCGTCTGCTCCTCATGTGTTAGTAGCGCTGCGGTGCAAAACTTGTCTAAATCGATATGGTAGAATGTGACATGAAAATGATAAGGGGATCAGTTGATTGATTCTAAAACATAAGAAATGAAAAAGCATTAGTTATCCGGTCTATCGTAGCACAGACGAAGTATTTGTATCTCGTCGTCACATATCTTGTTTATGATCCTACTTTGTCAATGTTTTTTTTATAAGAAATAGTCGATAATGTAGTTTTCTAATAGTGTATTTTGAATGTAGTATCACAGACGAGGCATATCTTGTTTGCGGTAGTGTATTTCATATGGTAAAAAAGAAACACTCGCGTAGAAGTGTAGTTAGTTTCTTCAAGATGGCTTAAATCTTAAATTTAAAAACATGGTTCAAAATCATTAAAACGTGATTTCAAAATAAAATAAATAGAATTAAATGCATTTATAGAAATATTTGTATATTAAAATATTTGAAATACTTCAATAGTAGTATTTTATTCAAGAAGAGATAAATATGATTTACGAGAGTAGGGATGATATGAAAAGAAAAGAAAAATAATATAGTTTTCTGACAAAGGAATAATCCGTATGATGAAATAGTAAGCTCGCGAAAATATATTCAAATATTACAACATGCACTTTTTAGAAATTAATCTTCTGTAATTTCTATGTTGTAGTTTAGAAATTGACCTAGGCTAACGTAAAGCAGTTTTATCGTCGAAATGCATTGGTAATCTATTTTTAGCAAGTTCTATGGTGTTTCTAATGTATATAGATTCTAAAGATTTTACCATATTAATCACGAATCGCGTACCTCGTGACACTTACATGCATAGATCAAGCGTAAATCCTGGCAAAGGATGGGTCGACTCTCATAAAAATGTAAATGATAATAGAACAGCGTGCTCTCTGTTCTGCATAATATAGACAACGGCGTTCCATAACGTGTAATGCAAATGTAGTCGTTATTTCGATGGAACAACAGGGATTCGCGGACTCTAAGAGAATTTAACCTTGATTTTCCATACGATCAAAAGAGTACACATCTATGCGAAACATCCATTATTTAATCTTCAAAGTTCAAAGATCATATCGCTAGCGTCAGATCATAAAAATCATACTTAACGCTATTATTGCAATTTTAAAAGCAACGAATTACAATTTGCAGAACAATGACAAGTTATAAGTAACTTTCAACGAAACTTATTGTCACATCGTAAATCACATCTATCAGAATGGTATTTATGTAACAGAATCTGCAATCTTTCACTGTACCAAGTGAACTTCGTTAATATCATCGGCTACTAAATTATAGTGCAAGCACATCCAGTTCATTAATCAGTGCCTGTTCGAGAGCAAACACGCGAGAAAAAAAGACAACGGCACGAAACAAAAGGATCGGTTTGAGAATGCTCTATCAATGGAGAATTTTGAGGAGCGTATGTACGCGATCGTTCGGATTCTGAAAGTCTATAGATAATCTATGAGAGATGGTTTGATCTGGATGTGCGGCGTCGGGACGCAAGGTTACAGCGGTCGTCGGGTCAGCAACACCACGGCCGCCCTCCTCTCACTCTCTTTCTCTTTCCCCGTTTCTCTTTCCCTTCCTTACCCTATCATCCTTCCCTCTCTACGTTCTCCTGCCCTTCCTTCCTTCCTACCGTTTCTCCCCTCGCAACCAGCTATATAGCTAACCAGCCCTTCCTCTCGGTCTTTCTTCTTTATTTATCCTCGCGTTGTCCGTGTCACGATGCGCCATCTTCTGTGAATCCATCGCTATTCCTATTAACAATCATCGGCTATGTATAGAGATATTTCTTTCCGTAGAAATAATGGAGGTCCAATTAAAAATCCAAAATCGAAGAGCGTGCATTTTTATTAGATTCGAAATTCGAGAAACAACTTTCAGAACAAAGCTGTCCTATACATGTTCGTAGGAACAAGCTTATCGTTATTATGTAAATGACAAAATTACAATCACAACGCTGAGATTTCACTTGAATCTCGAAAATTTGAACAAAAATTTCAATTATAAACTATTCTGTGGAAGGGGAACATCGGGGAAAGAAGCCATATCGTACTATAACAATCTTGCTGTAAGAATTTAGTTTACACTCGACCTTGAGTGTAAACTCGTTTCAATTTTCGATCAGATGCATCCAATTTGATTATTGCTGGCTTGCTGGTGCATTTAACCCTCCGATTGTTATCCAATGCGGTAGTCGAGCTGCTTGCAAACAACGTTGTGGAGGGGGTGTCTGGGTCACCCCCTTTCATGTTAGTCTGTCTGGCTGGCTGGCTGGTTGGATACCTTGCTGGGGTTCGCAACCCCAGCTTTCGTATCAGCGTTATGTAGCCTATGACACCGAAATACACCGATTGTTTACATCAAGCTTACGTGCATCAATCAGCCTATTGATTAAACAACTGTAATGAGCTTGATTAATCACGAGGATACTGAGTTCATGATTCGTGTTAAATACGACCTCTTATAAGCTCAACTTGTAACTGATTAATTTGTCATTGATTATATGCTGAAAAAAAAAAGTGGTTTTCCATGTAAGCTGGCGCGAAACAACGATCAATGGCACACCATTTCTCGTGAAAGTTTCGCCAATCGCTGAATGCACATGCTTATGAAATGTAAAATTTTATTTATCTGAATTCCATTTATTGGAAGTGAAAATCCAAACTCAACAAATAGCGGACTCTCATTGTGCAAATGAAAAAATAGTAATAACGAAGTAATTATTTGTCAATGAATTCAGATCGATGAAGTACCGTTTTATATGTTATAGAAGATATATATACGTCGTGCATTCTTATCGTTCACTGTTTCCATTATACAAAAATTTTCATCAGTAATGTAACAAAAACTTTGTGTCAAGGGGTTAGGAAACAAATCCCGGCTCACCGGGATTGACGAGACGAGAAAATTGATCAGTTCTGTCGATTACAATACCGTGAACAACGTTTCGTTTTCATTGTCGATGGCCGCGTCACTTCACCGTGACGGTTTCGAACGAAAGGGAAAACCTTAGAGAAAATTTATCACTTTCGAGGCAATTGAAACAATCAAGCCGCCTGCTCTCTAATAACACGAACGCTCATTAATCCTAATTAGCGGAGAAAGTTTGAAAATTAATTGCGAAACATAGGCGAGAGAGCTGTCTTACAGCACGTTGATCGTTGGGATCGACGATCTCTTGTTTGGACGCATCATTCTACGATGTTTGTTACTTTTCATCGTTCCTTTCATTATTAATGAATTAATTCGAAAATCAAATGAAAGTGCAAAATTTAAAGATGCAAAATTATTGAGAAGTGTATAAAGCGCTCGTTATAACATTAAACAGGCGATACAATCAGACTTCATCGTGCTGTACTTTGCACTTTGCATAAAAAAACGCAAACTTTTCAGAATAGTTTTACAATTGTAAAACACATATATAAATGATCATTTTAATTTATTTTTTAAATAAAAGAATCTGTTTAATTCATTTCTCTTTCATTGCAAATGAATGCGTCGCGTTACGTTTATCGTACGTGGGTGGTGCAACGGTTTATCAAGCAGGGTTTTGCACCCCGTACCATTCACGTTGGCTAGGGTTCCAGAAGCAGCTACAGTCATGGTGGAGGGAGATTTGTCCATTGGAGGGGGTGTCTGGGGCAATCCCCTCCAGTCTGGGGGTTCCCAAACTAAAACGCATTTCCCGGGGTTCGCAAATCTCCCGGTTGCTCGCGAACCTGGCCAAAACTTCGCCATCATGGCACAGTTTCGCACATGAAACTTCTCGTGTCTGCTCGACTCGCACGAAGTTCTGGTGAATTTTCGAAAAATTTCATCTCACGTCACGATGAATAAAGATAGAATATCATAAAGATCGGAGGACAAATTTGTTTCCATATAATTTAAGAGAATTCGATGATTTTTCAACATTTCTTCAAGCGATTAACAAGTATTTGTTTATAATTCATAATTCATAATTTATAGTGACAAATTTTATCTTCATATTTAGTTTCTACATTACTTCTGTATCTAGGTCAAGTTCTGGAGAATTTTGAGTAGAAATCAGTACTCAGAGAAAAATGTAAACAGCAAACAGATCACTTGATTACAGCTTCATTTCTTTTCTGGTACATTTCTCACGAAAGTTGAAGTTGACAATTATTTCAATAAACTCGGAACTGGATTTATGATTAACGAACGATCTTTCGCAAAAGAGAAACTCACAGAAATCCTTTAGAAATTTTACACTCGGTGATGTAATTGATTTAAACGCGGTGAGTGCGTAGTCGTTGAAGATGGCCGGATTCCAGATTCAAGAGAAGTCCGGATGTTCCGGTGAGCGCATAGCGGTCGATACGTGGAATTCGTTGACATTGATCCAGCGAATTCGTCGTATAGCTATCGGTGAGTCACCGTGGCTCAGTGCCCTTCAACCCAACTTCGTTCGTTTCCTAAACTGGATGATTCCAGCGAGGTTTATACATACGATTTGGTTTTTTGTTATCGCGTTTATGATTTTTCGAAACTCTCTTGTCTCTTTTCTTATCCGATATTTTGAAATTTTACCAACAACATTGTATGACATTTTGAAATTTTCAGACAGAAAAAAATCTATTCTACATTCTAACAGTCATGAAGTAAGATAGTCGATAATCAGTTTATCTGATTACTTTTCAACAGTCTTCTTTTTCGATGAAATTTAAAAATGCATCGCTAGATCGGTCCGCCGACTAAGCGATACTACATTACTGTTTAGTTAATTAAAAGTTATTTTTATTTTATTTATAGAGAGAACAAGGTCTGAAAACAAATAAATATAATTTTCTTGATTTCTATGTATTCCAGTATCTCTTTATCCCAGTACTTCATCAAATATCTTCACAAAATATATACTCTTATGGATATTAATTCCGAATTACGATAAATTCGTATTGCCCTGTATCTAATCAAATACCTACACATACTTTCACGTATACTGAACTCCGAATCACGATAAGTTTACAGTAATTAATAAATATATTAATAAATTTCATTTTATAATTATGATATTCAATTATTTCAATCTCAAATATATCAATGTAGGGAGGAACTCTTCGCACGAAATTCAACATAAATCAATTTTCTATCATCATTATGTCCCATGTCTGTATCTGTATTCCAAAAATCCATATCTGTTATTTCGAAACATCTGAGAGAGAGAGAGAGTTAAAAATCTCCTCATTCCCTTGTCCTTCGTTTCTTTTCATTCAACTAAACATTTTTTATGGCTACCGAGAGAAGTCTCTATATATCTCGTCAGACGATCATTCAAAGATCATTTATTTCCACGCGGATATTCGAAGCGGAGAGGCACGGTGGCAAAGCGAACAAACGCGAGGGAAAAAGATTGATGACTGACGAGTGGTAAAACAGAGCGAAAATGAGCCGAGGAGCATAAAAGTGGCACAATTGGTTCAGTGGGGCGGTGCCCCTGCGGCCTTGGCTCGGGACACTGAACTCTGTAGCCATGCGAAACGCGCTGCACGCCGTGCCCCATGCACTTCTCTCGCCTCTCCTTCCCTCCCGTCACCCCTCCCAACCCCCTTCGCGCTCTCTTCACCGCCAACCCTCGCGCCACTCGATTTCTCTCCTCCCCTATGCGAGCTTCGAGCCGCCGCGCTGCACCCGTTTCGCACATATGCAACCGTCCACTCCCGGTCGTTTCGCTCGAAACTAGGCCCCTCGAGGCCGGCAGCCGGCCATGCACCGTGCCTGTACAACGCGCCTGGCTGCGTGTTCACTAGCACGCACGCATGCGCCTTGCCGCGCCGCGCCGATCGGATCAGACGCGCGGTGCCAGATCTAGACCAATTCGAAAAGGAGGAAGAAGAATCGATGGAAACGGAAACGAGCGAGGAAATTCGATTTGAGAATTGTTGAGAAGGGGTTTGCGGTAGAGATGGTGATCGATGATGATTTCGGTTAGCGTTTCGATGAGATCTTGAAACATATCGAAAGTATTCGAACCTTATAATGAAAGAGTTTTACGTTTACACTTTATTGGTAACGCGATGCAAGAATTATATTCTGTAAGTTGGTAAAACAATTTGGAAAATGTACATAGATGTTAAATATATTTGATGGAAAATTAGTATACAGTGCGAAGAGAGGTTTCAAAACATGTAATTCATGCTGAAAGGCGATACCACTGAATACAACGGCACGTTAATATAATGAACAAATTACTTGTGCAAACGAGTAATTTGATGGTCTTCGCGTGAGAACGAATATCCCGCGATAACTTTTGCGTACGCTCGTTCCAAATTTTTTATGCAGTGGCCAAAAATTGTACAACACACGTGATGATTCTTATATAAGAGTTTCGAAGTGTTCAATCGTTTCGAAGTGTTCAATCGTACATCCATAAAGACAAAAACGTTCGAAACGTTTCAATCTCATCGTCCAGGCAGTCTCGTCGTCGAGCGTTCGAAAGGGAAAGCTTCCAAAACGATTACCGAAAAACGTTCGTATTGTTGGTACGTTGGAAACATGTCGAAAGCTCGCAGTGAAACGTGTTGGGCGCGTATCGTTAGCGGGAACGGGCGAGAGAATGCAGGAACGAAGCGAGAGGGCAAGTTTAGAGCGTGTTAGCCGAGCGGAGAGCGTTCACCCTGGACGGTGCGTCGGCCCTTTGCACAGCGTTTCTCAAACCTAAGCGATAGCCTGCATTTATGAGCTTGGCCCTTAGGGAGAACGCCCGAAGGGTGTCAGCAACGTGCAGAAAATGGGGTTTCATTTCGACACGGAGTATCGATGTTCATTGTCAGAAATGGAAGCACTGCCAAGTTGGAAGTAACAGACTAAAAATTGAAAATGATCTTTAGATCTTGTCATCGACCTGACTTTGACTTTATTCGTTATATCTCGTATAGTGAATTTCATTTATATCGCGGTAACTCGTTGTTACGATTTCAATCGATTTGTTGGATTTATTTGTGGCTTAGCTTACGATAAGACTTACAATTGGAGAAGAAAGTTCGAAGGAATTATAGATAGAAAATCGGTGATACTTCTGTTATACGATACTTCTATGTTTGTTCATTTTCGGCAGTTGACAATTTAAACTGTACACAGATGTTTAGATGTCGCGGATTGTAAATTCTAGCATAGCAGCGAAAATATGGAATCGTAATTTACAACGAATATTTTTTACCCTATTTCACAAAATCCTTATTAAATTCGTCTTATTACTCTCTCAATTAAAATTTATTAAACAGCAAACAATTTTCACTCCTTGATTTCAAATAAATGGAAATTCTATTATATTGTGAAGCTTCGCTCTTTCTGGTTACGTTAATAATAAATTGATTACCATTGTTACGTTACGGTGTTGAAGTTGTCACGAGTAATCGTTAGATCACGCGATGATTTTGACGAAAATGTTTACGGTGAATCGCACGCACGTATGCCACCCTCGGACGCCGCCTGGCGTGATTCTGTCGTTGTCGTTTTGCCATTTCATCGAAGTCGCAAGAATTCGAAAGCCGAAGGACATCAGCGGCGACAAAAAACACGCGCGAGCATCCTTTTCGAACGTATTGACGCGTGCATGATATTGAGAAAACGTGCATTCCTCGGTCTCGTGTTCCAAGCTCCATGAACTTGGAACGATGGAAAAAATTGGTATACAAGATGTTGATTTTGCGTTAAACGATCGTGTTAATTCGAGATTATTTGCCTATCAGGGACTTTGGGTATTGACTATTTTTGAGTAATTTTATTACAGTACGTAAGTACATTGAAACGCTTAAGGCTAAATCATTAGTTGTTAAATTGTCGATAAATTGATCATGCAAATTAAAATTGTAGACTGTTGGTTTATTAATTTTGGCGATAAGTTCATAATTCAATCAATTTGATTGTTTAATAAGCGCGAAGACATACGGTGATGAAAACGTTGGGATAGTACTACACTCGAGTCACGTGGTGTTTTGAGTACAGTGACGTGTTGCTTACTCTTACATCAAAACTCCATTACACACGTGAATCTTCAAATGATTTTAACATATAGTACTCGTTAAATAAATAACTTGATCGAGCGATAATAAAAGTCAATGAAAGATGAAGAACAAACAACGAATTGGAAGAATCTTGCTGCTTCTGAATCAGGAAAATCTTATTAACTTTAACTCTCCTGGAAAATAAATAAATAAAAGAAAAGTAAAAATAAAAAATAAAAAAATAAAAAAATAAATAAAAAATATACATACATCTATATATATGTTCAGCATGAGGATTGATTGTTTTCTAAAGAAATATTAATCCCAACATGCAGTATCTTTAAACACGATATTTCCTTCTGTTATAATGATATTTTCGAATCATTAATTTCTATCATCATTTCTTTAATTGTTATCGTTTCATCAAATTGACGTTAATTAATTACACTCGCAAATCCTCGTATTAATAGCCAAATAAACTGAATTTCTGTGAAAATTGTTCATCTTAACTCTTACTTTCGTCAAATCATTCATCTTCGCTTGAGCACTTCGAAAGCTCAGACATATGTATTCACTTAATAATAACAACAACATTTTATAAGAAAAATGTGTCAAATTGGAAAGAACGGACGGAGGGTCGAAGGAAATCCAAAGAAATCCCTACGTTCTACATCCTTGAACCTTCGCAATGAAGAATACCCACTTTCATCTCGATAAACTTGATGCCGTTTAAATTGAGTTCTCGAATTAAAGGAAATTCAAGGGAAATCCGAACTCGTTTGCCGAGATTTTAGAAAAGCAGGAAAAAGAGAGAGAGAGATGGGAGGAACGAAGAAAAGAGCAAAGCGGATAAAAATTCGCATAATCACGGGCGGACGGAGAGGGATCTGGCCGCAGCTGTTCGCATCGCGTCGCGTCGCGGCGACGCGTGTTCGCGCGGTATTGGGCATTGCACTCGGCGCTTCTCTCTCGAGGGCGGTCTCCCGGGTTGATGCACGCGGAATGCAGCCGAATCCGGCCGAGGATGCACGAGGCTGCGCCGGTTCGCGCGCGGCTTGCAGCTGCAACGGTCACCGGGTTCGATGTACTCGGGTTCGAAGCTCGCTCGCTTCTGCATGCACGATTCTGCACGAATGACTCAGCCAAGCGGGCGTACCACGGATACGACCTTGACCCGGCTGCACGTAGGTGCATCGCACCTTGACGGGCCTCGCGTGGCCGAAACGTGGCATCGTAAAAAAAAAAAAAAAAAAAAAGGCTCCGCTCGGGGATCGAGATTGTGAAATCGAAATTTCGCCCCGATGATCTCGTTTCGTTCTTCTTTCTTTTGTTTTTTTCTCTTTTCTTTTCAGAAAACGGTGCCTGCTCGCGAGAAAGTCGTAAAAGTCGTTATGGCGCTGATAGCATTGTGCAAGGAGTTTCCGCGAACTCCAGATCCGGGGACGTTTCAATCGGGCCGATTCAAGGAGGCGGTTCAACGTTCGAGTTGATTCGGATTTTAGGTACGACTGTGATCCTCATTTTGTGACACGTATCTAAATACGTATGTCGGTTTCGAGACATGCGTCTCCAATTTTTGAATCAGATTCAGAATTAGAATTCTCATTTTCGAGTAGTAGTTGGCAACTGTTGAATCGGAATCGGAGATAACATTGGAAATTTGTACGGTCGAAATCTGAAAATCGGAATTTTCAGAATTAATGGAAATTAGAATCGTCCGATCGTATCCGATATAATTGAACAATCGCCGTATCCACCTTGTGAATATTCCCAGGTAATTCCCTACGCTAACGATTAGAACTCGAAGCTCGCGTGTGTTATGAGTGAAATTAAGATTGAATATTCAAAGAACGATCTTCATCTTTCGTATGCGCTCGTTAAGGTCGTTATCGGAAATAAGTATTCAAGTCTCGCGAGTTGATTCTCGCGGTGTTATTATCTTGTTGTTCCTGCTAATCTCATTATTTGTTGCACTACTTTTTTACATTCTCAAGGCCTGTCTGCCATTTCCTTCGAGGTTATTGTTCGAGTCTCGAGTTCGTTGTAACCAATGCCACCGCGCTGGAGATATCATTTCTTTTCTGTTCTTTTTTTCTCTTTTCTTTTTTTTCGTACGCGCTATCACGAGAGAAATTGATACATCAAAAATAGACGCACACACTGCCTCGGATAACGCGAGAACAACGGTAAATATCGGTGGCGATTGACCGCTAATCGGATGCGTTTGTGAAAAGATTAAACGAGCGTATTGTTATTCTATAATTAATTAAGGATGCAGTTACAACGAAACTTTCCAATGGTTCGTTTCAATTTCATTTGGTAAATGGCTCGCTGCGTTTCTCTGGCGAAAATAATAATTCCGTTCGCGCGTTATTAAACTACGGATGTTTATAAAAGCGACTCGTATTTTTTGCGAACACGACTGGCGAAATAGAATTCAAGTAAAATGTTTTGTTCGTTAAATGGACGTTTTTAAACGTACACTCTAGCAAATGGCGCGGTAAAAATCGCTTCGATATTTCAGTTCAAATCGTAGCGCGCGAGAAGAGAGAAAAGAAAAACACTTGTATGTACAGGTATACTGTATCATAGGCATATAATGTATTATAAATCGTTTTATTTTCCTCGACGATGCGACGTTTCATTTTCTTCGACGCAGCTCACACTTTCGAAATGCGTAAAAACGATAACTGCGATTTCTAATTGTTTGGCGGTCTAAGCCGAGTGAAAGTAGCCTGTTTCGCAAGATTGTTGTACTCGCAGATATCACGCGAGATCAAAAGTCTCACTTTCAATTCAAAAGCGCAAATACGTTTGTACATCCAAACCGTTGATCCGTAATGATCGTGAGGAATCACTTGAAATTAAAATAACAGAAATAGGCAACGACAGACGAGCTTTGTAAATTTCGTAGATTCCGTAGATCAAGAAATTTCAGAGTTTATAGTTTATATAATACATTCGTTGCAAATGTTCGACGTTATTTTCTTCGGCATTAACTTTTGGACTAGTGGCTTCTTTGAAAACAACAATCGTTGGGTCACGTAACAACTTGTATTGACGAAAAGGGGAAATTGGGAAGAGCAGCGAGTCTTCTAAGGGAAAAGGGAAAAAGAAAATTGTCCTTTTCAAGGGACAATCGTCCGAAGGATCGTTCAAAACGGTGCAATTAATTGATTCGTAGACGCGTAGTTGTAAAGTATGTTGTCCTCGGGTATCGGGTTCAACGTCTGCCGGACGAGAACGAGACAAAGGCTAAAAGGCCCCCTAACTCCTCGGGGTATCTTTATAGAACACGGTGTCATCGACATGCGACAGGGTGTATCCATTGTAAAGGTCAACGCATCTATTGTGCATAAACTTATCGCGAGGCACACGGCCAGCCTGTTAATCGTTCGAAAGAGGAACGATTCAATCGCCCCGCGTGAAAAAAAAAAAAAATTAACGAGCGAATGAAAGTGGCTCGAGGCTTTCGCCTTGAATCGTCACGCGATTCGATCGTCGGACGTTCGATCTTCCAGTTTCGCGCGTCGCGTTAAAGAGGAAAGTTCTCTGGCTGTCCGTTGACTTTCGTCAAAGATCAACGTTCCTATCTCGACGCCAGTAAATCAAGCAAAGAACGAAACAGAGCGTTATCGTGACAGTCGAATGACCCGCTGCCTCTCTTTTTCAATCGACCGACCGGTCTAATCTCTCGCGATTCCAAGGAAATCGTGCAACAGCAGGGGAACTTCCACTGTTCCGCTGTCTCCTTGAAATTACAAAACAGTTCGAATCTTTCAATGTTAGGCTGTCTTTTTTCTTTTTAGTTCTTTAAAGATTCGACGAAGATCATTTAAATTAAAGTCACAGCTCGAGTCCGTTGAACTTCAAGAAATTCCAAATCAATCGTCAATATCCACCAACTCGAGTTTCGAATATCAAACAGTCCAATCATACGAAGCAAATTACCGGATTACGAGAGAAAATAATTGGCCAATTTCCCCGGGAACTTCCTTCAACTCGACCATTTCTCCCCTAATTCTCCGTTCAGTGTGGGACTGTTCAACTTTCTGTATATTCGTCGTACTGTAGATCTAGCAACCGGACGTTTAGATCGAATACGTCTCGGTACACTTGGGAGAGCAAAGAGTCGCCAAGAGTGTGAGGGATTCTCTCTCCGTGTTGCAATTTATTTAAATCGGTGCGTCGACTCTGAGTACTCGCAAGCGCGGCAAGGTTACCGGGATGCATCGACGATCTGTCGTCCCCGGCCAACGACTAAGTATTTATACATCAGCGGAGGGATGTATTTCGGTCCCGCGGATGCTGACGCTACCACGCGGTGGCGACTAGAGATGGGATCGAGTATCTCGCAAGTAGCTTTGAAATCTTCGATTCGAACCTTTTGTATCTTGTGTGATGGTACTTGCAGGTACACACGAATCTAGGAGAAATAATCCCGAATGTTTCACGAGCACATTTATGAGAAATAAAAATGATACTTTCAGACTTTGTCTTCGTTGAGATCGTTTCAAATACAAAGTCAACTCGATAAACGCGATTAATAAAGGAGACGACACTGAAAAATAATTGACAATGACATCGAACGATACAAATGTATCAGAGATATTTAACTTTTTTTTTGCAATTTAAAAAAAAAACATTCCTCTCTGTCGCAACGTGTGTATGTGTTCGTTATTCATAGGAAATTCCTATCGCTTCATATAGAATGAGGCTCGAAAGGTATAATGGTTAGGTATGGCAGAACTTCCTCGGAGTGATATTTTAAGCAGATTTCAATTAAAATTCAGTCGAAATCTGTAAAATCGAGTTAAGTTCGTGTTCAAAAAGCTTGAAGCTTATGTCAACAGTGAAGTCTTATTTTTTCTTTTTTCTCATTTGAAATACCCTTGTTTCTACAATCATCTTCATCGATTAAATTTTCATGAAGATTTTTATCATTTCCCAGTAGATTAAATTGGCTTCTATTTAAAAGGAGCAGGTGAACTCTAGTTACTCGATAACTTGATGTTATTTCCATGTAGTTGTATATTTCATAATTATCATTACTGATTATCAATCGCTGTCAAGTATGCGCAAATATCAAACTACTTATAAGCATCTATGCTTTTGAAACTTATATAGATTGTAAATGCGTTTATTGGAATATTTTTACTGATTGTGAACTAAAATTCGTAGCGTTCGAAACGCATGAAACGAAACTTGGACGTCGAATTTGATCTTGGATGTCTCGGGTTTGCAAGCACATGTTAGATTTCATCCCATCCGTAGTGGCAACGGCCCGCGCGCTCCTCTAACCTTGAACTGATGAACGTACGCAGCCACCACCCGACTGCCATGTCCTGAGCTATTCCTGGACAGTCACCCTGGAGGACGACACGCCGATAAACCGTAAACTCGCACCACTTTCGCCTAGATCTAACCACTAGCGATTTAAGAGCGCTGGAACAGCTCGGCCTCGTTTATTTCTCGTAATTTCGAGGCTGAACGGCCCTCGAGATAGTGGCTGACGATATTTATTACAGTTTATTACAATTTATTTTTGACGTTTTATAGAATTTTTTGCAACCTTGATGCGTTTTATGAAATTTTCCGATGAAACGTCTTGTTTTGCAGTGACTAATTCTAGATAATAAGAATGACCTTCAATTCTGATTTAAATATGTTGTTTTCAATTTGCATGCGAAAGAGGGAGATAAAAAGTTCCGAAAAGTAGAAGAAGAGAAATTTTTTGAAATTTTACAGAATTCTTAATGACTTTTTTTTTTACTCGGATGTAAATCTCAGTTTCTTTTCACTTTCGCTTATGTCTACTGTTTGACGACTGTTTGAGAACAAAACGTCGAGGAGCTTTTATTTAATTATGAAATGGCAATGAAAATGGGAACTGAATTTTTAGAATTTTTTTTTTTTTAGAATCGCGGATTCTAAAAATAGAATTTTTCTCATAGTCTCATAGAATTCTTAACGACATTATTTTTACTCGATGTTACATTGCAAGCACGTTAGAATAAGAGGGTGAAAGTTTCGCTGCCTTTGTAGTTGAAGAGCTCGCGGAGTGGCTGATAGATTTTTTTTTTATTCGAGTATGAAAGAGAAAGATGAGGGTTGGCTTGGGATGTATTGAGAATGTAATATCGGCCTCGAACACCATCGTCCTTCCTTCGCCAGAGGTATCGAGAAATCCAAACCTAACCCGGATTCAACGTGAAGTTTACGCATGCTTTCCAAACATTTTCCATTTCTCTACCCATAATACTAGTCTTCTTGCGGCGATAATATCGCCCCCTCGAGCTTCGGCAAGAAGAACGACGATCGAAAGAAATATGAGATGCTTGTGTTGATTTTAAAGTCGATGTATTATTCTAATGGGCCTGAAACTTTGGAAATATTACTGGCAATTGGATGCTTTCTCCCTCTTTCATTTAACGATATAATATCGCAACGACGACGACTATTACGTGTCTTTTTTCCTTTTCTCGATGTTCCATCGATATTCCATCAAGTTTTCTTTCGAATGTTAACGTTAATGGCTCATTTAATGGATTGTGAATTTCTTGAAAACTTTTCTCTTCTTTTTGTTTCTTACAGCGTGTAATATTTTATTTAATATCTTCATATAACCACCCTTTTCTTTAAAGATTTAGACATCCTTTATTTTAGATCGCAGGATGTAAAATAATAACCTCGTAAAAATAAATAATCCACTTGTACTTGCGATGGAATTGTCTCACATTCCTAAGGAAATTCATCGATCTACGTTTTCTCTTCTCATCCCATGGTATTTTCACACGATCCGATAAACCAGTCGCGACAGGGATAAATTTCTACCAATTGCACATCTCGCAGAAGAATATTTTGCGTTGAAAATGTGATTCTCATTATTATCGAACCATTTCATCGTTTCGTCCAAAATAATTAAAAATATTACCGATAGTGTAATTCCACCAGATTGCGGATATTTATGCGATTTTATACTTTCATGAAGATAATCAAAAGAACGGAACTTATTTGAAAATTATTTTACCTACCAAAAATACCTACTGGAAGGAATATTTTAGCGAATATATTTGTTAAGAAATACACTTCGAACAGTTCCTATATTTTTATACATTACGTGCTTTTTTTCTTTTTTCTGCACCCCCTCCCCCCTGAATTTTCTTTTCACTTACGTTGTCTCACATCGCCGTAGAAGAATCACTAATTTCCATCCTTTCTTCCTCTGTCCTGACTATTTTTTTCCAATATACGATCAATCGATCGTACGAAGGGTGAACCTGACTTTCTTAATGCGACGCGAGTTGTCCACCACTGGGCAACGATCGACCCCCGACGCTATGGTGGTCGTCAGAAGGGTCGCGACAGAGGATATGAAAGTCGGAGGGCAAAGTAGCGAGGGTGGTCAGGCCAGGATGAGGGAAAGTGCAATGTCTGTCTGCCCCATTCCCTTGGTCGTCGTCGTCGTCGTCGTCGTCGTCGTAGTCGTCGTAGTCATCACATATCCAGCCTTGTCTGTCGAGGGACAGAATATGTACACGTATATGGAGAGGATGAGCGAGAGCAGACGCCGACAGCGGTAAACATAGTGCTCTTGAAAAATAGAACACTCGTTAGCGTATTCGAGCGTGTCAGAAACGAGGGTTGGAGAAAAGAAGGGGTGGGTGGGTGGGGAGAAGGGAGGTTGACTTTCTTGTCCTTCCTCTCTTTATCTGTGTCTCTCGTCTGCCAGGACATGCTTTTCACGGACCGATTTAACAAGGACCCACCCACCGGACGTTTTCCAACTTCCGTTTTATCCTTTGAACCGCAGCCACGCGTCCACCGGATGCTCGGATAACGTCGGGCTTCGTTAAAAATAATTAGGTCCCCGAATGGGAACCGATGACGTTCGTGTTTTTCTACTTCTTCAAGTTTCGAATATCCATGTTGTCAACTTTGATTCAAGTGAAATTGATCTTCGATCCAAGCGCGAGAATCCAGTGAATTTCGAAGAATGCAAATTCGTCCGAAAATTCACACTGTGCCTATCTTTTTTGACCAACATTGTTGAAACGCACGTGATCTAACTTGTCCAATAGGACAATTTCCTATACAAGTGTGCTAACGAGCAGCATCTTTCTGCTTTTCTACGAGTGATTTTTAAATGCTGCAGTTGCATCGGAAGTGTAGTAGAAGAACAGGAACATGCTTGTCACGCTAAAAATCATCCACTTGCAACAATCGGCGATCTCTGGAATTCAAGGATGTAAAAACTGTAATTGTGTAACTGAAGAAGTAGAATCGAAGTAGAAATTTGTCCGTATAATATAATGTATTTAAAAAAAAAAAAAAGAACAGTGAAAACTGATCTAACAAAAGGATACACGTATAACATTGAGCATCAACTGATAATGAAAAACAAATAAAACCGATCCTGAACACTAAAACTTGAAACCAATTCCTTTCTCAAGCTCATATTTCTCAAACTCCACTTTCGAATTCAATGCCAACCTACAATCAACTTGCTCATTATAATCAAACTACTGTTTTAACTACTGGATGAGATTGGACGTAGTTAAAAGCAATTGCATTTTTCTTTCTCTCTCTTTTTTTTATGAAACGTGAATAATGTAAGAGAAAGACGTGCAGTTCTAAAGATGTACGCACGTGTATCCAAAAACATGGCATTTAATCGATATAAATTCCACGCGTGCCTTTTATCTTGACGCACGTTCAAAGTCGCGGTCTCTGATACCCAGGTGATTAACAGATCCGAGGCAAAATGAAATTCGCAGAAGGATGGATCGCGTCTTTTCCGTTTGATTACTCGCCCAGGGGGTAAGCGTATCACGTTCCACGAAGTCGGAAGGCAATTTGTCATGGCAACGTGGAGAGCGTTTCGGCGAAGTTTCGGAACGGGGGCATTGGTGCCATCCTGGCTGCTGCAACGCCGTGCCGCATAGCGTTCGCAGCGCGAGTATAAGAAAATACCCGCCGATCGTCCGGCCGAGCACTTGGCACGCTCTCAACAGAGTTGAATGCACCGTCTAATTTTATGCACACCCTCTCCATGGCTACCAATGCTTTTTCTCTAGGTCTAGTGCAAATACTTAATCCTCGTCGACCCTGTGCACCATCCGTATCGGCATACTTTTTTGCGCGTCTCGAAACTTCTCTGTTTATTCGTGAATTGTCTGATGGCACCGTCGGTATGCTTACGTGTGTATTATATATCGTGTTGTTCCGATGGATCGATTGTTAGCGACTTGGCAGAGCAACGCGTGCACATACATACGCGCAAAAGTATGAATACCTTTTTTTCTTTCGAATGGCGAAACCACGTTGATCGACTCGTATAGATTGAGAGCAAAGGAGAATAATGAATTATTTTATTTTTTATTGTTGTTTTAAATTTCGTTGATGCTACTGCCTCTTGTTAGAAATATATTTGTGGAAATGAGTTGCTTATTTATTTATTTTTTTTTTAAATGTTCAGCGTTAATTGTTTTTCTCAGATGGTATAAAATTATGACTTCGTGAAAAATGAATTTGGCTTTTGAGACTACAATGATTGATATATGAACGACTAAAATTGACGATTAAAATGAACTTGGCGTTTAGAAATAGCTGAATGAGGGTTTTTATTTATTTGTTTTGTTTTATACAGTAGAAATTTATTCGTAATAGAGACATTAGATTGTTTGATAAAATATTGCAACGTTTATTGTAAATATCGGAGATATTCGATTTTCAATTATTTTCCACAGTACGTGTTCAATGTCGACATATCGATTGAAAAACTCCTTTCACATTGGTCGCCATAATATATTTTTCAATTCTTTCGATTCCTACCGTTCGTTTTCATCTCGATAAAATAGATTTTTTTTCCCGAAGAGAAAAATATTTTCTACTGCAGCTTTATACGTACGTTACGAGCAATGTTTATTTTCAATTTACCAAAATCGACCAAAGAAACAAAAAAATCACTTCACAACAGGTTCATCAATGAATTTATGAAAAGAATACATTGCTCTTCTCCTCTTATTAGATTTCAAAGTAAATATTGTAATTCAATAAATATTATCAAAACATACATAGCTTATAATACTCGATATATAATTTCACGATTTTCTCTCTATTCCACGTTTTCTTATGAATAAATTGTTGCGAAAGATGTTCAAAGAGATAGAACACGACGAAGGAGCGAGAAGAACAACAAGATTAATCGGAAAATTAGTTCGATGCATTTTTTGAAATTTCTTTTCTACGGGAATTTATTTTGTTATTTAATACTGGTTGAGGAAACGTGAAAGGGAAACGAATCCTTTAGGTTATGGCAGTGGGAACGGTTTCGCGGGGTGCAATGACGTGGCCGAGAGACAAAGACATTGACATTCAAAAGAGAGAGCCTCGTTTCTCGTGTTTCTTTACATCAGACGAACACTAATCCCTCCTCCCTCGTCCCTGACCGATGCTTGTGCATTACGTTAGTTTCGGCACGAACCTGTGCAAGAACGAGTTCCGGCATGCGCGTGCGTCCTCTTCACTCTCCTCGACTTCATCCCTTCTTGCACTGGTCATTTGCATCTTTTTGCAATTCCTCGAAACGCGCGCCAACAATTCTGGACGAAGCTTCGAACCGAAGATCCGACGAACGATTTCGTTTTCTTCATACGTGATTTTCGTACGATTTGTTTTACATCGGACAGTGTCTCCTGCATTGTTTGTCGAGACCCCCATCTTTCGTGCGAGGCCTATCGTTTAATGTGAGAAATAAATTATACGTTATTGTGGATGTGATTTCCCGTCCATGTTGTAATTTCTCGTTAATTCGCGGAGCAAATATATCAATGCGAAGAGATAACTGAAGTACGAGAAGAAACTACGCGGTTCTGTTAACACAGCAGAATGAACGAATTAATCGAGTGATAAATTATAAGTAATAAGAAAGTAATTATAAGCGATAAAAGAATATTCAATGCAGATGCAGATTAATTCATTTCTTACTGAAACTTGAGAATTTAGAATCTATCTGTGGAATTGGTAAATTAAAATTATAAACACTTCTGTTCTTTATTTCTCTAATGCGAAACTGACGGTATAGAACCTTCATCTAAAATTGAAACTTTAGACTTATTAACCTTTCTCTATTTCTTCATTTATTATTCATTGATTCCATAAACTATTAAAATTACCTATAAACGTTGTCATTTTTATATTCTTCGATCGACAATCGCTATTTGTTTAATCACTCGCACCAAAAATTACATTCTCGGCAACAGCCGTCATTTTACAACGATGCAATCGAAGAAATCCAAGGTTCGGACGAGTCAAAGAACGATAAATTCGTCGGAATCGCGAGACAACTCCGTAACCATTGACTTTCGTTCCCTGAATAACCGGTATCGCCTTGGAGCACAGTCCAATAATAAAAACGGCGTCACTCGCTGCATCTTACGATCGTACGATTCGACACAGAATTCCCATAACCCTTTTACCGTTGACAAAAGAGGCGAGGTTGGCCGGTAATGGAGAACAGCCGATTAGAGCCTGGGCGAAAGTAGCGTTCCGCTTCGTTCCACCCCATAATCGTATTTCTGGTCGCATGAAAATCGGTCTCCGAGCCAAGAAGCCAAGCAAACTTCTCGAACCACCCTCCTTCCCCCGGAACGGGGTTAGGCAAAGGAGGTGACGCCACGTAACTCCGAGCAAGGGAGGAGGAGACGACAGCGGAAGGGAGAGAGGGGAGAGAGAGAGAGAGAGAGGGTAGAAGGGGCGAAACAGCAACAGAAGTCGCAAAATTCAATTGCAGAAAGGGGAGGGCAGGGAAATGCTGAAGCCTCGAGGAAACAAACACGTACTACTACTGTTTCGACAAGTAGATTACCGTGCAGACAGCGAGGCACCGTGCTCTTTACCGCGCTTTGAATCCTGTCGCAATGATTTTGGCAAATTTGGTAATCGAATGATCAGAATGGTCATCGAAGCAATCAGAGACCGATGGAGGATGTTCTGGAGGGAATCGATCAACAATAGGGATAAAAATTAAGCAATAAGAAAGGTAACCACCGTTTTGGAAATCGCGAGGAAGTGGTAGGGGCGCGTAGTATCAGACAAAGCGATTTCCGGTCTTACTACGCGGAAATAAACGTACAGTCCTGTCCGCGATATTAGTTTCGAAATGAAAACCTAAAGACGGAAATAAACAAGAGGAGGAGAGGAACGAGGTGAAGCAGGGAAGAGGTTCTCGGTAAAGAATAAGGGTGAAAGGGATGGAGAAATGCGGACAGCAGGGAGGAAAGAGAGAAAAAGAAGGAACCAAGAAGGAAGCAAGTGACGAAGACGAGGAGGAGAAAGAAGGGAGCGAAAGAAAGAAAGAAGGAAGGAGAAAGAGAGAAAAGAAGCAAGACACAGAAGAGAAGGGCACGCATAGAGAACGAAAGGGAACGAGGAAAAGAGAGAAAACGAGAGACACAAGCATCGTCTGGCTTCGGGAGCTCTCTGGAAGGAGATTGTAGGCTAGGGAAGGTAGGAGGTTGAGGTCGTCGCCGCTCGCGGGAACGAGGCATTGACCTCCAGTGAGTTAGGATGTCTGCCGGTATTGATTCGGCGGCGGTGCAGCGGACTCGGGGGCGGCGAAACAGGAATACGGGAGTACCGGGATGTCGGAGAGGGTTGGCGGCCTGTGACGCCTGGAGGGACGACACCCCTATGGTAGGGGGCTGGTTGGCTGGCTGGCTGGCTGGCTGGCTGCCTGGCTGGATACTTGGTGAGACAGAGACGACGTGCATACTGTATGGAGGAGGGGGCTGCGCGCCGCAGGGGGAGAGAGAGGGTGCAACGTACTGGGGCAAACTTTCATCTCGCTCGCGGTCCCGTGCCTCCGATATTTCTTTCCCTCTTTCTCTCGTCCGTTCGACGCTCGTCCGCTTCGCTTTTCACACGAGCAAAAAGAGGAACGAGCTCGCAGACAGGGCGGTTGCCAAGCTGAAAGACCTATTAAAAAATCCTACGGACCTGGAGCTAGTTCGAGGAAGATGGCTCCTACTTATTAGCGCCAAAAGAATCGGGAAACCAGGGGAGGGGGGTCGAAGAAACTATCTTTTTACTCTTTCAATTTTTTTTTCTTTCTTTTTTTCTTTTTTTTTTTTTTTTTTTTTTTTTTGGTTATTGTCCTTCGATCGGATCTCTGGGATAGAACTTGTTGCGGGGCAAAATTTGAGATTTCTTGGGTCAGGGTGTCGCGATGATTGTCAAGGTTGATATTGATCAAGCGTTCCGTGGTGAATTTTAGATTTACTTTCATGAATGGATAAAGATCGATTCGATGTTGGTGCTCGTTGATGAAATAATTTTCGAAGATTAATGATTCCTTGATGCGATTCGAGTCGGCGGCTGTCAAAATTTTGTTCAACGGATGAAGATTTCTGCGGTGGTCCTTAATGAGATAGATGTTCGAGGCTAATGGATTGACAGTTTATTAATGTTGGAATATTTGAACGATGAAATTTCAATTACAAGACGCGGTTGCAACAAGGCATCAAAGACGACGAGAGCACAGAAGTTCGTCCCAGTGGCGTCGTTCCCAGGAATTTCATTCGGTGTATTCAAATGTTCCGTTAATTAACCTCCTGTTGCACCTAGGTGCTGCTCGGAATATCACCAACTAGCTAATCCAGGAATCCTTCGTTTTCAGTCTATGGAATGTGCGGTGGTGATTACAAACATCATGGAATTTGACGATTCAGCTATCTGTTGTTTTCGTAGTTTTTCAAGTTATACTAAAATAGTCAATCAATATTCATCTCATAATTAATAATAACTAGATTGCGTATATGCTTTTAAAAAACACTGATAATAAAGTTGAAACTTGGATGAGAGATATTTCATCTTCCAAACGTAATAAAACATCCGTCTAATAATAATTATTAATTTTCATGATACGAGGACCATGAATTATGTCCACCGCTTAATCTCTTAATTTGAAAATCATACGCGTGCGATCCATCATCCTGACGAAAGGATTAAAGTGCTAACCACGATGTTGAGGAATTAAATGCCTAACTATTACGCGGACGGTCATTTAAAAGCAGGACAGCGTCTTGTCACGTCAGAGTGACGCGAACTTCCATCTGGTCGCTGTTCCCGTCTCGGGGCGTGGCAATGGCATAGTGGTGCTACGCGCCACGAGAGAGCGAAAGTTCGCCCCAATTTAATATATAAACGGACAAAAATGCAGCTACGTGTAACAGATGACAAAAAGAAAGTTTATATTGTCAAAGAATAACCTGATGCACTTCTACGACAATTTGTTCTCAGTCTGGAAATCCTTTCGGAATTAAACATTGTCTTAAATTATGGTAAAAATTTCTCTTTCATCAGTTAGCAGTAATACAGACAATTTGAAATCCTTTTTCAATGCATTAGAACTAGGACTAATTCTAACCAAACAGCATAAACCTTTATTGTAAATAAAATTCATTATTGCATAATAATTATATCTGCACAACTGAGACGGAATTTCTCTTTCTCTCTCTCTCACACAAAGTAAAAATTTATAATAAACAACCTAGTTTTTAATGCCATCAAGCACACAGAAGAATATATCACGCTATCGAAACGGGTAGAAGCTTTTCTAGCTGCGAAGAGAAGAAAGAGGAAAAGTGAAACAGACGAGAAGGCGAAAAGCGAAAAGCGGAAAGCTGAAAGGGAGAACTCTGAGAACTCGGCGACGCGAAAGGGATGAGAGTTCAAGAACGGACCTTAAGATGCGAAGGTGATTTCTTGGTTGGCGGAGGTTGCATTCTTCGCTGCACTTTTCGACCGCATCTGAAAACAATACGTCGCCCACGCAGTCTGCCCAGGCACTATTCGTTATTGCTTCGTCCCTTTTCCACAACGACCACGTTGATTCACGGTCACAGTTCTGCACCGAACAACGATCCGTCTAGACAGACAGCCCTCCACGGACGAGCCTTCCATCTTTTTCTTTCTCCTCTCCTTTTTATACCCCAGCGTTGCCCGTCTACTTCAACGTATTCACAAACTACTACCAACTTGTCTCCGGCAACTCGTGCATCAATCGTTGCGAACCAAACGATATATCGTATCGTATGTCGTATTTCTCGCGAGTACTACGCACACCCGTTCCATTCGCGTTATCGTATACGTTCGCGTGATAAAATACGGTTGCTCAAGAAAATTGTAAACATGACGAAAGCTCGGTGTGTGCCGAATTTGAACAACGACAACAGGAGTGTTCTGTAGAAATACACGAAACGAATGTAATATGAAGTATTACGCTTGAAAAATACGACGAATCTATTTTCGTCGATTTTTTAACTGAAGAGCTAACGAAGAAGAAGAAGAAGAAAGAACGAGTAACCTGAAAGTTCCAAAGACACGAGACACATTTCATTCGAAATTAGATGAAAAATCTTCGCTGGTGTAAAATTTGACGATAAGAGCGAGAGAAAAAGCGAACTAATCCCAGTACTCAACAGAGAAACTCGCTGTCTTAAAATCGACGCGAGAACGAAATATTTATTACGACAATGTTCTTTCATTCGAGTATCATCTGAGTTCGATTTGGAAAAAGTAAGTTCTGTCACTTTTGTATGGCGCATATGTCTTATTGGGATACACTAATGCTACAAATTTGAATCCAGAAAAGATCACGATTTATTTTTACTCTCAATATCTCGGATGACAATTGAACAATGAACGTTGGACACTTCACTCGAACTCGTAAAAATTGTAAACAGCCTAGATTCACTATCTGCCGGTATCACGTATAAATGCAATGTTGCTTACTTTAACAGATGGAACAAAGAAACAGCGAGAAAAGTATACATTTAAAAAGTTTATAAAAAAAGAAATACAAATTTCGCAAAACTATAGGAGCACACGGATACGAAGAGAGTCTGAACGTGAAAATTCAAAACTGAACGCCGTCTAGACGAAGCAGGAAGTGGTCCAGCCGATAAAAATCCGCTTTTTTTACCGGGGTGTTGGCGGGGCGAAGAATCAACTCCGGCTCGTTTCGTTCTGGAACAAAGGCGTGACGAGAGAGATCCGACAATTCGAGTGGAGCCTCGAAGGCTGCATACGCGATGAGAGTGTCCTTTGCATGAGCGGACATGAAAGGAGTGCATCCTGTCTGCATAGGATACGTTGCAACACGACGGACGACGACCCTCCTCCGTTGCGCGATCGATGCACGCTTTCACGAGGGCCCCACTCCGACATACCAAAGCCATTTTTAATTAATCGCAATTATGCGGGGACCTCGAGATTAACGGAACGCCTCTGTCCCATCCTCGCCTCCGGGAGACTGGGTAAACAATCGAATTTGATCTTCGACCGTTCGCTGATTGCTCGTCGCTCACGATTTACTCTCGAATACTCTGGTTTTACTTTTACTTCTACGCCTGGATGATGCTATTTTTTCTTTTGCTTGTTTTTTTTTTTTTTTTTTTTTTTTGGTACATTTCAAGAAATTTTGGTTGATCAGTTGTCGAAAGTAATATAGAGAACGGTGCTACTGGATGTTTCGTATTTTTCAATGCAATGAAGCTGCTAGATTCTTCACGCTCTCTACGAGCTGTTAAATTTATCACACTTCTCGCGACCTCGTGGTTGAAACGTTCAATGATCGATCGACTATTGTTTTCTATTCTGGTCTTTTCGAAATTTTCTTTCCCATAATACAGTTTTTTTTTTCTTTTTTTGAACAAATTGTGCATATACTATTTGTCAAAGTGGTAACTCTATGAAAATACATTATCTCGAAATTTCCCCTACGCTTGCACAAACTTCTCCAATGAATATAATTTGCAACTTGTGATGTAAATTCGAATTCAAAGTTAAATTTCCGAATCTTTCAAAGAAATTGCCACGATATGTTCGAATGTTCAAACTTTCTTCTTTCAACTGATAGCTGTTGGCGAGTGCTGTTTCGATCGCGCCGATTCGAATTCGCAGGGTAGACAGAGTATAATTATTCGAGCGATAACCAACCATGCAAAGTGTATGTGCACGCGATACGCGAGGCCTTTGGCCAGCTGCTTGTGCACAGTCACGGGGTCATTAAGCTTCAGGGGCATTGGCCACACTGAAGCGTTCCCGAACGTGTCTAATTGCGCTCGGATCCCTCGCGTTGTCAAGATAAATATTGCCGATCCGTTGCCAACGGTTTATTCCGTGCCTTGGCCGTATTTATATCTCCTTTGACGCGAGCGTTGTATCAATATTGTCGAAAGAAAAAAAAAAAAAAAAAAGAAAAAAAAAAGAAAAGAAAAAAATTAGCCACCCGACGCGAAATGATCGATTTAATCGCGGAATGCATGAACTCAGCATTGGGGGTGCGTTTCACGATTCCATTTAGATCCGCCCGGACAGATAACAGAAGTGCAAATTGAATTGCAAAAAGTTGAAACGACACTGGGGGGAAGGGGGTTGCGAATATCTTGTGCACATCGAGCTGCGCGACAACGAAAACATGAATATCAATGTGATTGTAGTGACAAATTCCGTCACGTCACAGAAAATCCATTGTTCTCAACGTGTTTCAAAAGCTTATTTGTAATTTTGCTTCACTTCGTCGCTAGAGCGAAAGTAAAAATCGAATGAAATTCAAATCTTTGATTATCCAAAAAGAACAAAGTTCTCCTTTTTCTCGTTATCTATTCTATATTTCTATATTTCAGTTCTTCGCGTTAATTTTCTGCAAAGCTTTTCTTTCATTCTAAAAGATCATTCTACTTCATTATACGTGTTCTTCGTTATCCAACAGACACAGCATTAACAGAGAGGTGCGTTACATTGAGATAATAATTAAATACAGACGTGCCAGCGTTAAATCGTTGAAATTTTTCTGATAAACAAACTTCACACAAAATCATCGTGTTCCATATTTTCAACTTGCTTTATCATCTGCTGTCACTCCAAAAATTGCACCGCCATTAATTAAGCTTACCATACGTGAGCAAAAAAGTCTAATCAATTCTTCCCAGGAAATCAAGTATTAGCAATCCTTCCAGGAACAACCCACGAGGTTTGCGAGCAGACGTTCGCAACTAGCTGGGAACAAGAGGGTAGAATATCGACCTTTTTTCTCCGAAGATCGCGACCATGCATTACCACGATGTCGTTAGAGATGTCTGGTTACGCCAGCTGAACGAAACGCCGTAACAGAAAGAAACACCGACGACGCCACCGGAGAAAATGGCGGATGGTGGTTTGGGGATAAGGGGGAGGCCAACAGGCGGGGATATCAATGCAGTTTCAGTAGCAGAAGTGCCTACGCGAGACGGATTAATTGCGCACTTCATCCTCGCCGAGAAAAACCCCATGGCGTGCTTTACCGCCCTCTGAAAGCTTCTCTTTCTCTTTCACTCTCTCTCTCTCTCTCTCTCTTTCTTTCTCTCTGCCTCGTTCTCTTTCTGTACGCGTGCACGGGTTGCCACGCAACTCTCTCGAAAAGTACTGCTGCCTCGATTCTCTAATTAGCAAGTAATTGGATTCGTTACCCGGTAAGCGGCGCGGGACGGGTCCGAAACTCGCTTCGAAAGGGGAACGATTCTACTCCAGATCTGCTTTTTTTCTTTCCCCGTTTCGCAAATTTCGGGGTGGATTCCCCGTGTCACCCCCATGTACCTCATCGACAGCCTCTGCTTAGAAGTGGATTGAGAACGTCGAAGGGTGGAAGTTCGATTTTCTTTCCTTTTTCTTTCTCTTTTCCTTTTTTTATAATTCGATTTCCGGAGAAGGTTTTACAGAGCGGAGGGATGCTCTTATGAAAATCTTTTGCTCGGTCGAAAATGAAATTTGATAAGATTTAATTGGCGTAATTGTACACTGGTGTAATTTGCGGAGAATTTCCAAAGGCTGTTGCGTAACTCATTTTTCCTTTTCACGGTTCTAGAGAAGTGTCGGGTAATTTAGGAAGAAAAGATCCATTAACATTCGAGATATTTGCATTCTATTTTTTTTAATACTATCCAAGTACGATTAGTCTTTTTCAACTGACTCGCCGTTATTGGAACCACCATTATTTTCTCCTCTCCGCGAGTCATAATATATCGTTTTCCATTCTCTGGCGAATTTCACTAGCACGTAGATTAAATTTAAATTTCATACGTCAGACATCATAAATTACGTGAAAATTAATGTACACGTAAAAAAGATCCTTCTCTCTTTGAGCTACTCACCGTGTCGGCGAGTAATTGACAATTAAAAACATTAATTACAAAAATAACGAACAGCGAATATACGGAAAAGGTAGCATAACGAAAATAACGAATAAACGTAGGTATTAATCTCTCGCGAGAGAATTTCATAATTCTTCGGTAATCCATTCGTTCCACACTCTTCGTATACTCCATTAATATCTCTTTCTAAAATCAGCCGAACAAAAGGCAGGGATGGAAATTTATTATTAAAATACATCAATATCACGTTTTAGTTTGAAAACGTAAGGGTTGTGAATTGTGGCATGCAATTGGTGTTAAAGCGATTCGACATCAAGATACCCTTACGGTCGCATTCATTGTTGATCGACGACGTTGATAGGTAGTCGATTAGGATCTCGTTAATGATACGTGCCTTTCGTTAGTTTCACCCGGATAAAATATTCAACGTGATACGTGACATGGCAAACGGTTATAGGAAATCCAATCTCTAGCGTACCAAGGAATTAATAAATTTATGTAATTATTACGAGATGGATTGCGTTAAACCATACCATCATGGTGGACCATGAAAGCGCAAATACCGACTGATCGATAAAATGCCCCAGACACAGACATTGGTGCACTATTCTTGTATCGAAATTTCCTATGAATTAAATTTCAATTTGGTCGTTCGAGCTTCAAACAATTTTATAAGATTTCCTCTGTTATGGAAATATTATCGTTTCGCTGTGGAATTTACGTAGGAAATATTTAAGATAGAAATTGTATCTTTTATTATTTTCATTGCGGAAATATTCGAGCAGTTGTAATTGCTCCCTGTTAAATTTATTTATTAGGGATACTTTTTTTTTTTATCTTAAATAGCAAATTATAATAGCTTTCTGGCAAAATTCAAATTCATTCGCCTTTAGAATTAAAATTCTTTTGCTTTGCTGCACAAGTGCACTACTGTTTTGCTATAGAATTGTCGTAGGAATTTATTATAAAATTGTATTTTTACTATTAGAAGTTTTATTTCAACTTACTATTTCATCACTCACTGTGCCGGACTAAAATTTCCTCGTCAAAGGCATTTTTATTTAAAACATGAAATTATAGTACAAAAGGAGATATTTATCGTTACATAAATTTACATCGCCCAGGTACGATTATTCCCATCTAACATCCATACAAAGCCGTATATATACGCGTATATATATTCGTGCAACCTTTCGCGTGTTACGGTTACGTACCGGGTAAAAAAATATCAGATGCAAATTGGAAAGCAGGCTCGTTTAAATATCCCGGTGCTCGCGGTGCAGTGAATAATGTCCCCGAGACGAGGGTGCGCGTTTCGGGGTGGTAGGAGTCTCGAAAAGATGCCCGACTGCAGCGTTTTAAGTATTCTTTGGCTGCGCGAAATCGAGCAGGCCGACAGACGAAGAAGGAGAACAGGGGAGCGCGAGTGTGGCGAAAGGATGGAAGGGGGTGAAGAGAAAGGGTGAAACAGCGACGGAGAGAAAGGGGCGGGAAAGAGAGAGTGAAACGAGAGGGAGGGATGAACACGGCGGCAGGGTCGAGCAGTCGGTGAACACGTCCGTGCAAAAGCCTCCGACCACGTTTCTATGTGTGAGTGCAGACAGGAAGGGGTGAGCAACCCCTCGTCGGCGTCTGGCGCATAGGCGTAGATGCAGCGCTCGTGCCGCCTGTGACCCGGTCAGCGAAACCCGACGAGAGAATAAACTTTTTCCACACCTGTCGATTCCTGCCGTTGCGTCGCAGGTGCGCCCGGAAATTCCCCGAGTTTCTCCTTGCCTCCTCCGTGGAATACTAACGAATCGGGGACTTGGCCCGCAAGCATTCGCCGTCGCTCGCGGTTGACCAATTGAATTTTTATCAACTTTTGCTATTGTTCTAGTTATTATTACGATGGGCTCGTGGATCGCTGAGATCCGATATATCTCGTTGTGTAGCAAATTTCCAGTGAATTGAGATTTTAGATATCGTAGAATCATACTTTCTGCGTGTTTAACAAAAATTTAGAAAGTTCAGTATATTTCATATCAACAGCGTAAATCGGTCCTTTGTTACTTTTTGCAAAGTGTTACAAACAAACAGCTATAAACGGTGTACATAGGAGTAACGGTGTACAGTCCGCCGCCTCCCCAAAGTTCGCAACAAATCGCGATCAACTCATCCATAATTTCATGCTGCTCGATCAAAAATACAGCATGCACGATCTCACTCATCCCTCGTCCTTTCAGGCGAACGCGAAAACAAGAAAAAACAGAGGAAACACCGCGACAATGCAATCAAAATACAGCCACCCTCGAACGCCACACATCCTCCCTCCCACCCTGCGAAGTTCACTGTAACCAGCCAGACAATCTTCAGTCTCAAGTAATGACAAGCCACGGTCGGGTCCGTTCTCAACCCTCTCCACCTCGTCTCCGCTGCCGTCGCCGCCGCCGCCGGCTGCATCCCCGCGAGCGGGGGTGGCTATCGGTCGGTCGACGTCGACCGGGAGGGAGGGGGATGAAGGACGAGCGGGGAGAAAGGGTGAACCACTGTCTAGGTGAGGGCCGTCGCGTGCGCGCGCACCTACGATGCAGTGGAGGTCATCCACCTGAAAGGTCGGGGTCACACTCTCTTGGTCGTAGACCGCCGCGCCGCCGACGTCGGGGCGCAGGGGTTGCCGGCGTGGCTGAGTGGGCGTACGTGTGTGGGGGTGGTGATCGCCATAGCAACCCCTGCGCGCAGTCAAGGCTAGACTGTAGGTTCTCAGTGGCGGCGCACAGTACAATGCGTACTATCGTCTGACGTGGGCAGAGAGCGGCGGGAGGGCGACAGCGGGAAAAAGGGGAGGGGTATGAGGGTGAGTAGAACGGGAGGGAGGGACAAAGTACCGATTCCGAGAAGTCGTCGGTGGTGATTTTCACGCATATTTGAACGGCGAAAATCGTCGCCGATGTTTGAGATAAAGTCTGCGGTTGACGTTAACCGTCTCGCGGATTTTTGGAATTTTTGTGAAAAAGAATTTGGTAGAAAGAGTACGTCTATCTTTTTACTTTTCTTTTTTTTTTTTTTTTTTTTTTTTGGGAGCACATTTTAGTAATTGAGTCTCGTCATTTATGTTGGAAGAATCGGAAATGAAAATTTATTTTGACTCTGTCTAAGATTTTAATTGTGCGTGTAAGATTTTAATTTCATTGAAAGGATCGATAGATCTTTAGTCTCTGCATTTTTTTCGAACCATCTTTCTACCCTTCAACATTGATATATTTTGAATTGAAGCTTTCATATATTATAAGAAGAGTTGGAAGAGATGGAATTACATTTAGAAATAGACACATATTGTTGGTCTGATTCATGTAGAGAATTAAAATAGCCAGCGTCGTTGATGCATACGGTACTTCGTTCTTGTTTTATTCAGAGCAACACTTAGGTTACACCCGCGCGCAGATAAGTGTATAATACCCAACAAATTGCGTGGTGCGATATACTGCGGGCGTGATAGCTTTTAAAAATGCAACCGGCGCGGCAGAACGGAAGCAGAGGGATGGTATTACACTCGAACGCAGTCGGCAGTGGATTGCGAGGGGTATCGCGTACTCTTGTCGCGACATGTGACGCTTCTAGGTAAAATCTTTTCCATTGTCAGATTCTCACTCCTTTGTACGACCACCGTCACCTTCCACAGAGGGTGTAAATTTATCATACTGCGTTTTAAATGCTTTACTACTCATCAAGGGTGATAATTTCACGGGCATTCTCACTGTTTTACTCGGTCGACCATGTATGATGGCCTAGAGAGTAATTATCTTTTACTATTTTACACAATTATTATTTCGATTTTATTATTTCTCAGATTTAGGAGTAACGTGGCTGGCGAAGTCGTATTATTTTTCATACCTTTGTAGAATAAATTTAATAACATTAAAATCATCAAATTTGTTTTAATTTTAATCAAACGGTATTCTTACATGTGCATTGTTAGAGAATGGTTGATTAGCTTGCAGAGAACCTTTGTAAAGAACCTTTTGTTATTTATAGGTTGATAGAAACAATTAGAAAGTGCAGAATAATTCTTTTAAATTTTTATCCATATAGTCGTGCAGAATTATTATAGTTTCAAATATGACAAAAGTTGGAGTACTATAGGTGCGTCGAATAAAAATTTACAAAAATCTATTCTCGAGATAGATGCAACTTCAAACGGTGGTTTAAAATTATTCATGTGCGTCTCGAGACTTATTTTGGGCAACGATTTTGTTTTCAAGAGGAATCAAAATGCATGGCCATGTCGTCTGGCTAGATGACGTTACATCCGCCTATTTATCCAGATGGAATATTATTTTTGGATCCCTAACCTACCGCATATGTTCTGGTACTTTTTTCTCTAAAAAAATAAGCACGAGAAAATTTTTAATTAGATTCATGGGCCATTACTTGTCGTTTTGAAAGACAGCCGCGAGTGTGCATACATAACGTAGTGATATTCCGAAAACAATGAAACCGATGATTCCGTTTCAAGATATTTTTTTATCAATTCTTAATATTTTATATTCGTATACATATATGTGAGACAAATTTAATAAATCAGAGATAAACTTTATAGTTATTCTCATCACCGTGAAAATTGGAAATGATTTGATGTTTCAAAATTTTACTATATTATTTGCTTGATTATCAAGAATTTAAATTTACAATTTAAATTGTATTAATCTAAAATTTTAGATATATTAATTTCACAAATTTGTGGAGAAACACGAGATCGTTGCAATTTTTGTTTTTATTCGCATTAGAATCATAATATACTGATTAAGATAATTTCGTACAAAAGATGAGGAAAAATACAAGAGAAAGAAATATTCAATTGCTGAAAAAACGACCAAAAAATAGACGACGAGTATTATCAAATCGGTGACCTCTATTGTTTCTGTCACTAATGGATACTAATCGAATCACAGCATTTATTCGTCCAAAAATATTCTATAGCAGCTCTAGTAACATTTGTAAGGGAAAAAAAGAAGAGAAAATGAAGAAAATTCTATGAAAATTCATTAGAATTTCTTCGTCGTAGTTCGACGCATAAACGCATAAACGCATTTCATTATGAATCGTATTCTACTACGTTCTGTCAAAATTCAATGTCACTGATAAGCGCGCCGACTCAACGATTAAATAATCATGGAACAAATAAAAATATTGTCCAATGACAAAGATGTCATAAAATCTCTTTCATCTTTCATGCCAACTAAAAACGTTATCAACTGATATTTTCGATAAATAGATTAAATTAAAATTAATTTAAATAAATATAGTATTGTAATTTTTACTATTATCAGTCGATAATAATTTTATGGTTCACAAGTAAGATGCAATGCCAATAACAGTTAAAGCGATGTAAAGTAGGTTAGTGATATCAAAAACATATACGGATAATATTTCGACTAGGCTTAAAGGTTCAAAGAAATTTCAGTACGCGGTAACTCTGGAACATGTATACACAAATATACGTCATACTAAATTCCAGTGCCAGACAAATCGATAAGAACCTCAATGTCAAACGAGGCGGATTGAGATATCCCTACGTAACGCGAGATGATCCGCTACTACGAATTTCAATCGGTGTTCGAGTTTTCCTCTTGGTTGCTATCGATCATCGGATCGTGATACACACTCCGTTTCAAAAAATGCAAATTTCAATGAAGAAAAAAATTGCAATTATATATCTCGTATTTCCTTTGATCGATTATTTACTTTCTTCGAGCAAATAGTCCTACAGCTGAGAGTTCATTTAATCAGAAGGTAAATCGAAATGAAACGAATTGAATAATACAAAATATTGACATTGCAAGAAGATGTAGTACATGTAGTATTGTGTACCTGTTATTCTTCAACATATATTACAAAATGAAAATTCACAGATTCACAAGGAGTATTAATTTTTCGCTCGAAGCATTAACAAATTCTAATCTTAAATACCAAAGAACAAAATTCTCTTATAATGAAAGGAAATTTGAGAGAATTTTGTCGAAAAAATATACTTCGTTCTGTGATCTAAATTTATTTATCTTTTATCTCGAATAACATTTATCTGTTCACCATACGTACATGTATGTATAATTGTGAAACATCCTGTGCAAAGATATCCTCGGCAATGTCGATGCAGACTAACGAAACAAAAATCGGACAGAGATGCATTCGGCACTGTAGATATGATATCTGAATCGGGGAAAATCGTCCTCTACTCGACCGTGCTCTGTCCCAATGTTAACACAAATTATCACAGGTGATATGAAACGGCTTACAGCGTCGTCTGTACATAAGTCGTGATAATTTCCTAACAACGATTTTATTTTCTCTCTTTTATAAATCCAAATTTGTCCAAATTATCCTGAAATTAATCTTCCCGTCATACTTTATTTTTAACCTTACTATAATTTTTTTTACTTTTTTTTTTTTTATTGAAGCTCTGAGAATCATAATTTATAATTACGTTCGTTCTGAGAAACTTGTCTTATTTGATACTTACGATATTTTATTTCCGTTAGATTTAATAATATCTTTTCGTTCGGTAACAATTCCAGTTAATTGAGAATACTATTGATCAAATAGAAATTAAATTGTATGAAATTTTTCTATCAGCTCAAATGTTTGTAATCTTGAAGCTGCAACGGAAGGTTAGATATTCGTTTTACATCTACTTATAAGGCATGAAAATGGGCGATTTCTAAGTTTTTGTCGTTAAGATGTGCCTCTGAGATTGAAGAACCATCGCGCATATGTAATAAATTAATTTTCTGATTAAGTCCGTATTTCGTCTAATCACTGTGATTATAATGGACCGATATTGCAAGATAAATTTACGCGTAGAAGGAGAAAAGAGATATGGAAAATTCAATTACAGGAAAAGGAATATTATCAACTGATAATAATCACAGGGAAAAAATGGAAAATATTTTTGAATAATTGGAAATATATCTGGTAATTCAAGCATTCTAATACATTTTTAACTCGAAATCCAAAAATCTTCTAATACATTTTCAAACTCGAAGTCCGAAATTTCCCACTCAAATATCATTGACACAGCTCTCTGTCGCATTCAAAATTAAAAAGTCGAATTTGACATATTGGTCTCAGACCAATAGAAAATCTAGAAAAATGAACAAGAGAATTCCAAATCCACTGATTGTGAGTTCATCGTACGAAAAACAGACCATATTTGACGTACATACATTTGTTCCAAAGTTTACCGACTCTAAACATTAGAAAGTTTCCAGACATGAAATTTGCCACGATCGAGAGTGATCCGCGATTAAAAACACAAAGAGCGGAAAAAATTAAAAAAAAAAAATGGAAAAATCAGTTGATAATTATCAGTTGATAATAAACGTTTTGCAGGAGATTACATATCGCGATCGACGATCGCGTTCTCGCGAAAGTGTTTCGCGAAACGTTATGTAAATGACTGAATTTCCACGGCATTCGAAGTCTACGTTTCCACGCGAGCACGATCGGAGCGCACGACTTTCTTGCCCCGAAGAGTGAAAGCGGCCGCGATTTAATTCTTTCCGAGGCACGCAAGTCGCCTGTCTCGCCAGTCACGAAATGCAGAAATCACGCTCACTTTGAGACAGGTCATGGCAGCCACTTAAACTTTGCCCGTGTCTTTGAATTTCTCGCGCCAGCTTATCGACACGTTGATAAAACCCACGCAGTTTCTTTCATTCTTTTCACGTTTCTTTATCTCTCTCTCTCTCTCTCTCTCTTTCTCTTTCTCGTCTTCTTTTGTGCTTTTTTTAAACGAGACTGATTTTTAATAAAAACTTCATCATTGATAAGATTCGCACGTATTACGAAGGGGGAAAAAAGGATTTGAATATCAAAAAGCGTGAATTTCATCAACTTGCACAAACTCTTTGCACTTTGGATCGATTCTTTCTTCGTTTTTTGTTTTTCCAATGAAAACGAGTTCAAAGTTTTTGGATCTTATCGAAGGATTATTAAGACGTATTAAATTGTCGAGCCTTAAAATCATTTTTCATCCCAACAATGATATAATTGATTATGGTAATGCAAAGAATATAAATAGGCAGAATATAATTATGTAAAACGTTGATACGTGGATAATTTATCAAGTGTTTTCGATCGAAATCGAAAGTACGGTGAAAGTAATACCTCGATTATAGTGAAGTGATGATTTATAACAGAATGATTGCTTACGAGCATATAAATTTATTGGTAGAATATCAAATGATATTAAGAAAGATAAACGACTTGGATAAATCGTCTCTTAAATCTGGCTAATGCACGATCGAAATAGAATTCTCTGAGAAACTGTTTCCAATCGAAATATTAAGTTAAGAGACTTTGAAATTATTAAAATAACTTTCAGCGCGGCATTGACTTTCCTTCGGAGTTTTAATCTGTTGACCGTAGAAAATTGTAAAGTCGTGTTATTTTAATACTGCAGAGGAATTGAATTTAATATTTACGCGTGAATCTCGTTAAAACGATCAGATGAGGAAATTTCACTCAATTTCGAGGATTCAGCCAGCCAAAAATTTAATTGAATTTAATGAGATTTAAATTGTAAAGTCATTTTATTAATAATTTCACGTATTTAACTGGAAGGTTTATTGCGAGCAGCTTATCTATTTAAGCACGACAAAAAGAAACAAGCTGAAATAATAAGAGGGAAGGGCAAGCTGGATTATAAAGCTTAACGAAGACAGCCGTCTCCTAAAATATGTCGGTTGTTTCAAAGGATTTTTTACTCGCAATGTCACTCACAAAATGTTGTGAGTTGGTCATAAATTCGTTACCAATGTACAACCTGGAATTGTGTTGCGTTTCAGACAGGCTTGGGCATTATTCAAATAATATCTTTTAAAAATTCGACTTTTTATGCGTCGAAATGAGATTATGTGGCTATCAAGTAAAATAACATTTTACTTTTTATTTTAAATTTTGATAAATTTTTATTCGTGTATCTGATGTCTGATTATTTGCTATTTCACTCGAATAATCGAATTAACTCGAATAAGAGATTATTTAGGAATGATTTATTTGAATCTCACACTAAATAAAGTCAGTTATATTATTTAAAAAATAGCAATAATAAATTAGTCGAAATAATTCATTATTCCAAATTGTTATTTTATTTTTATTTTGTTTCAAATAAAATGAATCAGGCCCACGCCTGATTCTTGGAATAGAAACTGATTAAAAAAACGATGAAAATATAATAGAAAAAGAATGATTAAATATGGGGACAAAATTACAGGAAACAGTGTTAAAATGAATGAAATATTTATCTATTTACAATCTTGACATTTGACAATTTTTCTCCAATAATTTTGTTGATTTTTTTAATAAATCACTCTGAACCGCGATACTTTTCAAATAGCTATACGATACAAGGAAACGATGAACAGACAATCAACTCGTCGAGATCCGAAAACCAACAAAGAAGATGTCCAAACGTTATTGCAGTATTTACAAAATTAATCACTTCTGTCATCTATAAAGTATGGACAACGTGGACCCAGGTCGACGAAATTGGTCCAGGAAGCGTGCAAAATCCCGATCGAAACAGCGATATATGCAAATGAGGCATCGTCGTCTAGAAAGGAGGCTAGCGAGGCGAGGGTAGATCAGGTCGCTGGCTCGCGAGGAGACCGTGAACAAAGACCGGTTCTCGTATGAAGGTCACTGGTTCAATGGCGCCCATATACACGCCGGGGCGTTCGTTCTCTCGAAGGCCGTTTCACTTTCGTCGAACGCGACCAAAAACCGTTTCTTCTTTGGGCCGCGTGCACACACACACCACGGCTGGCCCCTTTCTCTTTCTCGTTTCTCCGACGCGTTGCCTCGATTCGCTCGGCCGATCCACTTGCACTTTCGACCACCAGGTTCAAGGCCAGCACGGCCGCCAGTCGGTCGACAATTCGTTTCTCTTCTGTTTCCAGACAACTTCGTCATCGAGGAAACGCGAACTTTATTCGGATATGGGTCACACTGGCTGACGGATTAACTGGTTCCAGATTGATTTGCTTTTCTACGCGAGGAATGATGATTTGAATGAATTTTGGTTCGATGATTAGACAATGCAAGTAGTTTACAACTACACGACTATGTTCAGTAGACTTTTGTACGTGGAGTAATGAGAGATATTTGATAGTTGATGAAACAACAGTTTTGCATATGTGATCGTTTCATGATTACAAGAGGATACTTTTCACGATTAAAAAAAAGGAAACAAATCTTTAAAAATAAGAAACGATTCTTCGCTTATTAATAAACTGCAGATGTCCATGAACTTGAATGAAATCTACATATACAGAAATATGTAAAGTATATTTGAAATGTATGCAAATGTATGATTAAATGTTATAATTGTTCACTGTTTAACTTGGAGCTGTTCGACAATTCAGCAACTACCAATGAGTCGAGAAATCGTTCACCTACAACAATTACTTACAAGAAATTCAATCAGTGTCTAATATAAAAAGAGGTTCGAACGAGAGGCGCTTGCGAAGACAAGAACAACTTGAAGAAAAACCGAACGTGATTGAGGATCCTTCGGTTGTTAAAGTCTCGCGATTTCACCTCGGATTTGCCGTAGCCTAGCTGAAGGTGATAGCTGAAGGAAAGTTACGGGCCAGTGTACCTCGCGACGGGCGAAACAGTTTCGCTTTCTTGAACGACTCTCTCACGCTCGCTCTCGACGGTGAACCGGGCCTCGCACCGAGTTTTCAGGACCCCCGTTGATCGCGATCCGGTTTCTAAAACTCTCGCCGTGGTGTCTTGCTTTCGTTGGGCGATCGCCATTCCGCGGTCGGCCAACGGAGAACGAAAGTGGAGAACGGTCCAGATCAGGCCAACACGGCGGGTCGTCGAACCGGTGGAATTCCCTCGCGTGACGCCATCGCGCGCCGAATTCGAACTTAGTTTCTCTTTCTTTGCCGATCCGGTGAAAGCATACAGCGTGCTTTCGATCAACCGCGAGCGATCTCGTGTCGATTCACGGGAATGACAGGCTGCACTCGACACTCTGTATAGCATGTTTGGATTGATGTGTGAATTGCGAATTTTCTTTCTCGTTTGGACTTTTGAAAGAATAAAGATCTGAATTCCATGAGATCTTATAGCGAATGACACGCATTTGTTACAGGAGAATTTCGTCTTATGAATTTTTTTTAATGTTAGACAAATAAGGATATCTTGATAGAGACGAAGTAATAATACAGAGGATATGCAGATTTTACGAACAGGACTAATCAAAATGAAAGTAAGCAGTCAAACACCTAAAGATACACTCTTTGACCGCCATGATTTTTAAACGAACAATTCTACATGTATAATTAATTGAGAAATTTGAAAAACTAAAGTATCGTACTTTCCTCGATGGATAAAGCAGCTGAACCAAAAATTTCTAAAATTAAGAAGACAAATACTAGACAAAGTAGTTTGTTCACCTGCTGGTCATTAAAGTTAAATATTGTAGTTTGGAGTATCTTGTGCATATTTTGTATATTTTACAAATTTTTCCATTTCTTAACTTCCCACAGACGTATAAAAATTTGCAGCCCGTACGTAATAATAAATCTGAAAATTATAGCAAATCTTTGAAGAACTAACGACGTACATGAATTCAAGTTAGATTAGGTTCCTAGAAGAAGGGAGCACAGTCTATGACCTATATAGCGAGGTCTGGGTTAGCTCTTCAAGGCATTCTGACCGAGTGAATCTAGTATGCGCGGTATCGGGTAGCCGAACACAATATCGGCAACAAGACCACGAACAAGGAAGGCTTTCTCCGTTGACCTTGGGGTCCAGCTAAAGCCCCGGAGCTATGTGAACTTGAACCAGTCCTGTGTTCTTTCCTCACGTCCATCGACGTCCATCGACGTCCATCGGTTGTTTCTTTCTTTCAAAGTCGATGATTTTCGGGACAATTACGCAGCCGTGCCCATTAATGCGCCTCCTATTAATCGAGAAATCGATCGAGGTTGTTGTGATTATATAATACTCGATATTAGATCTGGACTTCCTGGAACAGACAGGATTCATGCTCGCGTGAACCAATTGTCGATCAAGGTCGATCTTCTCACAGTATCTTTTTGCAAAAACCATGTTCTTAAGCAGCTGGCGGAGACTCGCGAATTGATTGAAACAACGTAATATAGAAAGTGTAGCTTGGACGCAGTGAAAGTCTGGTCTCAGCCACGCGTTACACAAACTGATCTCTGACTGATTGGAAGATGGTTAGATTGCAATTACAAACGATCTTGGTGAAAATTGCGGTCTTTAAAGCGTGTTGGAACGAATGAATGGAATTAATTTGATTTTGAAATCTACATACGCTATTCGTTGCACTTGTTTGAAAATTCTAACAACTTTGTACCGTTTTAGTGTTTTGCGTCGTGAGGGAGACCGTGGTTGCAAAAGATATCGTGGTTGCAAAAGATATTTATTTTAAGAACTGTATCAAAAGTACAGGAAAGAATTTTTGAAAGAACCGATATCTTTTTTTTTTTTTAGGAAGGCTAGAGTCGACGAAGAGTTATTAAAATAGCTAGACATCGAAAAGACGAAAAGTGTATCGGCTGAAAGTGAACAGGCACGCAGAGATATTCTCTAAATAGACCGAACATGAGGACCTCCTTCGAGCGTAAACCGACCTTGCTGTCGCATCCAACTGTTTCTCTTTGTCTCTGACATTTTAATTATAGAATTATTTTCGTTCCCGTTCTCTCGTGTTCTCCTTTTTCCCGTTCCCGACTCGTTGCGCGTCAATTTTTTCAAAAATTTTACGAATTTGAAATACAGAAGATACAGAAGAGATACAAAAGGTATACAGAATTCATATAACATGCAGAATCGTACAAAATATTCAGAATACTTCAAATCTCCATCTCCTTCCTATTTCTTTATTCGACTTGATGATAAACGACTTAACGCGAATTTATATAAAAATTTTTAAACAATACTAATTAATTCTTTGCTGAATGAATCGCTTATGCCTAAAAGTTTCATCGTAAAGAAGAAAAAAAGAAAAATCTCTTCTTATTTATACCCGATTACTCCACATACAGACCGTATATTCCCCTACGTATTTATCTCCGAATTTTCCTCGGACAGCCATCCTTTTCCATCTATTTCACTTTCGTCAAATCACCTCTCCCCTTTTCTTTATCATTATCTATTATTTCCTCCGCTCCTCTCCTCTCCTCTCCTCTCCTCTTTTTACTCCCTCTTTCGAAATATCTGCACGTCATCTCTATCTCGTCAAGCCGAGCTCTTTCTCTCTCGCTGCTAGCCTTCCCCATTCGTTGCTCCTCTATTCTAACTCATGCGTGCTATAACGCGTCTTGTCCCTAACCTAATCCAACGAGAGTCGTGCTGAGCCACACCACGGACTACAGCCAGTCGCGCACTACATTCAGACCGGTTTGATGATTCAGGTTCATCTAGATCTAAACAACTACGACCTCAGCCACGTAATACATTGATCGCGAAACTCGCGGCCAGCCTCCACACGTGGAGGTTTTACCCTCTGTGAGAATAGTCATGCGAATGGGGCGCATTATGCGCACTCTGCAAGAACAGAATCCTCTGGAAGAATGTCGACTCGTATGTATAAATATACGCTGCCCGACGTCATAAATATGTAGATTCAAAGCAGCGTGATTTTGCGGAATACAAGTTTGCGAAATAAAATTTTGTAATGAACGTTATTTTTTTTTTTTGCGTAATACGTAATGGGAAGAGATATTCTTGAGGTATCTTTTCTTTTTGTTCGTGGAGTTGACGGAGAGGAGAGAGAAGAAAAGAGATTGCAACACAACTCAAGATAAAGAACCCTCGTTTGTCTGGACGATTATGTGCGCCGACTGGGTGAAGGCAAACATTTTTTAGGAGTTGAAAACGTATTTTACTCCCAAAAGCTTCTCGAGAAACTTGTAGGTCTTCGATTCAACTGAATTTACGAAAGATTTCTTTTGAAGAAAACGAAGTAATGATTCGTTCATTTAGACTGATTACCGTTGCACTGGTAATCTACTTTTGCCATCGGAAATTGAATTGATCGATATTTATAAACTTATCTTACCTCTAAACTCCTTCTTATCAGGTCAGTTACAGGACTAATTTATCATGAAATCGATCAAATGAGAAAATTTAAGCACAACAAGAAGTCTGTGTTGTCTGTGAATAAATTACTAGTACTGTTCGGGCCATTTTTTATAATTCTAATTACTCGAATTATTTTGTGCCTAAAAGACGTTAGATTTCTTATCCATGCAAAAGAATTTATTATCCTATTTATAATTAGATATATTTGAATAAGTGTAATGGTTCGCCCGTTTTTTCGTGCTGGCAAGAAGTCCTAGCATCTGCCATTTCTATCGCGATTGTTGTGACGTGATTATGCATTGTTTTCATCCGCATATCTGTTATGTTTAGTATCCTTTAGGAACAGTTGGCATCGATCATCCTATCGATGTTTAATTCCACCATTTTTAGAAGAATTACGTTAAGGCTCGAAATAGGCTTCAAAGTGATTGGCCAGCACTCGCCATCACATTTGTATAAAGTAGGCTTGCCGTTTAGGGGCAATTAGTGTGAAAAAGATTGGCAAAAGTGCGACGTATCGATCAGTGTGATATTCAATTACAGGTAAGTAGGACAATTTTTTGCAATTATACAGTCCACTTACTACGATCTTCGATCTCTTATCGGAATCGTTCCATTCCGTTTCATCATACTATACTTCACTCACACGATCGTTATTCGCCTGAAAATTCACGCGAGTTCTGGACACGGACCGGATTCATATTACTTCGTCGCAACAAGCACGTTTTTCGAAAGTATTTAAAATGGCGAACAATGAAAATTGAAAAAATCGAAATTGAAAAAAATAATTTCTTCATTTCTCTTGCAAGAAGTTGAAAAATAATTGTAGAAATACAATCTCCAGCTAACTTACAAAATTAACATTTTTTTTTTTTCGTCTATTCTATTCGTTAAAGAAATAAAAAAAAAAGTCTAACGTAGAAATTCCATTCCTCTTTAAGTATACCGTGACGAACAAAAGAATTAAGGTTACAAAGCGGACAAATGAATACAATTAATCGTTGAAGCTATTCTTCCCGACGTATTTAGCTACGAGAAAAGTTCGTCGAGGACAAAGGCTATAACCCGTATGTCCCTTCGTCGTATGTTATTCTATTAAACCCGAAAATTCAGTGTTCTAGGACATTCAGGGGCAATGGTACGTACGCATTGCGGGGACGAGTGTTAGCCTGAAATTCTCGACAAGGGAGACCTTGACCTTCGCTAGACGACCTACAACGCCCGCTTCGTTCTATCGTCTAGGGGGATCCTTGGACGAAATTCAGAAGGGTTTAATGTCTACGCCATTATACTTATTATAATCCATTCTTCCGCGTCTCGATACGACCCGGGGAGGGGACCTCTCGACAAACCAGATGAACGTGCTTCAAAATCTGTTTGTACAATCTCAAATGGAACGTACAGATAATAAACGTGTACCAACATGCAAGCTTTACATATTTCTCAGCAAGTGAACGAAGATAAACTTTAGAACATCAAATTATTCAATTTCAATAATTGAAAATTAATTCTCTCGTTCTGTTGATAAATCTCGTAAAAATGCCCTCGTAATTCGTAATGTTTTCACTGATTTCGATACTTTTCGTAACAAAAAAAATACTCGGTTGAGTCTGTAGAGATTTATCTCAACAGTGCACGAAATCGGACGAAATACCAGAATGTATCATTTCACAGAAATTTTCAAGAACGCTAAAAAAGAAAAACTAACCCAGCGATCTAAAATTACGGCTATCGTGAAACTCTTGTACGGTACGCTTTTTCAAAACAGAATCATCTCAGTTTAACGGGACTACGGATGCAGAAGCTCCCGAGTTAAAAGAGTCGTATCTCGATGGCGAGGTGAAACTTGTGAAAACAATCGAGAGAAAAGAGCCACGTTGATCCGGGAGTACTCACGGCTAGGTACGCCATTGCACCGAGATAGATGGACGGTTAGAGCGAGTGCGTCGAAGCGGGATGCGGGGGCTGATCGATAAAAGCGGCAGTCGGGTTCACGAGCCTCATTCAAGGACAAGGCCATGTGATAGCGGCCGCGCAACCGCGGTCGCGCACTCAGCCACCCCTGCCTATCGGCTGGTCGTTTATGTCAGGCTTGTCGCTACACTGTGCAAAGCCCTGCTCATATTCTCTATAAACGATGCCAGAAATTAACGTCGGATTATGCAAAATTCTTCCTTGAAGATCGCGCATGCCAGCTACTTGTTACTATCGTTATTTCACATTATTTGTAAACATAATGAAATACAGCACTACGGGCGTTAAAAGCTTTTGCAAGTTGAAAGAGCATTCTATGTGAAATTCCTCGCATAAATCGTTTGGAAATATGACTTTCAGTTTTTTGATTTCTTTTTTTTGAAAATTACTTCCGATGCATTTATGGGAATGATTGTCAAATTAGTCGTTAACATCAGGAACGTCGCAATTTTCTAATTACGTTAGATATTTCTCGAGAAAGTTTACCTCAATTGTGAGATCTTGCATAAAATGTTGAGACTTAAATACTCTGTACTGGAATATGCAACTATACGATACTACAGCAGACAAGCGTGTCCCAACATTGCGAGCAATCGTCTCCCTCGATTGCGCAGCACGCACACGCGCCTAGGTCAACCGTGAGTGCTGCGACTGGCTCTGTCTGCCTCTTTGCAACCCCTGCTACTCCATTAACGCAAGTCCGTTTGCACTTATAGCTGACACGCGTCGAGTACGATCTTATAGTATATACGTGTATATACGAATATTGTCTTTGTAGTTGCGTTGTTATCGTAACTGCGGGCATATTTGACGGACCGTTTACTCGCGTTACTTGTTTCCTACGACACACTTGCCATTTCGGGAATCTGTGTCTCGCACGAACGTAATTCGTAAACGCTCTTTACATAATTCGCGCGCTATGTTTGCGCACGCGCCGTGTAACTCGTCCGAGCGAACGCGCGCGCGCGAAAGAAATTCGAGAGGTTAAGTGCAATGGAAGGTTCGGTCATCTGCTTCCGGTTGAGAGAATTTTCGTCTCTGTCTAATCAAACCGAGAAAACCGAGAAAGAGAAGATAGATAGAGAGATAGAGAAACGTGGAAGAATTGCGTGAAACACAGGAGTTAGAACGAGCAACAGAGAGATAGGGATTAAACAATTAAAAAAAAAAAAAAAATAAAAAGTTGTAAGGAAACAAATGAAAATAAAGATATTTTATGATAAAGAGTGGCGACGAGCGACACGTAGCGTTATCACGTTAAGAGGGTGAGTGTGGCAGAACAGAACGGCGGAAGGGTAGCAGACGAAACCGAAAAGGAGGAAAAGTAGGGAGCCGGCGCGCGTGAAATAAAGATAGAGAACGGCGCGACAGTGTGTGCGCACTGGGAGATCGTGTTACGTGACGTAGTGTGGGGTCGTATCGCGGAGCGCTCGCTTTATATACGTGCGCTGTCAGTGCACGCGGATAGCGCGTTGGAACGTCGAACGCTATAGGTCGAACCATGCTCGCTCGCCACAGGCTATAGGCTACCCGTAGGGGCGCGATAGAGAGCGAAATAGAGAGCGAGAAGAGAGGAGAAACGAAGCGAGACGAAGACGAACGTACGCGCGGAGGGAGACGGAGAGAGATAGACAGACGGCGGGAATGAAACGGAGATAATAAACGGAGAGAGACGCGTCGGGCGCGAGGGAGATATATCCCAGACAGAGGAAGAGAGAGAAACGAGAGCGCTTATGCACCGCTGAATCCTTCGCGGCCGGCCGCACTCTCACTTTCGCCGGCGCCGATGACGGTTCTCGTCGTCGTCGGCTCATTGCCGTCTGCGCTCCAACCACCGACTTTTTTTTTCGTTCAACCGTGAGTGTAACACATTACGCACTGATCCACACCACGCTTTTCATCGAGGAAAGGAGAGAGCGAGAGAGGGAGAGAGAGAGAGAGAGAGAGAGAAAGATAGAGAGAAATAGAGAGAAAGAAAGAGACAGATACAACGTGGAGCACAGAGGGCGCCTTCTTGTCGCGATGATTTCCCGCGTTTGTCTTCACCACGTGATCGATCGTATCGATTATCGATCAAAGTGAGAGAATCGACGCGAATGCGAGTGACGAGGCGTGCACGGAGTTCGTAATCGAGTAATCGAGACTGAACCGGGGGCAGCCACGTTGCCTTTACGATTTATCCCGTGACGAAACTCGAGCAGGGGTTGACGCTCTCGGAGGCCTTCGCGGCGATAAACCGCGGTCAACCGTGGAGGTGGATCTCGCGCTCGTACTGTCTTCGTCTCAATCGTGTGTATCAAGGGTGACCGAGAGGGAAACCGAGAGTGCTCGAAGAGAGGGGGGAGAGTAACTCTCTGGTACGAAAGCGGGAGCGAGAAAGTAGAAGGGAGGAGGACGTTGCGTGGGTGGTGGGAGAGAGGGAAAGGTCGGCGGTGGCTCGCGAGAGACTACTCGTATTCCGAGGACTGTTGTTTTCGGCGAACTGCTAAGAAACACTCGTCCACGCGGACCGGTGCTTACGTGTATTCTTTATGCACTCTCGTGTATCGTACGATAACAGCCAATTCGCGAATGGCAAGATTTTTCCATCAGTGATACTTCAAACGTTCCGTCGGACGGAATTGTGTCTCGCACGTGTTATCTGATATTGTGAAACGTTAAACGTGTGACACCTTTCAACACCGTTCAGGTTATGAATGGAAGTATTCCGACTCGCAAGGTAATCCCAAAGCACGAGTGATTCGCAAGTTGTTTCTCGGTGATTACTGAAACTGGATTGCAACTGTGCTCACCTGTACATTCGAAAGACTACGTATTTCTCGCGCGCTTATCTTTCTGTATTGCCAGTGTGGAAATATTACGTCAGTGATTTTCCAACGGACAGTGCGTTCTGGAAAGGATCATCGTAAGGAACATTCGCAGAAGACGGCAGGACACGTGTGTGCAGAAAACGAAACTCCTGCAGGAAAAATCTGCATGTTTGAAAAGTGACACTCGCGTTTGTATTTCCATTCCGCATTCGGTTACTTCGTTACATCTCTCTCGATCGATCTCTCGCCCAAATAATCGCGGTTTCGCTCGGTGGGACGCGATCGCTGGCCGTTACCGTAGAAAACGAGTGCGCGGCGCGCGTAAAATGAGTGATTAGTTCGGAGTGTCGCCGCGAGGGCTTTCGCTGCAGGTGTCACGCCGCCGCAAGACATTGACCGTGACATTCGAGAGACATCCGCGCGGAGATACGGTGAAAACGTAGCAACAAACTCAGTGAGTCAGGACTGTTGTTGACGACTGAATTCTTAGTCGAGTGTTTCCGTTCTTTCCCTTTCGTTGTACCCTCTCATCTTGCGACGTACTGTTTGTATGGCCAACGAAAACACCCGACCACCGATTTGCTAACTTGACCGCGAATCGTTTGCTCGTAGTCGATGTGATCATTGCTCGCGTGTTCCTCGTGAATGAAGCCGATCGCAACGGTTCTTGTCCGCGAGAGATTTTCGAGTGCGATCCCGTGACCCGCGGCCGCGGGTGAAATATATTAAACGTGGCTCACACGGCGAGGGACAGGGCCGCCGAACTACAGGCGGAAGTAAGGAGCGCGATTAGAGTGCTACATGGCTGGTGCCCCAGGCCGCCCCAGGGGCACCGCGGTGACACGGTCCTGATGTCACCACAGACCCAAATGCGAGGAAATCATAGAAACGGGGGACCAACGCAGCAACCACCGCCAGCCACTGTTGTAGTCAGTTCAACGTCCAGTATGAGACCACCGCCGCCGCCGCCGCCCCCCAGAGCCAGAGCCTCGAACGAGGGCAAGGGCCACCACGAGGAACCTACCAGCTCCATTCCCGATCTCGGTAAGTTTTATATATATATATATATTTTTCTCCCCTCCCACTCTCTTTCCCCCTTCTATTTTAAGGCTATATTTCATTGGACAATTATTAGGGAATTATTGTTACGTGATTCTTTGCGGTATGAAGCGAAGCACTGAAATCTCGGATATATAGGTATAGCATTTTCATCGTGTTATTGTGTGTTTCGTCGGAACAGCGACGTCGTCACTTGAAGATTCAAAACATTGGACGAGAGATCAATATATAAAAATTACGTTTCATTTTGGAGTTGAAGTCTTTGGCGTGTGAAACTTCGAACAAAGTTCCTCTTTATTATTTCTTTATTGTTTGATAGGAACGGAAATTTCTTTCGTTTTTGAAACGGGTAGAATGACGAGTCAAATTGTTGATTATAGATAAATGTTATTGAAAATATTGCATATGAAAATCAGGATAAAGAAACGGTATGATGTCCGAATGTTTAATGTTTGATTAGTGTTAAACGTGGACTTTTAATTCTCGACAATTTATTTCGCTTTTAACGAAAATACACAAATAATAATGATTAAATTTGGATTTTGAGCTTTTCTTACTTATCGAAATGCGCAGAAATGGATAATTTCGATTGATATTATTAATTTGGTTCTTTTTCTTTTTTTAAATGATATGGCGCCTTAACGGTAACGATTGCAAAAGATCGATATATACTTAAGATACATCATTTTTTGTACGTAGAAAGTGAAGTAGTTTCATCGGAGCGATGATTTACTGTTAACGATCGAGCCGATTGGTCTCGAGCATGTAAATTCTAAATATCCGTAAGTCCTGACAAGTTTCTCAAATCTTGAATTTTAATTTGAATTTAAGTGGACTGTCTGTGTATCATAAGTTTTTTACGTTCGTTTCTGTTCGACTCGCCATTCCGAAATTATGAAACGTGGCAAAAGTGAAAAATCCGTCAGGAATGTTTGGAAGTTCTCGAATAATAAACATTTTAAGTTAACTCTTTATAAACATCGTGATATGATACAAATATCGATACGATAAATTTTATCTTTGGATTATTCAAATTCGGATGGAAATGTTCAATGAATTTACAATGTGAAGAAAATCGAAACCACTGATCGGAAGATAACACGTGTTTGGATCAGTTTCGAACGAATATCTCCTAACGAGATTTTAATTAATTATAGTTAAAAATTTCCATTACCTTGCCCAAGATAAAGTTAGCTCTTTAATTCATATCAATTTTTATTTTTTTTTTTTTATTTTGATAATGTATTTCCCCGATATTTCTCTAAGAGAAACGTGCCTTTTCATTCTTCAAATAGAAACAAGTCACTGCCGCTTCGCAACAAATTTGGAGCATTGCCTGTTTGAATGAGAAACGCAAGATCTGTCTTCTTCAATCAAATAATTCACCAGTGAAAACAAGAGGAATACGTTGACGTGAAATTTGGCTTTGTTACGGGCTCTAGTTAGGAATTGAGTTACATACTAAATCTATATCTATTATACTGAATATATTTCAAGTAAACACGACTCTAGAATTTTCTTGTCGTTCTATTTATCTTAGAATATTCAACGAAGCCTCGCCAATTGTACAATCGCTCGTTAAGTCAATCAAATATTTGATTCTTTCCTCAACAGAAAGAAAACGGAAAAAAGAAGAAATTTTTACGGAGAAAATTCAAGAGAATCAATTTGCCTATGGGAAGTTTATGGTTTGTCACGTATGGTTGGTTCTTCCTGTAATTAATTTCTGTCTACCATGCTGTAATCGATTGTTCAGTGTTGGAACCATTCTTCCCTGACATTCACAAAAACTGTTGGCGCTCCGATCGATGTATGTACTGTGTTTAGTGTTTACGTCTTTCATTAACGATAAGCGCAATCGTCTGCGCTCTTCGTGACGGCCGGACGTTTGTGTAACGCGAAGGCCGTTACGCGTAGGAGATCCGGGGAGAGAAAGTTGACAGCAGCGCGAAGCTCGAAAGCTCGGTCGAGCCGTTTCGTGCCTAAAAATAAGATTTTCATCTCTTTCATCGGTCGGAGTGAAAGCCTCCCTCTTACCGCTATCCGGTGTATATATACGCTTTTACTCCGAATATATCGGTGGTCGTGGCGTGTAAGCAAACATTGATACTCGTGACTTTACCCTGCGGATGCACGCGGATTTTGTGTCTTCTCTTTTCTCCTTGTACTTTTCTTTTTCTTTTTTTCTTCTTGTTTTAGCTTGTTTTAGATCACAATAGAAGGAGATGTAACCCTTTGTCGAGCGTCGCGTGTAACACGGTGCGCGTATATGGGGTGTACGAATGAAGGCTTGTCTGTAGGGATTTAGGGTATTTTATAGAGGGAACGGTGCGGTACGATATCGAAGTTTAGGTCAGGTTTATAATTGATATATAGGGGAAGAGGTCCGGTATTAGCGAAATATAGCGGTTGTTTCTTTGAAAGGAACGATTTCGTACGATTAATCCCTCGTAAGAAGGGTTAAACGATTCATCCTTGGTTTTCTTTGAAACGAATACTTGTATTTTTAATCGGAAAATGTTTCAAAGGTCGGGCTTAATGAAAGATTGTATAATATGATGCGGAGCATTTCATAAATATTTCAGAAGTTTTTCACATTTTCGAAAGCTTATAAAAGCACAGAGACACAGAGTTATCAGAGAGTTAATAAATCTGAAATAAACTTCGTTGCGACGGGGTATCTGTAGCGGTATAATTTCATGAAATTCTAGCATGTAACTTTGGTTTTTGAATAATCGAGTTCACCGCCTCCGTCAATCCATGGAAGTATCACTCCGTTAAACAAAGTGATTACAAAAATCGCTATAAATCACATTCTTTCGTTGTTTGAGTATTTTTTTTTTTTCATACAAGAGGTACTTGGCGTTCTCGACGAGCAGAATGATACTCGTTTTTACGCGTTCCGTATACAAACGAACTTTGTTAAACGGAATCGAATCATTCGAGCGCACGTGCACTCAAACGACATAAAATCTTTTTATTCCGGAAAGTCGAGAGCCTTGCGGGGATAGAAACGCGTTTTGCAGCTCTTCCTTGCGTTCGTTGTTAATTCAAAATAAATTGCCAAGCGAGCTGGTAAAGTCAGATGCCTGGCCGGTAAGATGGTAAACGAAGATGAACTCGAAAACGAAAGTAAATCGATGGAGTGATTCAATAGACACGTTGTTCGAGTGAAAAATCGAGAGACGAACCGCGTTACGGGGGCTTCGTTCCCTGAAAGCTAATACCCAGGCTGCTTGATAATCGATAATCGATCCGTCGTCGATGAACAGACGCCTTCTTACTGGCGAAACAATCTGCATACGCGAACCGATCGATTCGCGTGGCCACTTTATTGATTCAGATGACACCACTTGCGAGTAAGAAAAATCGCGTATATTACATTCTATCCATTAATTACAGACCATTCGCGTTTTTTTCTACGTTATTACGTAGATCACCATCGTTTCGTGATCGTAACAATTTGCCGCGATGAAACCACCAATTTGAAATAATCTCCTCGTACGAGACATTCCTGAATGTTTGATATTAAAATTTGATTGTAGGTTGTTTGTGAATTTTACTTGGTGCATCGAGATTACGCTAGAAGCTTTCCTTATTTAAATAATGCAAAATACAAGGTAAACTGCGAAGGTAAATTAGTAACGAAGCTGAGACTTGTTGAGTGCATAGAGTTGAAAAATTGAAGTTTCACTTCGAATCAAGATCGTCTTATTGCCAATCGAAAACGAGTGGAACTATTCGAGCGCGCTGGATACCTGTTATAACTTGGGCAAACATTACTCTCACGAACATCTCGGTCCCGTTGAAAATTTATATCTCAAACAGTTTCGGCGTGGAGGATCAACTGGTTTGTTAAGATGGCGACCTCGACACGCAAATACAATTTCAACCATCGACATCGCGCTTAATGTCACGGTCGCTGATCTATTGAATATATTGTACGCACAATCGATAGAAAATAATATCGATAAGAAATATTTTATAGTGTGTGTGTGTGTGTGTGTGTGTGTATTACATTATATTATGTCTATATATGTAACGAAAGAATCAAATTATTCTTTTAGTAGCCAATAAAATCAATAACGTGCTTTTAGTTAGTATTTATATTAACATCTTTTTGTTTATCTTTTTATCTTGAAGTTTGAGAGAGAGTAGAATTTACTGTGACGTACATATTTTTATAATATTCTCTTTACGATATTAAATGTAGCATAGCATAGCATAAATATATCTACCAAGAGTATAAAGATAATTCAGGATGATGTTGGTTGAAAGTCTTGAAATAACATTACTCAGTTGAACATAAAAATTTCTACGTAGTTTTATGAAAATTCAGAGGTAATTTTGAAGTTTACAAATTCATTTGGAATAGAAGGGGTTGAAACTCTCTGTTTGCACTACTCGACGATACTCCGTTCGCACGACAGGTTGTCACGCTTGATTTTTGTTCTGATAAACGGCGGCCCGTCGCCATTGAGAAAATACAACGTTCGTTTCGATGACATTGAACGGGAGGCACGTTATCACGGCTACGATAGCTGATAAAGGGAATAGCCGCGGTAACCGACGGGGTTTTCAGATTCGAATGAATCGAGTTCACGGATGGAAAACGTGGAAAATGGTCTGCTATGAATCGAGATTTCAATTGCTCGAAAAATCGACTAAGATAGAGAATTCCATAAAATGGTCGAATTTTTTTCTCAAAGCATCCCTAGCAAATTTGTGATGTTTATCGATTAGTGACGCATTATCCAACACGTCCTTGGTATTTTTTATTGTTTCACTTTGTTGTTTGCTGTTGGAATTTCTACTTTTTATGAAACACGCGTAGAAGATACGCTCAGAGTATCTTTACAATTAACGTGTGCTTGAGTCATTCGAATCACAATTCTTTCGACTCGTTGTCTTCGTTATTCACTCTCTCGCATTTGAAAAATGTATATCGGTTATGTTAGGTTATTTTTAGATCACTCTTTGTATTATATCGCGCTTTTTTGAGCGTCGACAATGCACGTTAAAGAACCGTGCGTTTATTATATAAAACAGTCGTATTTTTATTTCCTTGCAAGTTTTATCACACTCGTGACATAATATCTTAGATAACATAAAAAACGATATAATAGTCTTTACTATTTTTAACGTACAAGTCGAGGCAGTTTTCGTTATTAAGAAAGCCATATACTTTACTAAATATTTTAAATACTTACAATTAGTATTTTCAGCAAAACGTTAAATTATTCTACGTTTGAGAATCCAATATTTAGGTGTCTTTTGTAATGAAAGAATTAATTAAAAATTTCTAGAGTCGTCGAATGAAAAATTTCGACTAGTTCTTAATGGAGTTGATTTCATTTTTAACGAAAATGAAACGACAGGTGGAAATATAAAATATTTCCAAATGAAGGAAGTCATATTTTTTAGTTAATAGCTTACCCGTTGCCTCCAGAAAAATTCTGTTAAATCTCCGAAGAGATTTGTAGTTGTTTCGGTCGAACGTAGGGAGAAAATTGAAGACATTTATTTCACTCAACACGCCCGCATCAATTTTTCGCTGTTTCTTTTTTTTTTTAACAACTTTATAAGAATCTTTATTTACGGGAGAATGGGCAGTAGGTTTCCACGTTTCTATGCTAATGTTCCGAAAGAAGAGTGAATCTTGAAGCTTGCTCTAAATATAAATTCGACGAGATGACGCGAGTGCCGCGACCTTGGCCATGAGAAATTCCGGAAAGCGCCCCGAAAACCCGCTGATACGTTTCACCGTGGAGGCGCCCGCATTCTGTATTAATAGTGAACGCCTCGTCTCATTCAAAATACGAATCTCCTTTCTACGTTTTCGGCCTTTAACAAGGTCTTTTATTCGAATTCTTTTTGAACAAGTTTCCCTCCTTCGATTGGTGAAATAAAATTTTATTTCCTTCTTCCCAATCCAAGGAAAATGAAACGATTTAGATTGATGGAATTGTTAGTTAAAATAGAAGTCTTTACTGGAAATATTGTCGATATATAGATACAGTCGATTTTATGATTTTACGTTATTGGATTCCGTGTTGGGTTCGTTCTATTTTTAAGATCGTAATTCTGGGAGAGAATTTCTAGAATTTGCTTCATTGTTACTTTTTCTTTTACCTGGATTCGCCTAAAGTAAACTTTGATTGAAGCTTAGCACCACAATAAATTATGGAATGAATTTGAATTTATAATAATCTATAGATAATCTGTATATAATACCTAAGTACCATCTATTATTCTAATAAATTTTTTACTTACGTATTAGCAAATATAATGTATAAAGTTACTTTTAGTACATTATTTTCCAATATTTTGCATTTACAATTTTCAGCGTTCCTCTATTTTCCCTTCATCGATTAAACATTCAATATTGGAATTACTTTTCCTTGCAATATCTTTTCATAAGAATTACATATACTCAAATTCAACACTGCCCAAACAAATGCAAAATTATCCCTAATACTTGAAATATCAAGCCTTAACAATATCTCGAGAAACAACCTACTTCTTAACAATCAAATTTCAATCGATACATGTACCTATAACAGCAATTTCTTTTCCTCCTTCAAGCGCAATTTAACGAGACAGCCAATATGTACACCGATTGCCTATAAATAATGCACCCACGTTTTATGCAAGCTAAATTACATATATTTGTGCATCGTCATCAGCTGAGTCGAGGCGAGGACGTGCGCTAGAGTCTGATTTGTTTGCGCGAACCGCAGACAGGAAAACAACGTAGTGGATTTCGTTTCGCGGTAGTCGGGACGTGCGGCACTTTATTTGTATTGCAAAGAATGCAGGTAGACGCGACGGGGGTGGCGGGGGCGGCGGTCGTTGTTGTTGATCTCGAGTGGGCCAAATCGGCGTTTTAAAATAGTCCCCGGTGTTATCGTGGCTCCACATTATCGGCTGACTGGAGGCCAAGGCCTGCTGACGTGTATCCCCGACTCCACTAACCTAACAGTGAGAGAGAGAGAGAAAGAGAGTCTCGCGACGATTCTACGCTTCGTTGCACAATGATCTGAAAAGCGGCATTTTCGTCGTCGAAATCCAATTTCTGAACTTTAAGTCCGAAGTTTAAGTTTAGTACGAAGTCTAAAAAGGAGAAATTATATTTCTTATTTTTTTTTTATAGGATATTGTCAATTAATTGCATTGCAATATTGTAAAAACTATCGGTTTTGTATGTTTCTGATGATAATAAACTCCAATATTAAAGATAGTAAAACAGTGCTTGTTTTAATAAATATTAATATTTTAATAACAAGCACTAAATAATAAGTTAACAATAAGCGATAAATAATAGTTTGTTATTTATTTAATGATTAGTACTTATTTTAATAATTATTGAATAATAATCAGAAGTTTCGGTTGTATGAATATCGATGAATGTTAATATACCGTTATTAATATTTATAAATTACATTATTAACAAAATGTCGTTGTTCAGACTACTGTGTGTCAGTGTGCCTCATCGAATAGCTTTGTTTTATAAGAATATCGAACAACAAGAATTTACGCAGTTTTTTGCTCTGCAAGAATTTCGCGGTTAGATCTGTCGTGTCTCTCTCATTGTCAAATAAACGATGGAAGACCTTCTGGCTTCGTCGTGATATAACTGTTTGATAAAAAAAAGCCGCGGATTAATCGCTTTTGTGGTTTAATTGAATCATCGGTGGAATGATCAATTGCTGTGTTTTTGTTGATTGATGGATCGCATAGGGATTTTTCATGCAGACTTCTGTATTGGCTCTCTTTGTCCTCGAAAAGTCCATTTATGATAGATGGTTTAGGTTAGGTGAAGAAGATTGGATCAATTTGAGGCATTCGGGATGTTGATTACACCAATCGCACTGTTCTTCTATCACAGAGTTTTATGCAAAAGAAATGTTTTCACGTAAGAAAATTTTTCAAAGCCAAAATTTATTAATCTCGTCTCACTGAGAGGTGTTTAAAAATGTCAAAATCAATTAATTTCCAAATTATCGTGTCACGTTAAAAATTAGGAAGAAAATTTTGTGGAACAGTTATCGTCTTCCTTTCTCAATGGAAATTCGGTGACTTAAAAATAGTTTAAAGCGTCTCGGTGTCGCGGAGTTCAATGTCAGTTTGAATAAGCTGGCACGCAGAGGGTGGGAACTGCTGCGATCCGCAACGTGTACCATGGGCGCAGACACCCTCCAGTCCTCGTTTCAAGATGCGTGCGTGTGCGTGCATTTCCGACTGCATGCATCTAGCACGTGCGCGTCAAGTGCGTACACTCGCTGTCGTACACTTTTCTAAATTTATAATTTGCGTGTAGCGTGCTGCTTGAATACACTTCATAAATTAAATAGTACTAATTCTTGCTCGATCTCTGATTACTTTCTTATTCGTGCAGTTTATTTTCTGATTTTATCATTTTTCTCGTTTGATTTTTATATTCTCCGTACGTTTAAGAACAGATGCAAGAAGCAATAAAAACAGAAATGGAAAGTTTCGTCTCAATTTCAGGCGTGTTTTTCTAAGAAGAAAACGTCAGTCCCTAAAAAAAGAGGGAGCCTCGGCTCGAAAAGTGGCTCAGTCATGTCAACCGATAAGCAAGGCAAATATTTTTAGGGCCTCTTTGCGTTTATCTCTACTCTGGTGATCGGTGTAACCTGTTCATTCTCGAAAGATTCTCCTCCTCTTTGGACGCTAGATTTTTCTAATCTTTTTCTATTATTACATATTTTCTACTGTTTTTTTTTAAATTATTTTTTTTAATGATAATATCAAAAAAATATTAGAGAAAGATACAATCATTTTTCTTCGATAGCCTAATTTAGAAAAGAAAAAGAAAGAAAAATAACGAATTTTATGATGAGCGTAAGGAGGGTGAATTGAGGGACTAATTGATACATCGTGTAACGTGGATCGACAGAGAAGCGTGCCAACCGCCCAGACACATCCCGCTCTTTCCCTTTTCCGCCCTTTTAGCCCCGTCAGGTGATTTTTTTTTTTTTTCGTCGATCGAATAGCTGTCCCACACACGGTAATTTACAGAATGATCCAAGCTAGAAAAGAATATAGCAAAATCGCGGCGGATAGGCGATAATATGGGAGCACGTCGATGTTGAACGCTTCAGGTTCAAGGGTAGAATGCATCGAGCTAATTACTTGTTGCGTGGCGTGTATCTCAGCGATCTTCTTCGACCAGACAGCTAGTTTGTCGGATCGTTGTTCGTCTCTAATTTATACGTCATTTTCTTCTTCTAGTTTCATTTCAGAATGTAGATGGAACTTTGTTGTTCTAATTACCACTTTCTGACGAATAAATTGAAAATCCACTACGTAGAATTTATGACATGAGTATATTGCCGATATGTTGTCGAATAATTATTAAACCGAAACATACCGTTTCTTAACTAATGAAGATCCCAACGTGACATAAAATTTGTGACAACGATTCGTTAAATCAGAAATACGTAGAAAGTATGGGATCTGTTCATCGAACTCAGCCAACAGTAACTCGCCGGAAATTCACGGCTCCACAATCAGTATTTCTCGAAGTAGATAATTAGTGACTTTAAACGTCCTTCTTTCATTTCCCTGCCGGGGGCCATTGTCTGACCAGTTCTGCTCCGTTTCAAGCGACGCGGCGAGACACCCTGTACACACGAACGCGCTTACGCGAACGCGACTTCACGTACGAGCGTTTGGCCCCCTCCCCTCTTTCATCTTCCACCATTATTGTCTGCCCTTTTTCTTCTGTCCTCTTTCGTTCTTTACGCGTCGCCCTCAGCGTTTCTTCGTCTCTCGCGTGTCGACGCGTGTCTGTCTGGCTCGCTTCTCTTCTTTCAACGGCGAGAGAAAGGGATGGGAGGAGGGGAAGCGACGCCAGTGGAAACGCATTCGTCGAAATGAAAGATTTTTCACCCCCTTCAGCCAGCTTGGCCGTGTCTCTTTGAGTCTTAACTCGATCTTAATTGCCGCTCGGTGAATGGGGATTGCGAGACTTCGGTAATCGAGGAAAAGCCCTTTTTCTCCGTTCGCCAGACCGGTGGTGGTTAGTGTTGTCGAGGAATTTCAAGGAACTGAATTCCTCTTGGTTTATTTTTAATACGGGTTTCTACGTAACGCGTAGAAATAAAAATCCTTCTGTCTTTCTTATCGATCGGGCCACGCAGAGTGTGGTTGGTGTCTCGCGATGTGTCTCACGAAATTCTTCTCGTGAAATGAAAATGAAAATTAATTTTGTCACTCTGTGTAACGTGTAATGTATCAATTTTGGAAAAAAATTTAACGATGCGATATATACTATTTTGTTTCGAAGGTACTATCTCTGGAAGAAAGAAACTTGATTCATCGGGTGGTTTATGAATTTTGAATTTTCCTTGAAGAATTTGTAACAATGGCCAATTATATATAATGTACATACGTGCGTACAGATAGATCGAAGATCAATTATCGCATTGTATTGTCATTTTCGTGAAAACAAATTCCATCGAGGTTTTTGCTTGGTGAGCGAGGCTCGGAGCAGCGAGAGGACTTTCGATTCCGATCCCCTCGGCACCGGATATTTCAAGTGCGACGTAAATCCATCGTATAATTATTGTTTCTTGAAACGGGCCGACCACTTCGGCTTGTCGGGACGTCTGAATGCGTCAATCGTGCGACGGCATTGTTCGTTCAATGAAAGCGATAGAATGGTGGCGAGAGCAATGCTGCTCGAGAGAGTGCATCGGCGAAGTGCACCGCCTTGACCCTGCACCGCTCTTGATTCCATGGCCCAATTTAATACGGACCCGAGACTCCATTTTCGGAACAACCTCTGTCCTTTTCATCTAATCTGATCTCCTTAATCAGGAAAAGAAATAAAGATATTAGAAGATTTTAATTAGAGCGCATGGTCTTTTGATTTTCTGTTTCGTTTGTTGCGTAGAATTACGAGTATTATCAGTTTTAATGATTATTGTATAGTGATCATTTGGTATGGTAATAATTGACGTTTATGTTCTATTTGTCATTGTAAAAGTGGCAAAAGGCAATAATATTATGCCTAGAGAAAATCTCAACATCTATTTTAAGAAGCGGAGAAGTTTAAAATAGAAAAATCGTGGTATCGAGAGATACCTCGTAGAGTGTGTGTTGTAAGTTTTATTCCTCTTTCTCTTTTTTTAATGGTGTTTTTTGTAACGAAACCATTTCTTTGAAGTTTTATAGGGAAGTTCAAGGTAAGGGGCGATTTTTTTTTTTTCAAAGCGGTACCATGTTGAAAACAACGTCTTTGAAAAATGTCAAGTTTTTTACTGCTTGAGTCGCGCGATACTTGAACTGCTTATATTTTTATATTTTTCTTGCGTTTTTAAAAGCGTTTCCACATGGAAGAAATTATTTCGTTGCAAATTCACATATTCTTAAAAAATTCTTGAAAAATTAAATAAAATTAATTCTTCTTGTATTTATCTTGAAACAAAAATATGACCTGAAACGAAATCACGGTATCATTAAATTTTCATACCAGTCGTTCTATTAAAAATACATTTTGCAATCACATTATCATTTTTAATTTATTAACCATTTATCTTTCGCGTGTTATGCCACCGCGACAGCGTAAAAACAACGAGTAACTGATTTCAGATTTTCAATATGTATCATAGTTGCGTATGAAAAATTTATGTAAAACAAAGCAAATCGTACTGTAGTTCTTTTGTGCGCGATCCTTTTCACTCATTTTAGAATTTCAAACGACTTTCTGTCTTATTTTTTCGCTTTGAATTTCGTTGCATTTAAAAATGAGGAAAGATCAACGCATGGAATGAGTCAGAGAAAAATTTAGAGGAACGAAAATTTGAAGAACGATAATCGACAGTCGAGACAGAAGAACTCGAGGCGTATCGTGGCTGTTATCAGTCAAGATTAAGTGATAGGAAGCTTCGTTTTTTAGTAGTTTCGATGGATTCGTTCGTTTTAATTTCTCTCTCTTCTTATTTTTGTTGCAATTCCAACGAAATGAATTTCTGTCGTATATTTCTGACATTTAAAAATACTTCATTTCAATTCAGAGAATCCGGATAATTCTAGATAAATCTAGAAACAGAGTTGATTTTGATGTGTCCTCAAGCGAAGGATAGACAGGCGGTCGTAAATTCAAACGAATTTGAAATTTCACGTCGAAAACAAGTCGAAAGTGCATATTTTTGTTTTCTCTCATTCGAGTGCTGATATAGGCGTAAAATATGTGCTATGATATCACGGATTTATTTTGAAGAACTGACTATTTTTTGAAGAAGCGACTTGCCAATTCTTGAAATCGTGTAACACAAATATCTCTATTCTATATGAAATTTTTTTGCTACGTGTGTCGATCGCATCATTTAAATTTTGAATTCAAAACTCGTCCTTAATACATATTGTTTCTCATTTCAGTTCTAATTTATAAACTTCAACAACATCTATTCGTTTGATCAATATGTGGTTATTTAATTAAGAAAAAAAAATTCTTAAATCCATATTTAGACGCAACCCTTTATTTCCTTTCAATTCTCTTCGCCACATATATTCCATATATCGTATATTCCATATTCTTCATTTAATTTATTCAGCCAGAATTTATCTTTTACTAACAATAAATATTTTTTTGAAGAAGGATCAACTTCAATATTTTGTTGCAATGTACTTCATTCTTTATTCTATTGCAAGAATCTTCATTTCGTCTAATTATTCGCTCGTCTAGCGATTCGTTTAGACATTAATATAAATAAATAAAATAAGTATGTTTCTTACATTGTAGTTCGTCGTCTCCGGAATTATCAGGGGTGCCCATAAGTAATTCGTTTTTCGATACAAAATTTTATTTTGCTTAAGAGTTAATACAGTTTTAATCTATGATATAATTTAACAATAAGCGCACTAAATGTCAATATATTTAACTAGAATATAGGTTACGTTATAATAAGTTAAATTATTTTCACTAGATGGCTTTATTCCTTTAAATAAATATGTTACGAGATTTAACAAGAAACTATAACAATAACTTTATTTTAATTCATGTATAGCAAGATTTTTATGACGATCGTTTGCTTTGGTTGATTATTAACAATTCAGAGTATAATACATTTTCTGCTATCTCCCTTCATTTTAAATCGACGTCACCGCTGTTTTGTACTCGCTTTTAAAAATATTAGCGCGCCGCTACAATCTATAAATGCTTGCGAATATCGAAATTCTTATCCGAAATATCCCTCCGAGACGGTGTTAGTATCAATTACATGCGCTTAAGAAAAGCCTATACAGGCAAGAAACCTGTAAACTTGCGAAGCTACGACGCCCCGGCGAAAGACATTATCCCCGGTTGTGCAAGCGCAAGAAACAGAGAGCGTGGCTGACGGAAAGCGCGTCGTCGGGTCGGCGTACCGCGATTCCGCCCAGCTCCACCCGCTCGAATAGAGGCGCGCGCGTGTTTGCTAACCGACGCTAGTGGAAAGGGTGACCATTGGAAGAGTTCAGTGTCTCGCAATGACCCCTGCTCGCTCGGCAGTGCAAGGCAAGGGGGAATGACCTAGTCCCCTTGCTCGCTTGCTACCGCCGCTGCTACGCTCCTGTCGCGTTGCAGCTTGCCTCACCTTCGCGTCACATCGACATTGCGGTTCGCCATACCCAGAGGGAGGCATGGCTACTCTTTCCTTCGCTGTCGCACGCCATCAACCCCTCTTAACTTCCTCCTTTCGTCGGCCTTGCCTCGCCTCGGCTCCGGCTGAATCTCCGTTTCATTGATCATAAAGGATTAAGTGGACGATGGACGATTGATGGTCTGATGCGTTGGGAGCTGCAAGTGACTGGCAGGTGGGAGATTAAATTGAAGCGAGGCTTGGTTAGGTGATTTGGAGGTTTGTTCAATTGTTTCAACACGCACAGAATTAAAAGAAAAAAGAAACAATAATTTGTAAGTTGTTGTTTTTTAAATCTTTTGTTCCCTCTTTACTGTAAAAATTAAATGGAAGTCCCTTGCTATTATTAATGCGTGTATACGATTCTTTATTCAACGTAGTTGGAAATTATAATTATTGAAATCTCGAGATTATTATTCGAGAAAAGTCGATCGATCGCTGATGTCGTTTGAGTAATTAAAAAAAATTGTCACGTTGTAGATTTTTGTTTCCAATTCTTTGTGATTTAACATTCGTAACAAGTGTACTGGGATTGCTTCTTGATCCTCCACTTCCTCCATTCTTCTCTCTTTGACCCAATTATCTCACTCGGCCCCGAAATTCCATCAGAAATTCTCCTTGCACTATCTACTTGTTATTACAGTCGCCTAATTAAAACCCATGATAAAGAGTTGACGCAAGAGCGAGATTGCACGTAGAAGGTTCATAATCATATGTTGATGCAAGTCTTCTAATTCCATAAAATATGATAAAGCGTTCATTGTTGTAAAAAATTCATCCGTAACTCGACTCAACTATCCCCTCGCAAGTTAAAAGGACGATGCTCTCAAAAATTCAAAAGTTCACACTTTGTATTCTAATCTTCAAAATCCCGATTCCACCGTAATTTCCACTGAGCTGTATTAGCTCAAAACGGCCAGTTTTTGTCGAGCAAATTCTCGACGGTAAACGGCGGTGGTCCGTCACGCGATCATCACGAAATTAGCACTCGTGGCAGGTGCGATCAGCCGGTACATATCGCGGAGGTGAATAATTCACCGGGGAATCGGCGTCGCGAGTCAAGGTGGGAGCGGTTGTCGAACATGGTCGCCGCGACATCGATCATTGACCTCCCCCCGAAGTTAAGGTCCCAACGAGTGGATGGATGCCAGAGTTCATCAGCACCGTTGTCGTCCGTCATTGGAAGTAGGGATGACGAGTGGGGGAGAGAGAGAGAGAGAGAGAGAGAGAGAGTGATCGTCTCTGCGTCGCGCGAATCGGAGGAAAACCAGAGGAAGAGGAGAAAGAAAAAGATTTTACGATAGTCCTTTCTCCCGTTTCCTCTTCGCCTTCTTTCTCCCACCCTACTCCATCGCCCGTTGCACGGTGGTTATGTACCTTCCTGAGAGAGGCCGATATGCTACGTCGAGACACCCTCTAACCTCTTGAACAGCGACCCCTCGAGCACAAAGTCTTTTCCACCCCTTCTTCTTCAGTGGCGGCGGCGGCGGCGGTGGCGTAACAGAGTAGAGCGAAACAGAAAGAGAGAAAGACAGAAAGAGAGAAGGAGAGGAGAGGAGAGGGGAGGGAAGAGGGTGACGACGATGCCATTGCACTGCACTGGGTGAGGGTCATTACTCCGAGCAAGGCGAGCCGGTGACCTCGGCGCCAACGCCCGGAATCGATCCAACCCCCTCTGCCGTCCTTCCCTTACCGCCCCCACCAGTCTGCCCTGTCTGACATAGGGTGCAATGCACCGTACGATTCTCTACTTTTATTATATACTTGAGCGCTGTGTGCGCGCACCGACAGAGGGCACGAGGTATCACTCTACCTTTTTCGGGGTTGTTCACGTGGCATCGCTTTCCTCAGCAAAGAGTTTTCGCTTTCGAGAGAGCAGTGCAATTCGGTTTCTGTTCGATTTTTTTTTTTTTTTTAGGAAGTAGGTGATCTTCATCGGAGATTGGCGACAGAAACGTTGCCAAGCAGTAGATTCCTATATATTTGCTACGTAACTTTATTTTTTATAAAGTATATTACTAATTAGTCATGTAAGGAAGTCTTGTTTTTGTAAATTCGTCCTACGAAATTGTTTAGTTCTGAACAACACAAAAGAGAGACGTGAATAGGAAGAGGGTTTTAAATTAAGAGGGTTTTAAATTAATCACAGAAGATCGTTAGAGATATGAATGAAGTATTTAAAGTGTAAAATAGCTCGAAAATTGAGCAAGAAAATTAATAATCTATCATCGTAGAATATTGTGTGAAATGTATAGACAAAATTAAAACCCATTATCGTGCCACAGGTTTCTACTAGGAAAGATTTGGTAGATTGAACAAGTTTACCAATCGTTCTGGTAAACTGTTCTTTTTAAGAATCAAAACAGGCAAGGGGGAGAAATTGGGCGAAATTGTTGAAGGATGGTGTAAGAGTGTTAATAAGGGAGAACGATGGTACCGGGTGGTGCGAAACGAGATCCAGGTCGTTTAGTATAATCGACAACGAGGGTCGATCCTCGACGCGATTACGGGGTGATTGGGTGACTAGGTGAACTAGGGCGCACATTTTACTTTTCGGTCTCAGTGGAACACGTATTAAGATATTATATTACAAATACAGTAAAAATATAATAAGGTTTTTATCTGCATATTTTTAGTAATTACAGAAGCAGAAAATCTAAAATGACTAATCTAATTATTAACATGATGCTGGTAATCTTGCATATTGAAAGTAACGATATTTCTTTTAATCTACTCTCAAGTTGTTAGGAGACTAATTCGCGTAATTAGATCTGTATTTAACGAATATCAACTACAGGTGTCTTAGGAACGTCTCTAATCAGAGCAGCAAGTAATCAAACATTGACTTAACGTTATATGAAACCAATATCTCATCGAGCATCGAAATCCCTATACACAGTGAATCACTATCATCGTCTGCGCTTATTTCAACGTGAAAGAAAAAAATTTCTTTGAAAGATTTTTAAAGTTTGAAAATTCTAGCAATATAATACTTTAATTAAGATAATTTGTCCTCGCTGGATGTAATTCATAAAAGAATAACTACATAAAATAATTTAAGATAGGAATAACGAACAAATGATATAATTTCACACGATGGATTAACGTGGGTAACACTTTGGCACCTGTTAGACGCGTTCCATGGCCAGCTCGAGCGAGAAAGATTAATCAGGACGAGGTGATAATTTAACCGAGGCTCATTAAGCAGCAATACGCGCGCGAACCTCGTAGGTGTTTGATACTCTCCTCGAGATAAATGCCGATGACTAAGGTCGCATGAATAGCGTACGAGCTCGTGAATGAGAAACGGATGCCTCTAATTTACGGTGAGTCATTCGATTTGATTCTAATAGAATCGTATTACCATTAGCATATCATTACCTCTTTATTCTAGGGCATGCGATAACGTTTTTCTTTTCACGTGCAATTATAACACGAGATTTTCCTTCACGTACAACCACGAGTTTCTTTTTTTACAATTTTCAAGACTTTCTGCTCTTTCAAGAAACTCGGATAGTTTTAGTCTTTATACTTTCAGTAATTTAAATTCTACGAAATCTTTTTGTACCATTTCGTGAAAGTAGTTTTTGATCGATGAACGAATGCCGAGCGAAGGAATCAATTTCCAAAATTTGCCGGCCGATTTTTCTGAGTGTTCGAGATAATTCGTAGGACACAGTATAGATGGCTCTTTCGTGATGGGCCCAAACTAGGCCCTGAATCTTCGCGGTCCTCTGTCGCCGCTAGGTGTCGACAGAAGTTTTGGAAAAGAGAAATTCGGCCATTCAACCCCTTCTCTTGGATATAAATTTTTTTCTTCTTACGATTATGCTTTCGTGCTATTTTCAGACGATCTTTCATTCGCTTCGACGTTGCTTCAAATTGATTTCTTCTTAATCTCAAGAAGTATAGATTTTCTCATCTCGTAATTTACCTTCTTTTTCATTTCCGTCGATGATATTAAATTTTATTTTATCTTACAGATAATTTCGTGGCTAATAAATTCTTCAGTATCTCCTCGGTATTGGTGAATCAGAGTAGTCAGTGTTACGGGCAGCAGCCACGTGTCGAGTTGTTACATCCGTTACATTAAATCATCTCTTGTGTAAAGAGGTTTCGTGTTACGGCGTGTGTCACGTTTTGCGTTTCCTCTTACCGATCCTCCAGATGTATCTAATAAATGTGTCACCCCTTGTCCCTTTACTATTCGAATCAATTTTCTTATGTTTATTTCTTTTTTTATTTCGTATCGATCAATTTGTTTTTCCCCATTAAATTCTTTTTTTTTTATTTAAAAAAATTAGAAGAAAGCAAAAATATGATTATTCAAGCAAAAATATTATAAAAATAGCAAAGCAAAAATATGATTCTAGTCCAGGAAGAATCCCTTTTAAACCTGTTTGAAGGTTAAAATGATTCTAGAAACGAACACCGTGGGAATTGACGCGAAAGGGTTGTTTGCATTAAGCCATTTCCCATGCAGATGCATTTGGGAAAATGGATAGGCAGATACGTGTATCCTTAGCTTACCTTTTTCCGTCGAAAATCACCTGTATCCGGTTTTCTGCAGAGTGAAATATATTTTCGTCGATTAACAAGAAACAAGCAAAATATAACACAGAACAATAGATAGTAAAAATATTAATTTACACGACTGATTCATTCATGGAGATTTTGTCAATTGTCGTTTCTTCGAGAAGAATCGATCTTTCTTCCTTGTACCAAAACGGAACGATTTTATAATTTCCTTACGAATTTGTTTCAACCTACTATCTACTATCTACTATCTGTACCTTATATTTACTCTTATTATAAATTACTTTTTGAAATTTTTCAAAAATAGTATCAATCTTTCTCTCTATGTTGAATTGATTTGAAGATTTCTCTCGAATAGTTATAAACCGTGTTACAATCAGTGAAACAAATATTTTCCTTGAAATCATAAAAAAGAGAAATCTAATCTTCAACAAAATTCTGTCAATTCTTTGCTAAATGAAAAGGAGACAGCCTCAAAATTCTCCTAATTTTTTCCAACGATATTTTCTCAACAGTCACGAAACTACTAGCATTTACTATCATTCAAAGATTTTCTTTTCCTTTTTTTCAACACTCTGAAATTCTTCTGTCTGACCGCATAAAAAGGGCCGCAAGTGTTGACATTTTTTCAATATCCTCCCCTATACCGAAACGAAGATCCATCGAGATGACGATCGACACGCGGAAGTCGTGGCGGTGTCCCCCGCGACACACGAGACCTTGGTAGCTTCCGTAGGCCTTCGTTGTGGCATAATAAGGGGTGTACTTTTCCGAGTTGCATAATACCGAAGCGGTGCGCGTGTCTGGACGCAGCTGTTCGCCGCATCTCGTCACGCGCGCTTCTCATTGTGACGCGCGGCCGGAAAAGAAGCGGAAAGGGGATCCACCGCGCACCGATTAGAAAGGAAAAACGAGCCACGCAACAACCGGCCAGAAGGTTACGCGAAGGATCGAATTTTGATTCAGGCACGCCTCCTCCTCCTCCTCGTGGCCCTTTTCCATCGACACGCGTGCTAGCGTTGGCTCTTGGTTGCACCTGCCATCGAGCACGCACGTGCGTCGAATTCTTCGAGATTCAAAGTGCTTACAGCGATCGTGGAACGATCGGTTTCGGTGATGAACACATTGCGGATTTTTCATGCGTGCTCGTATTTTTCTTTTTTTTTTTTTTTTTTTTTTGAAGTTAAAAATGCGGAATCTAGATATTTTATATATTTTCGCGCATTATGTGCATTCTCGCACTTCTAAATTTTACCTGCACAAATATTGCAGACAAAAATCTATAGTCCAGTGATAGAAGGTAGATTTTATCGTAAAATTCTCCGTCGACTAAATGGTGGTTCATGTTTAACCCTTTTTCGCAAAATTGAATTTTTGAGCTCAATAATTTTATAATTTATAAGGTTTAAGTTGTATTATAAAAGGAAGTAATATAAAATATACTAATAATGGATATTTTTGATATTATATATATTAAGATGGATTTTAGAGATTGAACCGCGGAATTGTATCAAGAATTTTGCTTCTTTGCTAATTATCACGATGGAAATCGATATTTTTTCGTTTTCTGAAAGGTATACCCTATCTCAATACGAAAAAAATGAAATAAAAAGTTTCTAAAGTAACTTGTAAGTTAGTACGAAAATTGTAAAATTGTGATTTATGTAAAGGATGATAGATATTTCCTATTTCCTTTTCCAATTTTGGCCCTGGTATACATATCATTAGATTTCGTTCCGTAATCGACGTATTTCACCTTTAATTATCATTTGGAAAAGCAACTATCACCTCAAAGGCCGGTTTCACGCGATCCATACGCAAAGATTCGATATCACAGAACTATTGGATCATTCTTCGTGGAAATATCGAAAATCGAAGCCCTTTCATTCGCGCATCAATGCGTCGCGCAACGCTTACAAACTTCCCCTTTCGAGGGTCGAAAATTACGTGAAAGGGTTTTCCTGAAAGCTTCAACAGTTGGACAAAGGCCGATCGGTAATCGGCATCTGTCCACTCGTGTTGCGTAAAATGGCGGAAATTCTCGACCGAACGTTCACAATTATCATTTTCGTCTGTCAGATCCGTCCGAGTTTCCCCGATTTCCCAAAATCGTTGAAATGCATATACACGTGAATAGAGATGATGAGACGTACAAAGGGGAAGGATTTAAAGGTTGTATCATCTACCTGATTCGAAGCTTTCGGCGTCAACCAGATGCAAATATCTCGCGGCTCGTAAAGGTGCACACGTTTCCGAGCCTGAACTTGAACGCGCAGCTGTCGATCATCAGGCATATTCGGTCATTCTTCGTGAATTTTACGTAAACACCAGCTGTAAAGGGCTGGAAAGGCACGCTCGGCCAAAGCTGCTCGAAAAAAGGGTTGACCTGTTGCGATCGCAGCTGTCCCATAACTTTCGGCGCTCTCGCGGACGGAAGTTTGCATCATCGATTCGCAAACAGTTCTCGTTTGACGTTTCAATTCCTCTGCTCCCGATTTCTATTTCTATTATTAGAGCGAACATTGGCGATTCGAAGAATTTCGTTTGAAGTTTGAAAGAGTTCAAGAGCGCGTGCTTCGATTCTTGAAAAGAAAAGGAGAGAAAAAAAAATAGCGAATTCTAATCGATGATTTTTAATTTTTATGAGACAGTATACTGTAAAGTAACGTTAAAATAGAACTATAAAAAGATTGGAGACCAAATCTGTGTAAATGTAAAATAGCACTCCGTTTATCCGAAATCGTCGAAAGATAAACGATTTATACAACAGGAGATCGTTTGTTGTATACAAGTTTTGTTTTATATAATGGAAGTTCGTACTCGGATATTGGCAAAAGTCTATTTACGCTGTAACCAACAATTGATCGATGAAAATGAAAGATCGTTGAAGGATAGTTTCCGGTTAGACGGTGGTTTAGGGATGAAGAGTACCCAACGGTCGAGCCGAAAGAAAGAGAGAGAGAGAGAGAAAGGATTTAGCCGTATCTCTATCGAGAGAAAGAGGAGCATTGGCCCGAGAGGGGCCACCACGGTGCATCGGCCTGCATATCAGTCGACCGCAAGTGTGTTAGTGAGGTTATGCGTCGTCCATGTTCCCGGCAATACTGGCGCGCGATGCAATCTGCGCCTTCCCTCTCGTTCCCCCTATGTTTCTCGTTCGTCACGGTCGTCCTTCTCTTTCTCCTCTTCATCGCGTTCCACTGACGACGACGACGACGACAAAGACGAAGACGACGATGAAGAGGACGATGACGACAACAACAACGACAAAGACGACGACGACGTTCCATCGTACTTGCTTTTGCTGCAAGGGCTGCGCAAGACTCACGGAGGGGGATATCACCCGATGGATGAGATGGAGAGAGAGAGAGAGAGAGAGAGAAAGAGAAGCTGAGAGAGGCGGAGGGATTCTCAAGGTCCGTGGCGTGCATTGATCCTGCTCGGTCACGGACCCTCTACTCTTCTCTCTGTCGTTGCCAGTATTCTCTCCGTTAGCTTGGCCTCTTCTCTTCTCCGTCGATTTCTTCGTGTTCCTCTCTTTCCTCTCGGTGCTTCTCTTCTTCCAGCTTCTCCTCTCGCTCGCGTGCGCCGCCTTTTCCCTTTCTTTCTCTCCATCGTGGTTCTCCTCTCGTCCACGTTTTCCTCTTTTTTACTCTTCTATTGGGTCTCGGACGTCCCACCTTCTCCCATGGCCTCCTTTCTCTTTTCTCTTCACTCTCTCTCTCTCTCTCTCTCTTTTTTTTCTATTCACCCCCTTTCCTCTACAGTTTTTCCCGGCTGTTTCGTTGTCGTCCGATCCTTTTGTTTCCTCCTCGTTTTACTCGTTTCTTCTATCCTTTGCCACCGAACCGACCATTACTTTTTTTTTTCCACCCAGGTTTTCGAGCTCTCGTAGAACGCAAACAGAGATGTTCGCCAGAAAAGATTCGACGTTCTTTGAAAGTGGTCCCAAGTGGTTCGGACGAACTTTCGAAGTCAAGAGAGTCCATCGGTTGATTCATTTTTGGCAGTCTTTTGGAATGTCTCTGTTTCGTCACTCTCTCCTGCCTGTTATCAAAGTTCACGAGTATACGTATAGACGTCGATTAGCCCCGGAGATGGGCAAAAAATGAGTCGCCAACGTGACACGATTGAACGGCGATTACAGCTCGGAAAGTGTCCTGTTGCGATAACCGTGGGTAAACGGACTCTTCTTCTCCTATTGCATCGCTCTTCTTACTCCGAGCACGAGGCTCACGCTCCGGTTCCCTCGTGTTTGCGCACGTCGCGCGCCGGTGTGTTCGCCGTGCCACGTTTTCGTTTCACTTTCTTCGCGGAATGCTCGGTCCAGTGACACCAACCGATATCCCTGATTTTCGACGACATTTGCATCCCTTTTTCTCTTACATCTGCTCTTTTCTTTCTTTTTTTAACATAGAATATGTTTTACCGGGGACGTTCGGGCAAAAAATGTAACGAAATGTACAACGAAAACGCGTCACGCTCTCGATCAGGAACTTGGAGGAGGTTGTAGATCTGTATGGTGAGGTGTTAAGGTTGTCGAGACACAGATGATGGGCAAGCGGGATTGTGAGGAAAATAAAAGTAGTTAATAAAATTATAATTATCACCAACCAATTCTGTCCATAAAAAAATTAACAGGAATAAAAATAAAGCAAACATACATGAAAGGGTGTCAAGTTTTATTTCCTTACAGAAATGAAGTCAGATATATTCTATGTGACAGGGTTTTTTATTCTGTTTGTTGCGCCCTTCTAACTGATAAAATCGGAGATCGTAGCAACTCAAACTTTCCAACACTCAATCTTGGAATTTTCCATTTCGTTTAATTTTGTCGCCAGCCTCTGTCGAGAAGGGTAAAATTCTAACAATTCAACATAAATAATCTACAATGTTGTCTGAGGGTTAAAATCTCCAACAGGAGATGGATAACATTAAAATGAAAGTGTCGACTGTACATTTTCTAATTTTCACGGTTAAATTATGCCAGTGTGTGCCTGTGTAGAATAGAATTCGAATTTCTACGATCGAACGTGGAAATTATATATCGTGCGAACTTTGGAATGTTTCAACTAGGTGAATTGACTTCGTACATAATTGAATCGTTTCATTGATCGAGAAAATGCTCTGCATGGATCAAGGTGATATTTGACCATTTTTAGTTTTTACGAGATCGTAGAAGCTAGCTTCGTGTAGCATGCTGCATATCACGTACGTATCGGCGAGCAATAAATCGTTTAGTCTAGCATTGCTTAATGAGACCGAACGAGATATTAATTTCAATTGAAGCGACATGCGAAAGCTTAGAGAAAGCGGTCGGAGTAGTATTCCAAATACATCTAGTGTCCGTTCATGCCAATTCACCGTGATATTTACAACTTACTTCTCGTTTACTGCTAATTGTAGTAACACTCCATTCTGTGTCAATCATTTGATTTATGTGAAAAATCCGTGTAAAATAATAGCTCCATTGACATTACAATTGTGCAATATTTCACTAGATTGAACAACAGTTTTGTTAAGTATATCGATGAGGATTCATTTATTCTTGTTATTTTATATTTTCTTTACTTTATATAATTGTCCCTCTCTAAATGTTAAATTCTATGCTTCCTCTGTATATATTCTTCTTTCTTAATAAATTTTATATTTAAATCGATCGACAATTCCAGTGTTAAAACATCGATGAAGAATTACAGTGTTTGAAAAAATTAAATTAACAAAGAGAAAAGTTAATTTTTCTGAAAATTCAATAACAGATGAGGAATAAGATACTTGAAATACTCGCGAAAGAGAACGATAAGGGAAATTTGTGATTTTTTTTTATTTCATCTCTTGTTTGTTCGAGGGTGCAAAATATACTAGTCCAGAGGTTCCAGAGTTTAAAGCTCACGCGTCCTATTTGTCAGTTGACACGGAAACGATTTCGTTTACCAATCCTAACCTTGACTACTTCGACCAGTCTGCCTGAGGAAAAGCCAGTTACTTTTACCCCGTTCCTGGTGATTGTCCCTCTCGTTGAATTTCGCCCATTTAGCAGTTCAAACGCCGCTCAATCTTCCAAGCTTCTTCCTCGTGAACGTGACGAAATCACTCAGCAATTGACATCGGTGCCATTTTTTCGTGATGGATTTGCGTTGCTTGTTGCAGCGGTGCGTGGCAGCCAGTTCCTTTTATGCAATTCTCGCTGCGATAAGCCGAAATAAAATTGTTTGTCTAATTTACAGTCGAGTTTACGAAGAAGAGTTGAACACAGTACGAAGTCGTGTTTAACTCTGAATTCGACCACATTTATCTCGGTCGGTGGGACACAATATAATGTGTCCCTGTTGGACGCAGTAAATCACGCGAGTCAGCGAGTTGTAAGGTGGCTTCAGGAGAGATTCTACAGAAAATTTACGGCCTCTGCGAAAGGGTTTCGTCGAATTAGTTCAATATTTAAAACGGTCAGCGCAGAATCACGAGAAACGGGAGCATTGTAAATTACGTCGTGACGGGTGGGTCCGAGGAAAAAAACAATTCGTCGCACCGTAGGGTAGCTTTGAAATCGTGAAAGGCCAGGACTTCGAAGCCTTTGCAATTTTCAGGCCTGTAGTCTGTATTTGTCATATTCGTTGCGAAGTTCGTAAATATTAAAACGTTTATGAAAACTTGAATAAAGGAGATCGAGGAAAATTGTTCACAAATGTTTGAGAATTGTTATGTCATTTGCAACGTTAGACGTAATTATTGCGATTTATTATATGATCATCGTGAATAGTTTCAATCCATAAACTTAAATTGAAAGAATTCTGATTGATTAATATTTCCTGAGAATAATTTAACCCGTAACTTTCTTAGTAGTTCTCTTAATAATTGTTACTCTATAATTATAATAAAAATAATAATTCTAAAACAGTTTTGTTAAACGTATTAAACAGTACTATAAACGAATGAAAATTATATAGTATATTCAAGAAGTAAAAAATGGATTAAAAATATTTTTCTGTTCAACCTTAAACATTAAATCCGCAATATGATTTTACTGGCCTGAAAATAAGACCGGAAAGTTAATTCCAGCATTTCCAATAAATGATTCGCACAATTCGTAAAATTCTACGAATCGAGGCCACACAGAGCTTTCCCATGATCTCCGATCCGTTAATCGATAGAAAAACCATCCGTGGGACAGGATCGAGCAGCATTGTGCTCGTTTCCCGATCCCTTTCGAATTTTGCCCCTTTCCACGGGGAAAAAAGAAAGGGAAGTATACACGTCTCGCGATATTTCCTACAATACGAATATGTTATTTCATCCTGTCGAAATCGAACGAAATAGACACGTACGCATACACGTACGTACGGGTAAAAGATGCTTCTTCTTCAAATATGTAAGGTTTCAGCTAGTGGATCCTCAGGTATAGATCTCGATACCTGGCCAGATTCTGTAAATTCGGAAACCCTTTTCACGGCGGCGCCGATCGGTACCGATAAACTCGTTTCCCTTCGGTTCGTCCGTTCTATTTCCGAGACCGTTTCACAAAAAAAAAAAAAAAAAAAGAAAATAAAGAAAAGGGTTTTTATCCTTGAGCTACGAGGGTCTAAGATACTCTAGATTCGGTCATTATTGTTGCTGAAAACCATGCACCGACGAAAGCTAAAGTAAGTAACAATCGAGTATCGACGGAGATTGTTGTATACATTTCGTGTTCATTGTACATTATTTATCACAAGTTATATTATTGCTAAAAATTGTAATTGTTTCTTGAACGATGCAGTGTCAGCTACACCGAGGAATTATTGCAGTATAAGTTATCCAGTTTTGATTCACTTGCCTTCTTTTTTCAAGATCTATCTCGTCAATAAATTAGTCACGAAAGCTTTAAACTCATTTAACGTTCAAAGTACATTAAAACAAAAAAAAAAAAAAAGAAGAAAATGAAAGAAAAATTGAATCTGGTTCGCGTTGGATTTCGATAAATTTATTAAAACATGTTCAAATAAGCGAAAGCATTTTCGTCGTTTAAGAAATTGCAATCACTTTCTAATTTTGAACGTCAAATGGATTAAACCGGAAAGTTCATGAAATTTTCGTTAGCAAGACTTCGGTCAAAGAAACCAAGTTGGTCGAAATTCTCCTAATTGTCCTGAAATTCTACATTCAATCACTGTTTGCATTTATTTGTAACTAATTAAACAGATCGACGATCTTTCTTCTCGAAAACTTGCTCCCGGTAGCCGTTAGAATAAGGTGAAACCCGTTAGTCATTAGGTTATAAAGACTTTCGATTTCACCGAAAAAACACCGCTTACGTCAGTTTTTACCGTGAACGGTGAAAGGGCTGTTCCTATCGGCCACTTCCGGTCGTTAGCAGACGCGTTACGTAAGATTCTTGCTCGAGGAGCGTGAAGATCTGGGCCAGCAAGGACGAATTCTTTCACGGTGGCCCGTAAATTTCCTGGGACGTTTGCTCGCTGACCGAGGTCAGTACCTTTTCGAGTCGGCATCGTAAACCAATAATACTATTTACGCCTCGAATGATGCGAATCGCTTACTTCTGATTTATGGCCGCCAAGTTTGTTTATTGCTGCATCGGTGCTTGTAGCGAAAATGCAAAAGGTCTTCGCGCAGTCCTAAGCGTTTCATTTTCTTTGCTTTGGCAACAGTCGGCGTGCATGAAGTAAAAATATCGAATCTTTTGTTGACGGTGCCAGGGACCTGTTCTCGATCGAAGGTGACCGTGACCAAATCGTTTCGCGATTGGGAGGACAACGAATTCTCGAGAATTTCTACTCTCTTTGCTCCGAGTTTTTTTTTTATTTTGCTTTTGTTTCATTGGCGTTGGTTTTCAGTTGCAATGCACTTTTGATCATCTGTTGATCATGTGTTCGATCGTTGAATTTTTCTCTTTTTTTCTCTCTTTTTTTTTTTAGAGTCAGTTGATCGTTAGAGTTGAAATTTCGTAGAGAAATCACACAGAATATATTTTATTATTAAATGTGGAATTTACGGTAGAAATTTTTGTATATTCGAGGCAAATAATTTTTGGAGAATTTTAATGAATTTTTGTAAAATATATGGGCCCATTTTTGTTTTTTATCTGATGTACTTATTTTCGTATATCTTCCGTTTGCAATTTTGTTTTTTTTTTTTGGTGGATAATTTTGTTTATCGTTTTTTTAGTTTGTAAAAGATCAAAAAAGTTCGTTCGCATTTGCAAACATAATTTGATTCCTGGATATTAAAAGATCTCGAAAGTATTTTTATTATTTTTCCTACTTCTTTAAGAGAAATTTCTCTTTTGAACAGAACTCGAGCTAATTAATCGAATAATATTTCGCTGATAAATGGCGAAAAAGAATTCCGATGCGGTCGTTTTAGGGGCTGAGGGGATATTTAGCGAAACACCGGTGGGATTTACATTATAAAGAGTTACTTTGTCCTCGGAGTATTTCTTCAAAGATAGCCTAGTTTAATTTGCATGGTAATAGGAGCCTCTTTTGCTTGATACGCATCTCCTGAAGATCTGAAGGGGAAATTTATAGAGTCAGAAGGAAAAAGTGTTCGTAAAAGTAAATTTCATTGGCGGTCACTCGAATTTCCATGTTCCTTTTTTACCTTACATTTTGTATTCTCTCTTTTCAAATTCTCAGTTGTAATTATCATAATTCTTATTATATTCTGTACGTAATAAGAATTATGTGATTACGAATTGTAATAACTTTATAAAATTATTTCGCTGTCCAGTTTGTCAGTTTATTGTTACATTTTCTAACGCTCAAATACCATTGTTCTTTTTATTTTTGATATCTTTTCTTGCCTTGTTCTTTCGTTTTGTAATAAAAATAAATGGTGTAATTTTGCATAATGCGAAAGGTGCAACTACAAGTTTAATTATTCCATGAAAAGCTCAAGATTGAATTTTATCTTGAATAATTTGAATAACCTTGCTATCGGTATCGCGAGATAATTCGCCTGTTGAACGTCGAGAAAGGAAATGTCTGGTAAAAGTGTGGGGTTTGCACGGTCATTCGTGGACCTCTGGCTCGCATGTGCAGCTGTTTGTATCTTCATTCCCGTGCTTGATATAGTGACTGCAGATGCGGCCAAAAAAGAAAATCCCGAAGATAGCGAGTCAACGTTCTACGTCTTATGCAATAAAAGTTCGTCTTGTCTGACACGTAAATTGTAATAAATCCAAAACGTGTTGCTGAATGTGTTCGCTGCGTAATTAGTGTCACGTAAAATTACTTTATTGCCTCGTTCGTCGTGCATTATGTCTGCAATTAAATGGCCACTACTGCCTGAATCAATAGAAGTTGTTATTAAGTGTTCAAGCAATACTATTAAATGAAATATTAAATAAAATATTATATTCTTATGTAAAAATGATATAAAAAAAAGGATGCTAGAAGTAATAAAGGAAAGTTTAATTTTTCTCTTGTCCCTTTTCGGAATTTATCGTTTCCTCTAGAATTTAACAATGGCAATCTTAAATCGAAAAATATCAAATATTTAGCACAGAAATTGAGAAAAATTAAAAAGTTCCAATTAATTCTTTCTTTAGAATCTTCCGTTAGATTATGGAATTCTTCTTTCAAAATCTAACTATCTCACGCTTAAAAGCCAAAGTATATCAAATACCACTGTTTTTAACATATATATATATATATATATATATATATATATATATATATATATATATATATATATATATATATGTTCATGTTTCTTTATACTTCTTTGTATATACGCATATTATAGAAAAAATATTCTTTAACGTGAAAGTATCCCAATTAGACGAGAATCCGTTGAATAATTGAAATTTTCGGAGTGGAATTAAGGATCGCAGGTTACGCAAGCATCGTTGAATATGAAATTACGATGGCGTTATTTCTAGAATGTTCAAGATCGCGGTTCGTTCACTCATTCAACGATCGTCTGGCCCACATAGCCGGTTGTTTACAGCACGATTTCTCGCGCAGCAGCACGATCGAGCTTCTGGTGCAAAGACCTCTGGTGCATAGGACGATGCACCCTCGGCCTTGTCCCAGCTTCCAAGCGCTAACCCTTCTCATAGTCGTCATTTAAAATTGCTCCTTGGGAATTTTCGACCGATTCGACCGTTCTGCCCTCTGCCCTTGCCGCTGTTGCGTACAAATATTTCATGCGCTACGTTTGACAATTTCATTCTCTTAAAAAGCAAACATTCGTATTATTATTTCGACTGTTTCATACGCGGAAAGATTAACTTAACGAGTAATATAAATAACAATACTTGATAAAGTTATTTAAGAAAGTTGTTAATAATGCTCGATATTTTAATACATTTTATATCTTCAGTACGTAAGGGATTGAACGTTAAATAATATTTTTGTTATGAATTAATTCTTTTCGCTACCTGAAATAACGATGTTAAAAAAAGAATCGTGCTTTGTGGAATCCTGTTATATATTATCACTAAGAAAATGGTTGCATTCGTGGAAAAATTGTTTCTTTGTTACACAATGTTGGACAAAAAGTTTTCTGGCAGTCTGAGAATTGAAATCGGGCAGGAAAGTGGTAGAAATTGTATTAGTTTGAAAGTCAAAGCGGAAAATGAGGCTCGTTCAATCGTACACCCTCTTTTCGAGGAAACTTCGAGAAACTCGTGCTCGTCGTGCCGCGAGTAACGTATTATCGATTCGCGTGAAGATATCGTGAAAAAAAAGCTTCCTCGAAAAAAGCGTCCGATTGTTGTCCATGGTCGGCGAAATCTTTTCCATTTCACCTTCCTCGATTTACTAGCACGCGATTGTCGTTGTTCGTTTAACCTGTTAAGGGTTTGCAGAATTTTAACACATTGTCTCGGAAACAGAACTTACCGAAAAAGAATTTTTACCGAAAATGTTCTGATTTGGGCCACTTAAGGAAATATTTTTATAAATCGAAAGCGCGTTGGTGATTGGAAAAAAAAATTTGAGAACAATATCAGCATTGTCTATGGCGAATTTAAAAAGAAAGAGAGACAAATATTTTCGAGATAGTTTACGATTCAATTTACGATGGGAAATTATAATATATAACGTGTGAAATTCAGCTACGTAATTCAACAACACAGCAAACATAACCTTAAGTGATTAACTTTTCATCAAAATATCTCCATAAATCGAAAGCTAAATGTTGGTAATTAAAAAAAAAGAATTTGAGAACAATTTCAGCATTGCAATTGATACATGAATTTAATAAAACACTTTATGGCGGATTGTAAAAAAAAAAAATGATTATAATATATAACATGTGAAATTCAGCTACGTAGCAGTTAGCATAACATAAATCTTCGAATAATGATTAATTTCCGATCGTGCCTTTCAAATTTCAAAATGTCCACGTTGAGAAATACATCGAACGCTTTCAACGACCGTACCGTCAGATTACCGCAGAATGTCATCAATGTTTTCTTCGACGAGGGCAATTTCGCGGCGACATGTGAACCGAGCTTAAGGCGATCTTCCTTTGTGGCGAAGAGTGGAGGGACGCGGCCATGGCAAAAGTGCAACGCTCCGACAAGGTTCACTGTACATTGGCCGTGCGATGCCACTGACCCATTAATACATATAAAGCTCGGCTGCACGCGGCAATTTGCATCGGCCGGTAGCCAGCATTTGAATTGCTAAGCCTCCTTATGCAAGTATAATACCGTCGCGGTTTCGGTAACGCTTGATCGCCACTGAAGTGGCTGTGAGTCTTCTTCTTCTTCTTCTTCTTCTTCTTTTTTTTTCTTTTTTTTTCCTTTTCGTCTCCTCTCCAGACACCTCTTTCTCGCTCTTTCTCGCTCTATTCTCTTTACCCGATACGATACGACTCGCGTAGTACAACCACCCTCTGTCCATCGAACTCTAACGGTAAAGGAACAGCTATTTCTCTTCTCGTGTTGCTTTTTCTCTTTCTTTTCGCGAGCAGACACACACGAGATTGATCTTCGAACTCGCGACTCGATTTCTTCTTCTATATGTATGTATAAAGATCTCCACGACGATCGAGAAGGACGAGTTTCGTTTGGATGTTTTAATTGTTTAATTTTCTCAACATCTCACATTTTCAGTCGGTATCACTGGATTACCTACGGGTTATTTGATTTTTCAAGGTTAAATTATTTGTTAACACCACTCGACCGCTCTCCGTGCAAATTTTTGCAAAATATTGTCTCAAAATATTGAAATTATGTGAATATTACTTGGCGATAGACGTAGCTAAGCGTTTCGATCGCTGATCCGCGAGTCTGTTTGTTTTATATACGATTATCGTCGATCCACGTTCTTGACTTTCGCATCGTTTGAACCGAATCACGCTACAGCAGTCGAGAAACTGGCCTGTATTTTGAAAATTATTGGCTAAGCCAACTCCAATGAAACAGGCTCGCAAGCAACGAGTGATTCCAAGATTCCAAGAATCAACCCACGAATCTATCTACGAATCGACGTCAAAGATTGATACACGGCGTTTCAATGCATATCATCCATTATTCGATAACCACGACTCGGCAACCAAAAGTTCAATCACGACAAATACAGTTTACTGTTCGAAGGATATCGAGAATCATTCGGGATTCGTTTCGCCACATCGAATTGCATATTTCGCGCTATCACTTCGCTATCGGCGTCACTACAAACGTCTCGACATCATTTAATTTGAGAAATTTTTCGCCAGTCTCTGTTTAAGATATGTTAAATTTTGGTAATCTGAAATAATTTACCGCCAACGATATTAGTTGAAAATTAATGTAACTTCTGATTTCTATAGTATTGGAACAAAGTATTGCATGAACTATAATCCTTGACCGTGTAGTCAACTAAAAGTCAATTCCCAAACCATTTAATTAATCAGTGCAATCGTTGTAACCTAACGCAATAAAACTTCTAATTCAGTTTTCTCAATTGTGCTGCCTCCGTATTGCTATCAATAAACATTTTTGAAAAAAAGCTTCGTAAAAAAGAAAAAAAAGAAGGTAAAAGAATTGTCGAATTAGGAAAGATGGTCGTGCGCCCTTGGTGCGGAGAGCATGCTCGATATTACCGGATTATCGATGGAAGATCGAGTTTGAACTGGTCGATGCTTGGGCATCTGGTCCGGTCTATCGGGCAGGTGCTGGCAAAAAGGGTCTGGCGTCGCGAACAGTCGAAGAAGAGAGAGAAAAGAGGAGAGGAAGGAGAGCAGCTCAGTCGTCGAAAGGTCCTCGACCTTCAACGTTAAGGGCAGAGACCCCATCTAGGGTGTACAGAGCGCCCTTTTGCCTCGTCTTTTTGACTTTCGCGCGCGTTTCCGCGCGCACTTTCCACCGGCTCGCTCGCCTTTCGCGTCAGAATCTTCGTTCTGTGACGTAGGTCATGAATATGAGAGTCATTCAGGAAGAGGGAATAAATTTCGATTAGAAGAACGCTGTTTCTGCGTCTTGGGAACGTGGTTGAGAACTAGGTGGTGTTAATCCTCTGGTTTATTCTATTTCATTTCCCTTTTTTCTTTTTTTAATCTTTCAACCAATTCGGAAAATCGAAACAATTTCATTAGGACTATGTTTGGGAGTATGTTTCAATTACATAAATACTGAATCATATACTTCGTTAATACACGTACTTCATCGACACTTTCCTGGCGGGATGTTTGAAACGACAATTGCGTGTAAGAAATGTGTATTATTCATTATTTTATAAATAATTGTACAATTTCATTACTTTAAGATTACAACGATCGAATCCATTGGTATAATTGATTTCAAACTTTCTTTTACAAAATGTTTAAAAAATTCTTGTCAAGATCAATATTAATTTCTGCTTGGTCAGAAGCATAATTGTACGAATTGTATTTATTTTAATTATGATTTGAATTATGACGAATTATATGTCGAATTATTTTGATACGGTTATTTTAGCGTTAATGGATATTCTCATTTGTTTATTTATATCAGTATCTTTACAAGTATATACGCACCGTAATTTCCGTCAATTTATCGCGATAGCTAGATATTTTAAAAAAATTTTATCAAACCGTCTGAATATTTAAATTACCCGCTTTGCAATGAATATTCATTGCTAGTTAACATCAAAGTTAACTCCAGTCATAAACTAATCGATGTGTATCATGTTTAGAACTACAGACAGAATTATCGATTTGTTGTTAATTTATTTAAATGAAATATCGACTTGCACACTTTCAAAGAATATACAGCCCCTCGTTATAAGACACGTAATATTCCTCTGATCTAATCCAAAGAAATTAACGTTAGCTTGTGAAATCTCCTCCGATAACGTGCTTCTTTTTTTTCCCTTCTTTTCTCGATATCGATTTATCCAAGTGCAAGTCCGTTTCAATCTGACAAAGTTACTTTTCATTTCGATGACTCCGAATGATCTTTGACTTGGAATTTCGACTCGCGAAACAGGTAACTCCGGTAACGTGGAGTCGTTGCTTTCGCAGCGGGTTATTGGTTTATCGTGTCTCTGTATGTCGAGTCGAATCGATCCGGTGGTCGAAGGTACCGTAGGGTCTTCGACCTCGTGGCGAGCGGTGAAGGTCCGCGGATAACCTACTCCTTGGTTAGTGCACTTGACGACGTCGCTGACCGGGACGTCGATCCCTCGAAGAAGGCGAAGGACCTCCGGCGGAGTCCTCGGAACTGCGAAATAGTGGACCACGGTATTCGCACGATGCAATGTAAAAACAGGGCAGAGACCAGCCGCGTCTCTCTCCGAAGCTTCTCTCTCTTTTTTTTCCTTTTTGTTTCCAAGCTTGAACTGGACGCATTGTGACGACGAAACTGGCAGAACGTGTCCTTCGGACGCGCGACTTTTGAAAACGCAATACACGACGAGGAAAGGGATGTGAATGAGAATCGAACGATCTTTGAATGTGCACGTTGTAGAGATGTTCGTGGTCGATAATTTCAGTTTCAGTGAATACTTGATTCATTGTCGAGAAAATCCCGCGATTTTAAAGGAGGATGAGAATTTGAAAAATTTGGTCGTAAATATTACACTCGTGTATTGTTCAAATACAGTGGGGTTTTTTTTTTTAAGTTATCTGTATTCGGTTTTTATGGCCTCACTGTATAAATAATCACGGTATAAATAATCGTTTCGTTCGCAACACTTGTGCAATGAGATGATGGTTGATTATTCTGTGGATATAAAAGGAAGAAAATTTTTTCTTTTATTCAATATTTCTCGCTGTCACTTCAACCTTGATAATAAACGTTTTCTTATTCGAGACTGACCGATCGTTTCATTTTCTCTCTTTCTACTTCGATATAAAAAATAGGAACGTAATCTATACTTCGCACCAAGAAACTGTACGTTTCAATTCTGTTTTTATCAAAAAGAAATACAGTTACTCAGTTTGGTGAAATTGCGTCATTTAAAATGAATCTAAATCCAAAGTCGCGAAACACTGAAGTTTAAAGTCCATGAAGCCTTTCGATCGTTATTGATTAAATGAAACGAAGAGTTCGTGTTATCGTAATGCAAGTTATTCATTTGCAAATTATTATGTACCCACTTTTCAGGAATTTCGAATCGCAAAAAGGTACCTATATAAAGTTTCAAAGGCCGAGTTTTTCGACAGTCTGATCTCTGGAAAGAACATCGAAAGATACGTGTGTGTGTATGTGTGTGAGAAATTCGATCGCGGGCGACCTTCAGACGAGAAATTGCGGCAGGCCTAGCGAGCAATCTAAGGGCTGGTGGAGGGTGCTATTCCGCGCGATTCCTTTTCGGTGGCGTTGCAGCCGGAACGGTTGTCGATCGGACGAGACACAGAGGGTAGAAAGTTGAAACGCAGCCCTCGGTGGGCGTTGCAAGGGTAGTTTAGTGGCGGTCGTCATGGAAACCCCGAAGCCTCGCCGTACGCTGCACCCCCATTACAGACCTTGAATGAGAATCGAAGGGCAAACCTTTGGACGAGGGTGCGCTGAACTTCCTCGCGTCATCTCTTCCTCGCGACGATTTTGATGTTGGTTACGACAGCGTTCCCGATTTCCTTCCATTCCAATAATGTGGACGTTTCGTCCAGAATCTTACCTAAGAAATTTGTCTGATTTCATACCATCGTCGTTGGATTTTATTATTATTTCTAATTGACTTCGTCTCGATTTGCCTCTTCGACTTGCTTCTTCTTCGTTTTACATTTTTTGTATTTTCTAATTTCTTTCTTTTCGCCAATTTCATCGACCTGTCTGTCATTTGTATAGTTTCATTGATTATACAAATTATATTTGAAAATCTATCTTAAAATTTAGAGTTTCTGGGTCAAGTGAAACGTTCGAGAAAATCCGTTGCAAATTAGATAGTGAAAGATCACACACTTTGTTCATGAAAATACAGAAGAATCCTAGTATTAATAAAATAATCGTTTCGATATTAACACGTTCCAAGATAATTATTCCATTCTTATAATTTCTATGATATTAAAAACTACTGGTACACAAGAAATCATAAATTCATTATGAACAAATAATTTCACTATCGATAATGAAATAATAAAATAATCAATTCAATCAATCTTTCTTAAATTCAAACGTTCAGAATCCACGCTATTAGGATAGTTCATCCACTTTGTCGAGGAAAAATCGTTCCATTGTTTTTCTTTTTCAGATCGTTGTATTCTGCGACAAATTAAAATTATTCACTTTCATTTCCAATAACAAAACGTTCCACTGACATTGCGAAACTGGCCGGTCTCACTCTCGCGTGCAGATCAGTGTCCGCTCACTGTGGATGACCTCAGACCTCGAAAAATAGCAAAATAGTTTATAAAAACTACAACAAATTAGGAGGAATTAATCGATATGTTTCTCCTTCTTCCATTTTCCTGTTCATTCGCTTCCAAAATTCAAATCTAACTGAAATAGTTGTTGAACCAACAAAGTGACGTCCCATTCTCGCAGCTAGCGTCTGTCGCGATCTAGACGTTGAATCCTGACCTTAGCCTTAGTGCTGGTGTACCTGCACTGTGTCGGTCGATTGCGGCTACTCCTTGCCGACGCGACGCGGCTGTTTAGCTGGAAACAATAGCCGGAAGCCGGTCGAAGAGACAGACGATGTCATAGAGAGAGCGGGTTTGAATGTTGCACTTTATCGATTGCGTGGTAGACGGTGCGTTGCTATGGCTACACCTATATACACCCCTAAAACCACCTTCGGCCCTCTAGGCTGGTGGTGGCTCGCCCTTTCACGGGTATGCAGCTTTTATAGGGTGGTTTACGATGCATCCCCCAATCAGCCCTCCAAGGCTACGCGCTTCTCGTTCGCCGGTGAGGATCTTGATCTTGAACAAAGGTTTGCCTTTGCAACCCGGTATCGCGATGCAACGCACAAAGCGCGAACATAAAACCCAAGTGGAGATACAACCCTCGATCTACGGATGCGTCCTCTTCTACGCCCATGCAGCGTGGAACGCGATTAAACAGCGATCATCGTAATAAAGTCGACGAGGTAATTTTGCAGGAAGCGTACATTCTCGTTGCTAAAGAGGAAACCGAGAGAATACGGGAGAACAACGGACGAAGTTGTGCTAGGTTTTTCGAGGCCCTTTTTTTACCCCCTTGTTTCGTTCGATGTACGTCTCTGTATACTGTATTAAATGTAGATTTGACTACAACTATTTCGATTTGATTTTTGTTACATTATTTTTTTTCTTTTTTTATTTAATTGTTAGTAATTGTAAATTACTCTTTAGAGTCTTTAGATTTTTCAAACAGTATCACGTAAATATTGTTTATTCATCGTTCTTTAAAATTTTGGCATGTAGCGTTTTAGATCGACCTGGAATTTTATTTTTAATATTCGTCATTTACTCTTCGCGGACAAAAGAATTTTTCAATTGGGTTAATTATCAATATGTGGACATTTTGCAGGTTCTTTGTTGTATAAAATATTGGAACAAGTGTAATATTTGTCCTGAGGCTTTTGAGCGGGATGTGCTTGTGCAAGTGTGGAAAGAGAAATCGAAGTTGTCTCGCGGAACTGTCTGTCAGGGGCGTTCGAGTGGTAACGACGTTGAAATGGTTCCTGTGGATTCCAGGAATCTTCGAGTAGCAAGAAGATTTGTCTGGTTTGATATTTCGCTTTAACTATTTCAGATTCGTCTCAGACAGACAGGAGAGAACGCTTGTGAGATGATTTTATAATTTTTATAGTTGGAATTTTTGCTGTTGAGGGTTGTTATTATTCGCTAGATTAAATTATTTATTGAAGGCTCTGATCAATTTTAAAACTTCAAAACGAAGATTCTTGAAAAATTAGTATTCAAATTTTGTACATTAAGATGTTTACTTCTCGCATTTATTCGAATCCCTCATTATTATTAAATAATTCATTGAAAGACTATCCTAGCTAATGACCTCAATTACACAATAATGTTTATTCCAACTATTCAGTGTCTTTCACCAAAATTCCCACAATTCCTCAAAAAAAAAAAAAAAAAACAGAAATCAAGCTTAAAAAGCGTAGAAACTATCAAATGATATAAAAGTCACTGATCTCTTCGAGGCGAAGAAAAATATCACGGTTTTACAAAACAACCCCCTCCATTAAATTTGCCCGAAAACAAACGTTAAACCAGAACGAAGGGAAAGGATATAAACACGAAACACGCGACGTATATTATCGAAGCGCAACCTGGAAGGAACTCGAGCGAAGAAAAGGGGATTGCAAGGCACCCCAAAAGTCTGCCACTGCGGACCAGCCAAGGGGTGCTGAAAATTAAAGACGAATAACGGCGCACGTGTCTCTGAGCCGGGTGAACAAAGCGTCGCGATCGAATTAGAAAGCGTCTTTGTTCAGAGAGACGCAAGGCGTCGCGAAAAAGGCAGAGAGAGAGAGAGAGAGAGAGAGAGGAAAAAACAGTGAGGGAGAATACACCGACCTTTGGTTTCCTCAGGGTCGAGGGACTGCGATCCAAGGGGCTGCGCTGGTCCGTCTGGAGGGGCGGCGGGACGAGACAGGCGGCTGAATATATCTCGCGTCTCTTCTTCTCGTTCTATCACCCTCCTAGTGACTTGGAACGCCGAGGGTGCAAAAAGTTTGGAAATTGGGGCGCGACGAAGTCAGGGAACAACCGTGCCCTGACCGTGGTCGCTGGAATTGCCGTTCCTATTCGATATTTTTTGAGAAGAATAATCCACTGTTTTGGTTTCCACGGATGTGTGATTGAACAATGCCAATTTTAGAATTGAAGGTAACATAGGGAAATACGTTAGTTCAAGGAAGATACGCGAACAAGTATTGTTGTGACGAAACAGCTGACAAAATGAATTTTCAATAAAATTTTTAATCTTCAGCCAGTTTAAGTCTTTCTTCGCTAGATTTCACCGAAACGAAAGTCACAACTATTATAATTGCAATGATTGTTAATAAGTGTTTCATCAATTTAACATTTTCACGTGGATCGAAATTTAAGAAAACGAATTGAAATGCACTCATAATAAAACAATCGATGACCAATTATGCCACGTAAGCTTTAAACAAACCGCTAGTATTACATGTCATTAAACTAAATAAATTTAACTCCTAATAAAATACGACGATGCATAGAAAAATACAGAAAAATACGAAATATATCGTTAACGAAAAAGGTTTCGAAGTCTCTGAAGCTTGTATACTTGAATTAAAATTTTCGGATATTTGAATGTAATTTGAATGTATGAAGTTTGGATACTCGAACGTAATTAGAATACATCAAGTTTGGACACTTGTAATTGCAACTGCAAGAATATCGGTTCTCGAAATCCTTGTCGCTATCTTTTTGTGCATCTATACGTGCACGAAGAACCGACAGGACAATTTTGCTCCACGTGCCGTGACCGTTGTCACGGTAACGTTGGCCTTGTTCCGCGCAATCATTCCCGGAATCCGGATCTTCGTGAAAAGCTCTGCCTTCCGGTATTGTGTGTAATCGCGTGCCAGCCAGTGACAATGAGATATTCCTCCCATTCGATCGTAATATGATACAACCTCGCGATTGACATTTTCATTTCATCTTCCGATGTATTTTTCATTCTTTCACTTTGGAGTCCGGACGTTAATCTTCTTTGTCGGAAGGTCAAAAGGAGTTTCGTTAGTCGGAAGCTTCGAAGTTAATAGTAATGTGAACCATTGTGAACCAGGACAAATATTACATTTGTTCCACAAGATGGACAAAATTAAATAACACGTTTGTACAACAAAGAATTTATATACTGACGTATCAACATAATCGTATTATGAAATAGACACGCGACTTGAAAATGTTGTCCACGATGAATACTGAAATTAAAATTGAAAATAAAACGTGCCTGAAGACTTTTAAGCACTTTTCTACATCTGTATTTCATATTTTGGTTTGTAATATCTCGCTGTGTATGTGTGTGTGTGTGTGTGTGTGTGTGTGTGTGTGTGTATTGTACGAGTTACCTTGTACAAATATATTTTGTAGATCATTCCATCGATATCAGAGAATTTATGAATACTCGTAGCTCAATGCAATTGTGTCAAGAGGCTTTGAGAAATCTACAGAGGAGAGATCGAGATTTCTAAAATCGGGCCGTTTTGTCGAAAGTGGATCAACACTCGATATATTTTTTTAATAATCGTTAACCTCTAAAAAAAAAAGAAAGAAATCTAAATATCACGCGATGTCAGAGTAACATCGTCGGTTACTCACGCTGGAGGTCGCATGACGTTTGAAATCGATCGTCGAGAAAATTCCCAAGAAGAAAAAACAACTTCATTGTTTCTTTTTTCTTCTACCTTCACGCATTTTTTTCGTCAAGAAAAAATCGTGGTGCCATCAAATGATCGTACTGATAGAAATCCGGGCGCGCGACTGTCTGGATAGGGACGCGGAGCAACGATAACCTAAATTCCCGGAGGATCAGCGAAGTGACGATCGGTTTGGGTTAGGTGGATGGGGGTCAGTGGATGAGGAGGAACGTAGGCAGCACGTGCCGCTTTCCGTTGTCAGGGCAACGATGACCTTGTCCCGCGCAATCAACCCCGGAATGCCGAGTACCCTCTCTTCCGGTATCTTTGCCAATCTCGAAATGCCATATGGTGATAATGCGAGTTCTCGCACCGCGTCTCCATCCAGAAACTCGCTCGTTTCTCCCTTTTATCGCGAGCTTTTATCGCGTGGCTTTATTATTTCCGTGTTGCTCTCCGCTGACTTCGTTTCATTCTCCTCCTCCTCCGTAGGAGGAGGGTTGTTTTATGTTCCCTGGTCGATAATTAGGTAATTAAATCCAGCCACCTAAACGAATCGTTCGCGACGTTTACGGAGGGTTTATGGTTGTGTGTTGATTCAGGAACCAGCTCCAGTCGTTGTAGAAACCTTTCTTTGGAAAATGATTAAAGAGCTTAGAGGAATTGGGTTTTCATTCGAATTATTTCACTTTCCTTCTGTTGTTTTTTTCTTTCGTAATTGTTCATATAGGAGAAAGATTTTCGATCGAAGGAAGATCCAGCTAGGTTTGCGTTGGATTATACTTTAAACTTACTTCTATATATTTCAGAACTTTTTGTTTTATGTGTTCAAAAAAGAAAGGATTTCAATTTGTCGTAATATTGTTTTATTGCTTGTACCGATGTGTCCGACGTGTTTAAAAAATTTCATTTTTATTACATAAAAAAGAGGGGAAAAAATCGTTTTTCAAATCGTAAATTAAGAGCGACGGTAGAATAAGCGTGAATGATGAATGGTTGAAGAGCAAGCGAAATAAACCGAATTTTGATGAGAGAATATTAACTAGATTTTGCCACGTGGAGATTCGACTACACGTGGCACGAATGTATATCATGCATGTTTATCAAGCATGAAATATGAACGGGAACGCAGCGACTCATTCAACAGTTAAAGAATCAAAATTTTATGTTCATACTGCTACATCGTTACACGTAATACAGTATTATATTTTATACAATTTTATACTATGTCGTTTCTATATTCATTGGCAATCTAATAATATTCCGAACTAAACTAAATCTATTTCTAACGACTGTAATAAATACAATTAATATTAACATTAATAACATTAATCATATAATTCATGAATCTAGAATATCCAATCTCCGTGATAAAAGAGAATAATCTGCAAATAAATGGAGAAACTACTGCGTCGTTCAAAGTGAAGTGAAATCACACAGAATCTCATTTCACATTCCATCATCCCCGGGCGAAAACAATTTTCCGAGGACCGTATTGCAACCCCTGGTGTTTCCGGTTTGCTGCGCCGCCAAGCTTCGGCCACGGCACGCACGTTTCAGGTACGAGTTCATGGGCAAAGAACCTCGTGGTGGCCGCTGATATATAGTTGCTCGGAAGCCCGGAACCGAGCGAGCTCGGTGAAGGCTAAATGGGGTGAAGGTCTCCGGGGTTGGAAGTCCTGGCGGGGCTCTAGGGATGCTTAGAGAGAGAGAGAGAGTGAGAGAGAGAGAGAGAAGGAAGAGGAGGAGGATCGAACTCGCTGTACTCCAAGCTTGACCTGGAGAGAAACGCATGTTTGATTCCCCTCTTTTTTCTTCAACCGGTATTCCAATCTACATTTTTCTCATTTTCTCGTTTTGAACAAAGATCACGCCGTTTATTCCGGGCGACTTTGTTAAAACGATTTGTCTGAAATAAATTTCCGATTGACAATTAGTGGACATACGTGCATTTTCTCAACTCAGGTTTCGTGCGAGAACACTGAAATTGGTGAAAATATAATGCGCCGCAGGAGCTTTCAGCACGATAGAATCGATCTGAATTAAATGAAATTTAATCATTTGAAAGATTTGATCTTTCGCGTGCAATAATACAGAAAAATAAGAAATTCATTTCGTTGACAAATAGAGGATGAATATTTACCAGGTACATCTTTCGAGTTTGGATGAAAATAATGTTGAAACATAAAGCGTAATGTGGGAGGATGATGTACATGAAAGATAACTATGAATGCAAATAGCTGATTTCTTGAGGAGCATTCACGATTTCACGAGTGAACGTAGTCGTAGAATAAGTAGTCGTATAATTCCACTATGTTAATGTAATGTTTGCAATGCTTGTACTTGGGCATCTTTGCTATTTAATTAAAATTTTCATTGAAATTGAGATTACAACTTTGTATCAGTTGATTATTGCGAGCAGACTAATTAACGAAATTCTGTTTCGATATAGTAACAGGCAGGAAGTTCATTTTGGGAAGTCAATTTCGATGGGATATTATTTATTTGGGGGATGGACGTTTGAGGGAAAGACGTTGTCTTAATCAGACATTTATCAGATTCGGATTTCGCCGAATTATTGGCTTATAATCGTCTTGCACGAGTCCTTGAAAGGCATTGATTAACCATTCAAGGAGGGTTCTTCTTTGGGATGGCCAGGTTATTTAATCAGATCAACTTGGTTTAATATCTGTCAGACTATTCTCTGTTTCTTAAGCTCTGTTCTTCGTGTAACAGACGTTCAGACGAAGCTATATTTACTCTATTCGAGATTCACACGAATTTCGCCTGACGTTTTGCGTTTCATATCCAGAAATATAACATTTTTTACAACTGTCGAAATAATTATCTTTCACGTTCAATGTTTTAACAAAATCCACAGCGAGAATGAAAAAGTTGAAATTTGAAATCGAATTGAAAAATCGAACAAGAATCAACGAGCCTAGGATCGAAATTTTTTATTCCCGTTATATTCTAACACGTGTATATTGATACGATATGTGGCACGTATTCTTTCACTAAAATTTCGCACAGTCTCGTTTCAACAAACGGAATCTCACTCGGATTGCGAACTTCGATGCCGTTCGGACATAAATTTAAAAAAATCGCGCATAAATTGAATTAACTCTCGAACGAATGACCTTCGGTCATGCTACAAATCGCAAAAATCCTACAAATCCGACGAGCAAAGCGTTCACGAAACGAGAATAATCTCTCGAAACCAAGCCGATCGTTCTTCGTCGTCGGTGTCCATCAAGAGAATTCTTTCGCTCGACCTTGTGATCCATCATCTCAATTTCGACGATTGCCACGCGTAAACCACGTTCGTCGTATTTATGTCCCCGTCCCTAACCTAGACCAAGCGACGCCGCAGTCATGCCTGTACATATCATGCACATAACCGCGGTATGTACATATATATATATATATATATATATATATGCACGTATGGTATACTCTCCCTCTCGTTTCTCTCCCTTGACGGGGATTGTGTTGGCGACTTCGCCGGCACCCAATAGTCGTCACAAGATAATCGTGCACGATCGTTTCCATCGCCTTGTCTTTCTCTGACTGGACGTAGCCTATCCTTGTCCGTTGGTTCGACTCACGTTGGTCAAGTTGCTCGTGTGCTTTTGCTGTGCGGACACACGGCTTGCAACTATATAAACGCACGGGGTGGACGCCCGGTCAGTCACCCTTGTCGCGATCGTTCGCGAGCATTAATTCGTCGTCGTTTTTTTCGAAAAGTTAGAATCGAATGATGTTTTTCTTTCTAACTGAGTCTAACTGGTTTGAATATCTTTTTTTTCTTATATATATATATATATATATATATATATATATATATATAGGAAATAATATTATATATATATAGAGAGAGAGAGATCTTTGAGGGTTCGAAAAAGAATTTATTATGGGGCAATAGTATTTTGGAGAATCTTAGAATCGCGAAGTTTTGGAATAATTTCTTTATATTTTGTGGAATTTCTGGAAGCGTGATATTATCGATCCGATGGTTGTTTAGTTTTTAATTTGTTTTACTTTTTCATCTCCCTTAACGTTCGACTTTTTGCGAGATTTTTGAAACGTAGAATTCATTACTGATCGACAGTATTTCGGAGAAGGTATCAGAATAATGTTTTCCTCTCTTGCAGAATTTTTTTGAATCTTCGAAAGAGGTAATTGTGAAATTGTTGGCTTAATTTTTAATTTTCTGTTCTTCCTTGTAGAACTAGGACTAGGACTGAAATCGAGTAGAATGGCTGCAAGATTGTTAATTTCGAGATTATTTTAAGCTTCGAATTTATTTCTTCCTTTTCTGCCGACCTTTTTCTTTATAAAATTGAGAAAAGACTCTTCTATCAACAAAACGATAAGTAAATTCATTTTCAGCGAGACTAATTGGAAATTATCATTGCAAATACACATTCCTCATACAAATTCCAACCAATAAATCCAAAAGAACACATTGGCATTCTCTCGAAACAGATCAGACTTAATTTTTTCGTTGCTAATATATCTGTTTTATTTTTCTGTTTCAGGTGAGTCCGATTTCCATGCGTTTTAACATGTAGACTTGGTGAGTGCCAGCTCTTTTTTTCCATTAAAACGCCACGTTGTGAATTTATTTCTTACAACGAACGCATTATCCTAAAGCTTTGTTATGCCTCGCACAAACGAACAGACATTAAATTTATGGCCGTGACGCGGAGTAGAAAGGTCGCGCACGTGCCTCGAAATTGGCGCATGTGCGACCTGTTGCAATTCGTGTTTCGCGATTCGTCCCGCGGTCAGCAGATGTCAGACAACGACGCGATCCTGGCTCTTTCTGTCGGCAAAGTCGTAAACTACTATCTCGCTGTTCGTTCGAATGTGGTCTGACTTGTACTGCCACCTACTACTTGCCAACGACTCGCCAGCCTTGGCTTACTCGATACGAAAGTTACCTTCTTCAACCCCGTCGGTTTTTTACGATTAACCCCTTAACATACAAATTAAATAAGATTCGATATAACCAAAAAATGATATATATTTTTAATTTTTGAACATTTGTCTAAACTTGACAAAGATAACCTTTATTTACTCTTATACTTGTACTGAGAAATGCCATGAACGCAATACTTGTAAAGAAAATTAATAAAAAATGACGAAAGAACAAATTAATAATTCATAGTCCTTAGGAAACATATGACGTCTTCCAGACGTCATTATATGTTAAGGAGTTAATCCGTATTTGCGATCATCATTATGGTGTCGTTTGTATAATAAATTTTCGGAATTAAAGAATACTGTTTTTTTTTAAATATTTTTATATTTGTTTATTTTGTTCGGAGGTCATAAATGGAAGAAATGTTTCATTCTGAATTCTAAAGTTATGAGTTCAACGTGGCGTTTTTATACAGTCATTTCATTTTATAGTTTCCATGTAGTCGAAGATTTTTAATATTAATAGAATATATTCAACAGATTGAATAGATTAAATAATCGAGCTTTATTCTGAAATACCTGTTTTCAATGTTTTCTTTCCTTATTCGAATCTATTACTCTATAGAACTAATCATTCTATATACTAATTTTTACCGAGTGTATTTTTACATGAAATCGGAAAGAAAATGCATATCGTTTTTACGTAATTAATTAATCCTGCTGTTCTTTTCGAACCTATACCACTCGAAATTGATATCGTATCTCATTAAAAACGTACATAGTTTTTAAATATCTAGTCAAAAATATCTATTCAATATAATCGTCATGTATATTCTACTTCATGATAAAAGAAAACGTTTGAAGAAGTGATGAAAAGGTGAAGAGAACAGCAGGATTAAAAATCTTCTTTCCTAAAGGACGAGAACAGGTATATTGTTTATCTATTATATTGTATTGTCGTATATTGTTTGTCTATTATAAAAAAAAAGAAATAATCGCGATCGAGAAAAGTTACGAAAAATGATTTTGAAAGATGCTTCGTGAGCATTGTTTCCAATCTCCGACGAGCGAGTTGAAAACGAAAGAGGGTAGCTTCCCGGCATAGTAGTTTCTCGCGCGGGTTCAACGCACGTTCTTGCAGCAGCCGCTTTCCGTAGCAGCTTTGTTGTTTCGAAGTGAGATAGTAGACGGGTGGATTAAGTATCCTAACCGCAAACGTCGGTTGCGCAACTGCGTTGCTACGAATCGTGTGGCAACTTGCAGCAGCAATAGCAGCAGCTTTGTAGAAGCGAGTACACCAGCGAACGGGCGGTTTCGCTTTCTTCAATGTCCACAACGCTAACATTCTTGTCTACACGGGCTCGTGCGATATCGCCGTGCGCTCGACGACGTGAAAGTCGTCGCCCAATGCAGTTTTCACTTCTCCGCGAGCAGCTGTCGGTCGACGCACGGATTTTCTCTCCGCTCGGATATCTCCGTGTGTCGATTCGATGAAATCCAGGTGAAATCGAAAGTGAAACGAGCCACCGGCAGCAACCAAAATTGATCGGCTCTATTGTAATAATGTTGCTAATTAACTCTTTGAGTGTTTGGTCTATAATTATTGTATATTTATATGATTTGTTTGTTAAGAGGTTAAACGCATGTCGCAATACATTGAATAAATTTATCGAAACTATGTATTAACGCTTCTCGTTCGGTATTTTGAACTTTCGTTGATGTTTGGTGATTTTAAGCATTCGAAATGTTAATGCCAATGTTCGTTCACAGTTGTAGCGTGACACGTCAAATATCGTTGCACGAAATTGAGAAGGTCAAATTTCAATTTTTTTATTGAAATTTAGTGTCATTTTAAAAATGAGGATTTAGTAGAAAAAAAAATAGTTATCTAGTTGGTTTCAGAGTAGATATGTATTTCAATCGTACTTCATATTGGACATATAGCATTTATATAGCATTCAATATAGACAATTATATAGCATTTTATATAGGCAATATAAATATATAAAAAATAAAGGATTACGCTTTGAGCATTCATTGTTTATATGTTCTAATATAATATAGCAAAGTTCAGAAATTTATGTAAAAAGAAATTGATCAGTGTTGGTTTCTCGAGTGTTAATGCATAGTGACCAGATTTATTTTCTATCTTTCTTAATTCCGTCTTGAAGAATAGTAATTAAGAAGATCAGGTCTAGAATTCGTAATCAATTCCCTGGAAATGAAGAATTTCCTACTTTAAAAATGATATTTCTTGAACGAATGGATTCTTAATTGGCAGTAGAATAAGTAATGAGTTCTTACAAATGAACGAATAAAATACTTTTACATTTCTATCGTTGGTAGATTTAATGCTGAAATTCAGAATGAACATACAGTGAAAAGTATATAAGTCGGGTAGCGGAGTTTAGTAAGTAGTAAAGAGCCGCATGGGTCCAACGCGACGAGTGGCGCCTCGACGCGGCCCCCCGTGAAACTATGGTGATTTCAATGCACCGACGTGCATAAGCGGTGTTCTTTGGGATGATGTCGCTCGTGTGCAAGTATATATAACTTATGACTCGTGTGCTAGTGCCTATTAAACGCGTACGCTGTCCCGCACACAAACGAAGCCAAAGTTCAGTCACTCTGTAACCTCCTTTCGATCGAAACTATTACACACTAGCCAGTGACTCTCAACGGAGACGGATTTTTACTTTCGTTCTCGTTCCTTCAAGCCGTGCCTCCTCCACTTGCCGCTTTCTATACTCCTACGTTCGAGAAACTGAATTCATTCTTTAGAAATTTCTTCGGGCTGGTTGAGGTTAGCTTGGGAAAATCGCGAACGATCTCTTTTCATTTCTACCACTGTTCTTCACTTGCAATGTAGAAATCATTTCTTTCCGTTCATTTCCAAATTAATGCTTAATCTGTTGATGACGTTTCGTGTTCTGCTCGAACACGTCTGTTCACCTGTTGTTCTATATTTATGAAAAATCTGTACGTTATCTTCAGATAGTTGCAAGTGGAATTACGTTTTCATAATTCAGACATTAAGAGATTAACAACCACGAGCATTTGCCGCAACGTGATCTTTCCATCTTCTATTTAAGAAATGTACGATCCATTTCAAATATATCGATGTCTACAGACATAAGCTTTCTCTTAATAATAATTATTATTATTAACATTCCACGTCCTCCCTCATCTTACCTAATCAAATTAAAAAAAACCAACTTTCACGGCCGACGTTTAAAGTCGGGTAACATACTCGTTACCGCGATCGTTAACGCACGCCTAAGATCATCATCGGCCGGCCATCATTAGGCCAGCGAATTTCAACGAGGATCAGCCGGTAAAAGGACATCGGTCGAGGAATTTGAAAGGCCATTGTCTCGCTAAACAATACGAAAATCCAGCGACGTAACGTCCTCGAATGCCTGCCTGAATAGAGGCACCGGTTGACGTCAAAGTCAGAGGATTCCGTGACGCGATTGTTCCCCGTGGAAGCTCGCCGCCGGATCCCACACGTCTCTCTGACTCCGTTGTGATTCAACGTCATGAAACGTGTGGTTTATACCTCCTACCCTAGACCCTGACGGATGACCGAAGTGGCTCAAACCGGAGATCTCAAACGGTCCATGCTCGTATCACGCGACTAGATCGAGGGATCTGGATCGGATTCTGGCGCTGGGATCGAAGCTCGAGTGTTACGAGGTCCCGCGATACGTGCGTATATCGGTCACAGAACGCGTTGCACGCGCACGAAAGTAAAAGTAGGCGGACAGCACGCACCGAACTGGTCGAAACGCGTCCTCGAACGGTCGCTGCACCGCGAGGAGTTACCCGGCCTCCGTGTGTTGTGCAACCGGTCCCGTAACTGTAGTTCAGTCTCGCTTGCTTCCAGAAGTTTCTCGGGCATACTTGGGTACCGATCGCGCTGAATCAGTCCTCTCCTTGGTTTTCTCGATCGATGAACTCGATCACTCCTGGCTACCTGTTTCACTTCGGATTCTTTTTTTATCGTTTCGTTCTCTATGCACGCTCGTTTCGCTGGATCGATTCTCCGGATTGATTAGGTTATATTTATGTATATATCTTTGGTAATGAAAATTTAATCATTTCTTTCTCAATCACTGTGATCGACGATAACAGATCACTGTGTCATAAGATAATTATGAAATTATATGTTGCGGCAGTTGAGTTTTGATAAGGTTTTGGTAAGGATGAAACCACTGAGAAGAATCGATCGGTAAGGATCGTAAGGATACGCGTGGGAGTGGACGAGTTAAGCAAGCCTGGGAGCGCGTTCACGTCGAGAATGAAAGGACAAAGAGTGGTACAACCACTTTCTCCGGTTGCGTGACACTTTCGTAGATCAAGGATCCGCGCGAGCGTTGCTTTCTTTCATTATCCACGTGCTTCAGCTCTTTTATCCAATCACAATGTCTAACCTGCATTTGGTGATTCTATTCTTTCTCTCTCTCTCTCTCATGTTTACTTAAAATCTTATTGTGTATCAATGTCTATCATACTTGTATTATTATCCACAAGTCACGAGACACTTGATACACCTAGATGAATATCGTAACTGTAAAATGACGTTGATACTTGTTTATCATATGTATCATAACGAAAATTAAACCCTACAATCTCTTAATATAAATGTAATAATCTTTGCAACAACGAAGTTGTAATATCTTCTCGCTATTTATTCGGCTCGTACAATAAAATTCTCCAGAATAATGTTTCTTCAACTATTTTGACACGTGTACTAGAACATTCGAGCATTGTGATGTTAAATAAATTAATTGGCTCATAAGAAGTCAGCTCAAGAAACTCTCGTTCATCAACTCTCAATGTTAAAATACAGAACACGTTGTCTAAAAAAATTTTATTTCACTTGATATTTTACATTACATGATATTGCTCCACGCAAATGTATCGATGTCAAAAAACCCAAGTTTTGTCTTAACAACAATTATTAATATTTTCTCTCGTTGAACCAATCATTAAACTTTACAATACAATGTATCGAACGACATTATGAAATATAACAAAAGAACTGCAATGGTAATGAAATCATTCAATATTTATGTATTCCCCGAACACAGTAACACCCTCATACTGTGCGCGAACTCAGGAAATCCGTGCAAACGACCGATCGTTGACGAAAGCAGGCGATCGACAAAATTCCCTAGATCATCGAGCGTGAGCGACGATCGCTCTGCCAGTGCTGTCGTCGTCGGTAACACGATGACTTTCGAGAAAAAATGATCGAGATTCGCGGGTCGTCTATCCAGCGTATCCCGTTCCCTTTCCTCGTTCGAAGGTTTGAAATGGCCCCCCCTCGCGTGTACGTGCCAAGCAACTGTGTTTGCCCGGCCGAGTTCGCGCCGGTGGAAGAGGTCCTAGGGACACGCCGTTCCACGAACGGTGGCTGTGCTCCTCGGTGGGAGCTTAGTCGGTCGTTGGGTTGCGTTGAGCAAGTCGAGAGCCGAGCAGCAGTCACCTCGATAGCGAGTGTTGAACCCGCGGGAATCTAGGCCGGCGCACTGACACACGCCGCGTGTACGAAAGGAGCGCGCCAGCGCGCCAACCACCACACCGACACACTATGACGCGCGCGTTACGTGACTTTACATTATGTGTGTTGTGCCTTGTAACATGTATGGAAAGCGAAACTTCTTGTTATGCATTTTCTTGTTAAGCTTTTTAACGCGGTGTACTCGCGAGATACGACGGACGTAGGACAAGAGGCTGGTTTCGATCGATGATTCGTTAGAATATAAACGAGCTTTGAGTTAATTATTTTTTAATGCAAGCAGGTAGTAAAAGTGAAGATATTCCTGTTGAAATGGCAGAAGGTTATTCGAATGTTTGGAAATAAAAGGGGGTTGGCGATTCAAGAAAGAATCGGAATAGAGACTCGATTGTTTAATTTTTAACGTTTAATTACGAATCAAAAGCATCTGTAATCAGCGATTATAAAAACAGAAGATTGTTGGCTATTTGTTTGATTATTAATTGTTTTAAAGTTATTTTAATAAACGAAATGAAATTTTTCAAACATGAACATACAGGTATATACTTTTCTGAGGATTAAAATAATTATCCAGTATCTCGGAAGGTATAATGGAAGTAGGGAGAAAAATATCGAGAAACCGAATAGTTTAAAAAAAACCTGAAGATTCGCTTTGAATACATTTTTTTAATATTGTCTGTGAGACGGAAGGCTAAATTTCGTACGTTTCTTTTTTCATCTGTTTTAAATAGTAACACATTGTTATTATTGTTCTTACGATATTTTTGGTTAATAAAGAATATATGGAATTTTTGAAATTTGTTTCTAAGCAAGTAAAAAACTTTACATGTTGTTCCTAATGATCGATTGAGGGATTTTCGTTGAAGAAAATTCAAGTAACCTAGCGTAGACGAAGGCGAATAAATTTTCCGATCCTCTTCAATCTAAACGATTTTCTATAACTTGAAATGAAAATTGAAAAATACTTGACCTTAATAAAAGGTATTGGGAACGAATATAATCTGAACTTGGTGATTAATATAAATTTACCAATTCCAACGATCATCGGTCCAATTAACCGAGCCAAGATGGCTCTAAATCATGAACAAGCACTCGAATCTCGCGCGCGACGGAGAAGGATGAAAGAAACTGGAGATCGAGCACGAAATCGAGGGCCTTGACGCGGAATGAGAGTGTCTACTTAAGCCAAGCAGCCACATGGAGACAAGATTTAATGATCGATAATCAGAACGATTTGCTAATGTCTCGCAGATGGCAGAAGGTTGCAATTTTCAGGAGGGGAAAGAGAATGTAAATATGCATAGAGGCGCGTGCAAACGATAGCGAGCGAGCGTGCGTTTGCACTCGCGGTGTAACGATTCGCCGGGATAAGCGTACATTTTTCAATCGGACGCAGATTTTCTACCGATGATTAAAGGTTTCTTTTACACGCGGCTACGCGGCGTCATTGATTTCCACGATACCGCTTGTCTAGGATAGGTAATGCCAACCTAATTGCCACTCTCGATGCTTCGCGACTGCAATGTCGTTTTGCAAATATGCTTTGATCTTTTTTTCTTTTCTTTCTTTTTTTTTTTCTTACTATTCTAATCAGAATATTGCACGTTAACTTTTCTAGGAAACGAACTTGCAACTTGATTTGCGTAAGAAACACTCGAGTTTGATGGAATTTTTAAAACTTTTGGTTTTTTACCTATAATTTTCCGAAAGTAGCTTCTGTACAAGGTATACTTGAAAAATAATTGATCTTTTTAAAAGTGATAAACACATGTAACAAAAATGATTATTTCTATAGTGATACGACGATTTGCACGATCAACTAATGTATCAAACGACTTTTGCACAGTATTTTGTGGATGACTTTTGAGGATGTCCAGCACTTTGATTGTCTAATGTGGTTATTTTGTTTTTTAGGAATAAGAAATATGCCAAATGTTATAAAATTTGGATACAAAACGAATGAAGAGTATATAATTCGATGATGAAATTTTAATATAGTCGTTGCTACGTCTATCAGTAAATATTTATAATTTTAAAATTAAAAAGATAATTAGATGAATAATTCTAAATAACGTAGATAGACAATATGCTCTCGTTGTACTTTGTTCTAATATAATATCTTATGGAAATTAAATATTTTGTTGCGTAGACACAAAACATATCAAACGTACATTCTATTTCTATATTTTCTATTAAATATAGAATCTTATTACTAACAACAGATACAATAGATAATATAATAGAATTTAATACATTTTTATAAATATAATAGAATTTTATTTCTATTAAATATAAAAAGTTTCACGTGGCAGTTAATTTTCTTTTTCTTTTTTCTGTAAGAAATTTACTTTGCAGTAAACTTTATAGCAGACACATTAAAAGTGTCCTTTCTTGAATCTTTACTCGCTTGGAGATTAAACGGCACGGCAGATTACCCCACTTTTCCTTTCATTAGCTGCATCTTCTATTGAAACAGCAGACAGGTATCAAGGCATACATATATGCCCTATATAACGTATGTATGTATATATACGTACATGTGTATATATATATACACTTACACGTAGCAGAGAGCAGCATCGGCTATTATATAATTCGCGGACTTAATAATTGGGATCGATTAATCGACGAGAGTTCGAGCAAGGGAGAGGAGAATAATCAAAGAGAAAGAGAGATGGACAGAGAGGAAAAGGGAGAGGGACAGGTTTCTCCGTTGGTTGTGCTGTTGTGTGCGCGACTCCGTGCGTGATCCGTGCCAGTAACGCCGAAAGTGTCCCACTAATGCGAGGGAACAACGACCTGTCGTGTCTCTCCCTTCTCCCGTCTTTTCTGTCGGCGTGGGTCTCACTCTCTTTGCGTCATCAAACGCCTCTAATAACGCACTGTCGTTGTCACTCGGCTCGGTACGAGCCCGACCTGTTTCAAGCCCGAGGATCGACAACAAGTTTCGCTATGCGATCGCATTCGTAACAGGCATTCCACCAGTCCCCGGAGGATTCCGCGCCCCTGCCACCCCCTCCCGCTACTGGACCCGGTCGATTTTCTTTAAATCCTCCGTGAAATTAGAAAACCGTTCTCGATCGTCTCGCGTACTTCTACGGATCTACGGTTGTTTCATCCGAACTTTAATTTGACTCGTTTATATAGGGGATGAGACACGCGTAACGAAATTAACGAAGAACACGAGATCAAAGTTAGCTGGTATACAACGGAGTCTGAGTATCACTCTGAGAGAAGACTCTCTGCTCTTCGAAAATAAGTAAGAGAGAAAGAGATCCTCTCGTATTATATAGATCTGTGTAGTTTCACTCACAGTTGCACGTACGAAATTTTCCAATTTGTCTTCTCTTCTTTCTTACTCGTTTTTGATCTTCGAATTTCTTTCAATCTCTCGACGAAATTCTAATTCTGGGAGATTCTCTCTTCGCGAAGTTCACTCAAATCCTGTGTGTTGTAACCTTTGAAATTGAGCTGAAGATCACGGTAAGCGATCGAGTCGTACGTGATCTACGTTTGGAAATATAAATGAGATTGAGCCAAGTTTACAAAGACCTCGACGTTTCACCTCGTCGAAATTTTCGAAATGCGCGGAGTTGGCGATGCCATGGGTTGCTCCGCGAGATCAAGTTGCCGAAAGTACGAATCACGATCCGGCAATGTGTAATTCACGGTTGTTCGAGGTTGGCGGCGAAGGGATGTGAAATTTCGCGCACCGCCGCCAGCCAACGAATATTTCCGTCACTTTCGAATAAATCCACTTAAACGCTGGCACTAATGCCGCTTGAGCCCCTGCCAAATAACCTTCATTGATAGCGGCCCAAGGATTAAAGCGAGGCTGGTAGTCGCGGTGAAATACATTGGTTCTGGCGCTGTTCTCGTCAACGCAAAACACCGACTGATTTTCGTCGATGAAACGATCAAGATACCGCAAAAATCACTACTGCACTCTTTCTTCTTATCACTCATAAGTGTTCGGACATTTTAATTAATTCTCTTTGTCAATTTTGTCTTTGCAAAGAGGACCGCGATCGTCGTTTTCTTGATCATTCGCTTGAACCAGAAATGATAATGACGATGATGTTTGCTTCGTTTTGAACATGCATAGAAATTCAAATTATTTTATCATTCTAAATCATTGTAAGAATATCTGTACAGTAGAGTATTAACTATGTATTAATTAATATGTATTATTGGCATATGCAACGTTGTAGCTTTCGTTGCAATTAATTTCTGATCACGTTTGAAAATGTCCACAGAAGGATCGATCTTTTGAAAAATATTCTCAATTCATCGTTAATGTAACACTCACTCGAGATAAAATTGTTTCTTATTCTATTAAAAGAAAAGAAAGAAAAAAAAGTTAGTTGCGAACTAAACTGTCAAAAAATTACAAATTACCGTGGTTCGAAAATATCTTTTCGATTTTAGTGTTGTCTTGTTTCATAAACGTGCAACGCAGCCGTGAACGTTCGACATTTGTGAAATAAGAGAAAGCGCTGATCATTCATTTCTAACGGACTGTTTAATTCTACTTTCTCCGATATAATAAACGAAACGAAAGTAAAAGCGTGCCTGGAAAGGTTCATTTGCTGTGAAATAACATTTACAAAGTAAAGACCGCTGAAAGAGATAGTCTGTAGATACTAGCAACGAGTTACGTATAACATCGAGATCGAAAGTTTAGTATTTTTCAGTACCTGTGGAGTTTAGTAGCCGATCCTGACCACGATTTTCATTATTTGGTACACCGTTCTCGTTCTCGTTCGTGCGTTCACGAGCAGTAAATGTAATCGTAAATTTCATTAACATTAACATAAATAATAATGGTTAAAATTCTTTATCCAGTGAGCAATATCATTAATAAGAGAGGAAATATCACATTGCTTAGCATCAATGCTTGTCATAAATATGAAAATATTAAAAGCGAATTAAAATGTAATATTCACGAATTTCACGTAATCAGCGATTGAAAAAACAAAAAACAAGTATGAATGATATCGAAAATAAAGAAGCAAAGAAAAAGGTACAAAGAACAACAACTAGAAAACGATGGTATAAATTCCAGCAAACTGATAAGCTCGGCTTATCGACGAAAATCCTAAAAAAAAAAAGAGGCAAGATTATCGGCTTGTTGCTCGAATCGATGTGAGAATGCGAAAGGTGAGAAATAACGAATAAAAACGACAGAGAGGAAGGAAGAGGAGAGGAAAGAGAAAAAAAGACACAAGAAACGAGGCGACGACGACAGTTCATCGACATCTAGAAGAGATTCTAAGTCGAACGAGAGACAAATAGGCGCAATTGCGTAACCAGCGAACGCTAATAAACAACCGATTCACGATGGCGCCAGGTTTTGCTCGATTCCCTTTCGTATGCCTCATTTCGTGTGCGTACGGAATCGTAAATGAGACAATGAATGGGATGGTGCTTGAATTTATCGAGATTTGTGGAAAGAAGCGGTGATTCAATAATACGTTTTTTCGCGAGATAGGATGTTCTTTTAATTTTCTTCTATTTTATGATTGTTTCTTTCTCTTCAGATTTTTCTTTCAATTATAACATATTCTGAGAGAGAAAAGAAAAAGAAATGAACAATCTGCTTCACTATTGAACTTTTGAATCGAATTGTGCGATTTGTGAATTATTCAAAATGTAATTACACACGTTCCGTGATAATCGTAGCACTTTTAGAAAGTAATTCGTTCTTTCGCGAAGTGTTGCAGTATTATTCGTGAAGATAATTCGGAATTTGTAATATGATATAATATTTTCCAGTGTGAAAGTATTAATCGAAGAAAGAAAGGGAAAGGGGAGAAGTTGTGTTGAAAACCTTTCACCGTTGAATTATTATTATAGTAACGTTAATCACTGTATACTCTATAAGAGTGGGCATGAATGCTTTATCAAGTTTGTCTGTCAATCCTGTGTACCTTATTACAACCTATCATCATTCTACTAAAGCATTAATTATCGTTGCATAACTGCATTTTTAATAACTCGTAAGATATTATTTAGTTTCGAAAGGATCAAGTGATACTGTGTTTTCGTTTCTTTCTCCCAAGAATAATAAAAATTGAAGAACGCGGGACTTTTAGTGGATCTCGTAATCTTCTAGTAGATATGCTGTAAAATAAAATAATAATAATAATAGTAACCGAAACTTCGATCATCCAAGACCCGTCAGTGGCCAAAATTCGAAACTTGTCGAATCTCATAAAAATCATAGAAATCAAAGAATTTCACTTAAAATAATTCGAATTCTTCAGTCGTGCTATATATTCAAGGTTACTTCATAGTACGTCATTACGTACACGGCGAATTTTACTAAAATATTAAGGGTACTTATAAGTAATGTTTTTTTCAAACTTAATAAAATCATTAACAAAGCCATGTAGTGAGAATAATTTAAAGGAAAGAAATAAAATTTTCTACGGTATCAAAAAAGACGACATTACATATCCTTGTTACTTGAACGAACCCAAGTAATTACCTCGAAATGCATGCTCGAATAGTTGCACCTCCCAACAGAGAGAAAGAAAGAAAAGAGAGAGAGAGAGAGAGAAAAGAAAAAAGAAAGGGATAAAAAGAATAGAAGAGAAAGCAATCCATTCCCCTGGCAATGCTAAATTCTTTGTTAATCAGCGAAGCTTTCAAGGCGCCGGGCCGCCGTGGCTGCGCGCGTAGCCCTGTTTCCTTTCGCAGGCGCGCGCGTTTAAGTGGCACCTTTAATAACGAGATCGAACTGCCCGTGATCGGGTCCGCATGCCTGGCGTCGGCTGCATTTAGCCGCTAATGAATTTCGTAAGAGTATCGCTACGAAAGAATTGCATCGGCGGCCCACACGAGTAGGCGGTCTTATCCTTGGCGCTTTCTAACGTGCTTCCAATCGTTCCATCTGCCATGTTTGCTCCTCCGAGTTTTCCACTGGGGTTGTCGATACCTCTTCAACGACAAATGAAAATAGATCGTCATCGAATTGTCATCGCATTTCTTTTTTTTTTTTTTTTTTTTTTTTTGTAAAATTTCGTGAATAAGAAAATAATTATCTTTAGCAACCCTTAAGACACGCTTTGATTTATGTAAAATTTGTCCCGATTCCTTTCCCCTTATGAACAGTATCTAATTGTTAAACATAAAATCATTCAATTGGACTAAATATAGAACTATTTTGTAAAAAATTCCTAAAACAGCAATTTATTTTGAAAATTTTATTTGGCAGTGTTTCTGTCAGTCATGCGGATGGCAAGAAATAATTCTTATTCATGTTATGATATATCCTACGAACTATAAAAAATAATTGTTTTTCATAAGTCATTCCTGTATCTATGAAAATTTGCAGAAATTTCTTTGAATCTGTAATTATTCGCAGCATTGTATGTATATTGGCGGATATTATTTTTTCAGAGAGACAGGTGACTTTTCACTCGAAAGTTGGATATTACTTTTGTTACATCTTTCGTCGGTTGTTTTTTTCACTTCAAATTCAAATTGGTAGATTTCAGAATGAATTTCTTAAAAGATAATTTTTTACTTGAAAGTCGGTATGTTGGAGAACTGTTGGCGAAAGTAATATATCTTCGTCCTTTCTTTTCGATTCTTTTCCATCTTTGTTCCGTCTGGATTGTTCTTTCCAAAGACCTCGGTGGAATAGAATAAAGAATTGCTTAATGCATCCAATTTAGTCTACGAAGCAAGAGAAGAACTATATTTTGTGGTAGCATTACAAAAAATTCGAAAGTATTCCAATTAAATAAGAGATAGATCCTCAAGTAAGACTTTTATTATACACTTTCAGTGAGAAATTTTTATTGTTAAACTTTTTCGTAATTCGAGAAATTAAAGTCAATTGTCGATAAGACATGAAATAAAAGATTTTTCAAGCAAGATTTTTATTGTACACTTTCACTGAGAAATTTTCATTGAAAATTTGATTAAACTTTTTCCTAATTCGGGAAATTAAGGTCAATTGATCGTCGATAAGAGATGAAAAGAATTACCGCAGAATTGAAGTTGAAATGGATCAATAAAGTATAAGAAAATCACAAATTTTTATGATTTTTCGAGGTCTTACGATCTTGAAATAATTTTATTACCTTACTTACCTACTTTCTTTCTTCATTTCGAAGAGGAATGACATGGAGTGCAAACGTATTTATATTATATAATATTTTTTTCGATAGTTTGCATAGGTTTAATCCCACGATTACACGCGCGCGCCTGCACGTGCCATTCAGGAATTTCACACGCGTTCAGAAGTAATCGTGATTTCTTTCGCTTTCTCTGGCTCTGGTCTCGTCATTCATTTGCATTTGTAGAAGCAATCCTTCTTGTGAAAACAACGTTTCGTTTAAACAAAATTTTTGGTTGCTCGCGAGATTATCACCTGTTACATCTCCATTTATTTGACTTACTAAAGCCGAAATTATCAGAATCGATATGTGAATTTATCGTTTCTTTATTCAGTAGTACATGTACAATTTAGTACAAATTAATTCACACTTTACTGTTAAATAAAGAGATGCGTTGATTTTTCGTGTTTCATCACTATCATCGTTGATCAGAAATGTTGTATCTACAAATGGAAACATGTTCAAATGGGATCGTATTAAAATGTTTCGCAACTGGTTGTATAATTGAGCATTCGAATTTGAAAATTTGTCAACCGTGCATCTATTGGAATTCATAATTAAAACTTTAATTTTTTTGAAAATGTATTTTTACATATTTCTCCTTCTACCAATTGCCTTCTACTGCTGCTATTCAATCAAAACTGAAGTTTTGAGCCGAGTTCACATGGTATACAAAATGAAATAAGTTTTCTATTTTGATGAAATACAGTAAAATAAAGTGATATTTCTCGAAAGTGAAACTTTATATAGAAAAAAATTCAATGGAACTTCGTAATTCATAACTTCGATGAAATAAGTTGTTTATTTTAACGAAATAAAATAAAATAAAATAAAGTAAAATAAAATAAAATAAAATAAAATAAAATAAAATAAAATAAAATAAAGTGAAATAAAATAAAATAAAATAAAATAAAGTAAAATAAAATACAGTAAAATAAAATAAAATAAAATAAAATAAAGTAAAGTAAAGTAAAATAAAATAAAATAAAATAAAATAAAATAAAATAAAATAAAATAAAATAAAATAAAATGACATTTATCGAAAGTGAAACTTGTATAAAGAAAAAAAGTTCTATTTTATATTTTCACTTAGAATCATTCTCTGTTCAATCAGTATTTATTATTAGTTACAATCTTGTCTCGTGACAAGATTCTCGTTATTCATGCTTTATTCATATTCCGATCTTCTCGGCAATATTGTGTATTTAGCATCTTCGAAACAATGCAGCCTGTTACATTCCATTCTCACGAATCGCCGGCCCTTCGATCGAGCGTAAAGAGCAGAAATATCACGCTGCCTGTTTCGTTTAAAGGGACCAAGGAAAACAGCACGAGGAAAGCGTGCAATTTGAATACCGTGGAGGGGAAATATCACGGTGGCGTTGTTGTTCTCGCTTTCCCGGATGAAGGAGGATAGGTTCGCGTGGTCGTGTGTATTCGATCGGCCATTATGAAATAATCTGGTGAATTCAAGCCAGAGCGTAGCTCGGACATCGAACTCGCAGCACGCCGTTCACGGTGTTATGAAAGCAGGAACTTTCAAATTGACGTACGCGTTTACTGAGTCGGGGTGAATTTCTATGAATCCTTTGATCCTTTCGTTCGTGATTTTATCACTTAATTTCTTAACCCTCGTCTCTTTCAATTTAATTTGTGCCTCGGTGTCAAATCGACACACTGTTAGAAAATGATTAACAGTAGAACTACTGATGCCTAAAAGCATAAAATTTCGATCGGAGATACTAGAGCGAAAGGAACAGAAAATTTTCATAACATGATGGGGGACCACGAGCTTTTATTCATGTATTTCACGAAGAATCATTCAAGTCTCCGTAAATACACTGTTTTCTGTCTATAAAGTATTTGACAGAAATATTATAATTCACTAGAATTATAATATATAATTATATGTATAAATTAATATATTATAATATGTAAATTAAGTATATAATTTTAATGCTAATATCTACGATAAGAAAATAAATTGTTAAATTTGCAAACTCTTTTATGAGTTTATGAGTTTTATGTGTTTTATGAAACACTAAATTTCTGTTTAATTGCGAGAGTATATTGTACTCTCAGGTATAGATATTCAGTTTTATATCGTGACGTTTTGTATGTTTTTTGTGAAAAGTGTGTCAAATTGACACACAAGAGACGAATGATCTTCTCGGTTTTTTCTATCTTTCGGTAGTATTTTATCTTTTGACTTTTCAATTTCAACAGTTTTTCATCTAAGCGTTCTTCTTCGTCCTAGTTTAATTGTTAAATATTGAAAAGGTAAATTTCGCGTTTTAATCCTTGATTTTATCACTGAGTCCGTCAATCTTTTGGAGTATTTTATCCCCTGGCTTCCTAATTTCAAAAAAGATCTTTCTTTTAATCATTGTTCTGTACATTTTTGCGAAGTTGCTTTATAAATTGTTGAATCCCGTATTGGAATGTACATATGTATATCATATGTCGTGTGTTGGAATATGAGGGAGACAAGCAGGTGTAAACACCTGTCACTCAAGCTTCGTTTGTAGAGTTATGACGACTAGTGTTATTAATTGTAAGATACGAGATATAAGATACCAAGATTTTCCACGTTAATCCGGCATAAGTTATCTCCTGAGTAATTGTAGAACGAAGACTGATTTGAATCGCAAACAATGATATTTGTCGTGCTAAACAATGGAAACCAGTCTGACAAAAGGCCTTTAAATCACAGATGAATTTCGAAATGTATTTTACATTCTGCAAAGTGAATCTTTCCTATTATGAAACGGATACTAAGACAAATTGCGAAACGAAATATCACGATAGATGCACAAGTAACATAATCTACAGCTTAAATAAAATTTGTACAAAACTATCGTTTCTCTTACTAATTGTAAGCTTCGAGCACAATTTACATTTGAGAAAAGATTTCGAATATATGTCTAAATTTGAATTTAAGGTGATATCGTTGCTAATTTATTTGGTTAACTTATTTTTATCTTGTATCGAGATTAATAACAAAATTTTCAGTCAAATTGAATGTTCCAGAATTTGGTATCCAATTTAAACCTCTATATTGTTATGGTCCCCAATGTTCAGTGACATCAGTTGAAGATCAAATACATCTTATTACAAACCAGCATCATTTTTTCGACGATAACGTATCTTATATTTATAAGATATTTAATTTTATAAGATATTTAAATTAATTGTAAAATATGATGATAATAAATAATAATTGTAAATTGTAATTACAAAATGAGATAATTATAAAATTGTAAAATTATAATTATAAAAATATAAATATAAAATGTAATTAAAAATAATTAATTCATTATATATATTATATAACATTATATTTAGTTATGTATTACATTAACATTATATAATAATTAATTGTATTTTGCATTTTGCATTTTCCGTACCGTCAGAAACATTCCAAATTCAAATAGATTCGATCATAAAACCAACGATCGCCTGAAATACTATGAACTGAATTTTCAATCAAACATTCATTCGATAGAAATACCCTACAGCTACATACCACTGTCGCGGACAAAATTTTCGGCCGGAACTGTCACGTCACGTCACGTCACGTCAAAGATTCTCCGTTTCCAGTCCGGCGAACCTCAGGCGAGCTCTCGGTGTTTCTTTTTTCTTTGTTTTTTCTTCTTTTTTTTTTCTTTTTTTACAAATGCACGAATCAATTTATGGGCAGCCAGAGGCTCGCTGGCCAAGCTAGAGCGGAGATAGGCGATGCAGTTCACGGATTTGCATGCCGCGGCACGCCACCAGGCACCAGCGGAGAACGCGAGATCGCGAGCACCGCTTGTGAAACTTCTGTTCGTTCGACGAGCGAAACTTAGCCGCTCGCGAGCGGTCAACTTTTACGCGGCTGAATCGCGACGCGGGTTCGTTGACTCGCAGGCGCTGGTTGCACCAGCCGTCGTCCCGGGAATTTCGCGAGACGCCCGATCGAAACGCTGTTGCTGGTCCAATCAACCGCACGAATCATTTAAATCCCATCAGTTTTTTGAGAGGCATGATAGGTGGAGATACGTAATACGCTCGATCGTAACGCGCGAAATTTGCAATTACGTCGTAGCAATTTCCTTCACACATCTGTCCTTCGATTTGCGTGTGTGTGTGTTTTTTTTTTTATTTTTGTTACTTTAAAGCTGAGAATCCTTTTTAATCTTATGCTATTCTAACACTCGTGAACAGTAAAATAAAATGGACTACGTTGTAATAAAACAGCTCGATGGGTTATTTGTCCTTTAATACTTTCATTTTGTTAATGATTAATTTATCTTGGTGCAAAGTAGTTCTTAGCATTTCTAGTATCACCGAAGATGGAAATATAAAGATGTGAAAAAAATCTCTTGGGAATCTCGATAAGGGCGCGATTATTGTCTGGCATTCCAATCAAACAGCGTTGTTATTTTCATTAACTATTACGAAAATCGATCACGTGAAACTTATAGATGATAACAAACGTCTGAACCTAAACTACTAGTAAAATTAGAAATCTAAACTTACTGATCTAAAATTTATTTAGATTTCAACATTCAGCACAAACATTTACCGTGACAAAAACTTTGCTAACTGTTGCCAGTTGTAATTAGAATTAAACCATTCCAAACTCTCGTTTAATTCCGAAGAATTTTCAGTTTAATCGACAGCGAACGTAAAATGCCAGCGATTTCGATTTATGGCCGTCGGGATCGTAAAACCATCGGAACTAAAAAAGATTTACGCGATCTCGGGAACATCAGAAGTCCGTTATTAAGAGACATTCGATCGTAAAAGCGAAACAGATCGTCGATAATCGGGATAACGAGCTATGTTCGCGATTGAACCAGGCGAATGGCATCTCGACGAAAAACTTTCGACCTCTCTCTATTAACAATTTAGAATTGTTTTGTTGTCGTAAACGTTGACCTCCCATTAATTTTCATTGCGATATCGCATTATTTGCCAGGGAATTAATTTTATTAGAGTCTGACAGGAGAGGTTGAAATTGAACGAGAATCATTTTAGAAGAAATGCAGATAGATAATGATGCAGCTTGTTAACATGTAGCTGCGTTAAGGTTTCCTTGTATTTAATTTTTTGGTTACTCTGAACAGAATTAGAAAGATTAAAATGATTACATGGTGATTTACTCTTGAAACTGTAAATGACTCGATTGTTATAGGTTATATTGAATTGGGTTAATCTTGAAAGTTACTTTAAGGGGAGAATCTTTTAATTTAAAAAAGAAATCGAATACTTTAATAAAACACTGTGAGAAAGAGGATTCGTTATTAAATGTTAAGAAATTCCTCAAAAATTTAATTTGAAGAAAAGATTCTCTTCCTGAATTTATTCTTATCAATTCTTTAGTGTCCCCCGTTCAAATCGATCTTTTTAAATTTGAAAAAAGAAAAGAAAAGAAAAAAATACACGGGAAGAATTATTTTCAACGCGTGCGGTCAATTTCTCGGTTCAATTTCGTATTGAAAGAGACGTTGAAAATCTTGCTCGTTCGAATAACAGCTAGAGTGGATCATAAAAATTTGAAGTTTCCAACGAGAGAAAGTTTCGAAAACTTTTTTTGCATCGTCGGCCTCAAACATTTTTCTCGTTCTAATTCCGTATTCCTAATTTTCCACAACGACAGAGAGAGAGAGAGAGAGCGTAAAAATTCCAGATGAGAACTTTCACCGACCCTGAATCACCCTTTGTCTAATGGCTAATGAACATGGGACCGAAGGTTACGCATGATAAAAATACACATTGATTAATGAACGTCGGATCGAAGGGGATGCAACATTAAATGAGGATCACTGTACAGTGCAAGGCCTCGAGAGTGTACTGAGAGTTCCTTGGAGCTGTGAGCTGCATTCTACGCAACCCCCCACGGAAGGGGTGGTAAACGTGGCGCAAATGTGTCAACTAGCTCCACTTCATCGTCTCTCTCTCTCTCTTACCTATTTCACTGTCTCTCTCACGCTTTAGACCCGCTTTATCCAGGTTCGTTCCTGTAGGATTTACTTCGCGTTTAACTGTGTCACCATCCCAGTTGGATTTATTTGTAGTTCCATGATAAAGTAAACCGTGTGATTCTCGGATTAACGATTAGGATTACGTTGATTAATTTGCTGAATTTTTAACTTCGCTGCTCGAGCAGTTTTCTCGCAATTATTCATACTGTCGGTATATTGATTGCAGGCTCGTAACTTATCAACTTATCATCACATGCAGTCCCTTTTTTCCGAACAATTTCAAGTAACTCCAAATGTCGAGTGATATTTCAAGTATTCGAAATTTAAATATCATTCTTAGTGTTATTTGTAACTATAGTTTAACTTGGATCACTGTTTAAAATAACATCTAAAATTCTGCTGGAAGGAATTAATTGCAAATTACATAGACACAAATACGATTGAAACAGGGAACTTTTATCTTCGTGAATGTAATTAGAATTAATTAATTCCATACGTATTGACGCAAAGATCCCATAATACAATCCGTCCTGTCGTGGAATAACGAACGAATCTATAAGAGAATAGTTGAAACCGAAGAATTTTAAAATTTGCAGGAACAAGTCGTCACGTTTAATTATCGCGTAGCACATTTTTATCCAAAACTGCCCGCATCGCGATAATTAAAAGCGGTTGCACGCTAATCTCGAATTTTCCACGAAACAAATCGCTTCCACTGAACAGACGCGATAATAACGCCGATAACGAGCGTTCACGATGTTTACGCATTCACCCTTCACAGCACCCACCACGGCATCCATCCCTCGTATGTTCTGTTCTCTATATCTCTCATTCTCGAAATTGAACTATACAAAGAAGTTAACTAACGAATTCTTCGTATTGTAGTGTAACAAAAGTTAGGAGATCGTCAAGCACTTGTTTCAGTTTTCGTAGTCTTACGTACTACAAGTTATCTATCATACATTCACCTTTTTTTTCTGGTAGTACAAATAAATAAATGCTACAAAATTTACAAATATTCTAGATATTCATAAACTATCCCTATTTCAATATTCACTGTTCCTTTAATAATTATCATTCCAACTCAGCAATACAATATTTATAATATTTCAACAATTCAGTTAATTGTCATTTCAATTCAATACAATACCAATCGAACAAAGTATTTCACTTTCTATGTTTTTCTTCTTATCGAAATTGGAATAGAACTACATAAAGAATTCTTTGTATTATATATGCGTAACAAAAATTAACGAGATCATAAAGCATTCGTTTCAATTTCCACGATATTACAAATAATCTTTTATACATTCGTTTCTTTGTTAAGGTATTTACAAAGATTCTAGGTATTCATAAATTATCCTATTTCAATATTTACTATTCCTCCAATAATTATCACTCCAATTCAACAATATAGTCCAACAAAGAATAGCTACGTATTTCTTTCTCAAAATTGAAATACAACAATACACGTACGAAAAGATGAACTACGAATTCTTCAAATTGTTTAAAGAAACCCCCCCCCCGTTCCTCTTCGAACCACATCAGTTTCAAGGATAAGCCGATTCGGTTAACTTAGTTCGTACCTATAGTTCGTCATCATCGACTTTCATCCCACCCCTTTTTCAATATCTCAGCCCGTTTGAGGCATAGAACCGACGAACGAAGGCAGCGAAAGAATTAGGACTTGGCGAAAACTTGTCCAAGAGTGATTCCGATCCGGCAGTTACCTTCGTTTTCTTCTTCCTTTCCCTCTTTATTCCTTCTTTTTCTCTCTCACACACACACACTCACTCTCTGCCTTTCTCTTTTTCACTTTCTCGTTTCATTCCTTCCTTCATATATACATGTATATATAGACACGATGCGACTTTATCCTCGTCGCGTGCGTTAAACGCGAGATACAACGGTCTCGGTCGGACGTTCTGGAAGCTGTGAACGAACGCCCCCATTTCCGAAGGCCGTCGCCGGACGACGAACCACCGACACGGCGAGGACGGGGTGAGCCGCTTCTCTCGAGTCTCTCTTCGGCTTGGAATTACTAGCCTTAGGCCGCGTACCATAATCTCTGCCAACGAGCCGAGGGGTTACTTAATCTTACTTGCCTAATAGAAGTCGAGGGTGTCGATGGAGATTGCTTTAATTTCGACGCTGAGCGACTGACAGACTTTGCGAGTGTGCAAAGAAAGAAGGGTGGTTGCACGTCGTAATTTATTATCATCGGCCTGTGTTTATTAGACATTTTCTCGTTCGCAATTCGGCTTTAGATAGAGATTCTTTTGGGATTTATTGTGCGAGATTTCGCGATTATTGTAATTTAGATTTTTATAACGCGAGATATTTATAGGTTCTTATAATTTGTGATATAACGTTCGTTTGTGGGTTGTTGGAAATGTTGAGAAATACAAAACAATTTTTTAATTCCTCTTCGTGGTCGAAATATCGATTGGAAACTCTCTTTTAGTTTGAATTTTTGCACTTTAGGGGTTGATTTGCACTGTTTATAATTTTATAATTGCAGCTTTCATAGCGTTTTCATAGCGTGTTGAAGATCCTTTTCATTCTTCGTGGTGTTGACAGACTAAGAAGCAGCAGGCTAAGAAAAAAAGAAAAATTCATGCCTCAAGTTTAGAACATACAGTCACTAGAACAGTTCTTTTAATGTGTAGCATCCGCATTGTAGAAGATGCTAAAAGATGTATTTCTTTAGGGCATGTTTGTAATCATAAAAATACTTCAAAGAACTGCACAATGTGTGCCACGAAAATCCCTCTACCATTCGCTGAAGAATAATCCTCGAACTATGTCAAACAAATTAAATTGCTATATACATTCTCGTATTCTTGTACAGAGTGTTCACGGATTTACTGTCCAATATTTTTTCTTATAGACGATAGACGCCATGGAAAAACGAAAGAGGACGAAGTTGTACTGTTTTTTTGCAATGTAATGATACTGTATAGAATTTTCTTTCTGTCTGTTTTTTGAGAGCTTCAATTGTTTCAATGGCATGCTACGTGAATATGAAGGCAAACTCAATGACGTACCATCCATACATAGATATATTGCGTATTAATATATTTATTGATGTCTCGTATTAAGACATGTATCGCTTTTATACATTCCTTCTCTTATAATATCGAGTCACACTCGCGATGCAAATTGCGAATGACGACTCTGAAAGAAAGAAACAAACCGCCCTATGGAATTTCAAATTTCAATTATTCAATACTAGAACACAATTGATCTTTAATACGTGCCAAAATATTCCGTCACATAAATCATATAATCAATTGAATAATAATAATTTAATAATAATTGAAATAAATAGATTCACACGATCATAATTACACTTGTCTCTGTCTGTGCATGAATCAATATTAATTTTCATAGAAACACCCGTTTTTCACGAAACATATTTCAAACAATTGTGCAAGAGAACGAGAAATCTGAAGATCGTATCGACAAGTTTGCTCATACTCCAGCTTCAAATTTGTTTCGATACAACGTAATATAAATTACAACGACTGATGCTTGCATAAGAAAAATTGAAAAAAGAAAGTCGCAAGACAAGGGATGAAAGTATCACAATCGCGCAGAGATTTCGAACGTTGAAACGAAGTAGCGAAATGGCAAAGATGTCCACAAAGAGAGTATTTTAATCGCTCGAGCAGAGAAGAAGACGGTAGCTTAGAGCTAGAGCTGCGCGGACCAGGCCTCGTTTCCTTTGAGAGTCCGCGACGGATCGCGCAGGACGTAATATAGGACTCATGCGAGCGTGCCAGGATCCTCCACGGCTTTAAATTGATACTGGTTACGCGGGGGGTGGGAGGGGGAGGCAAAGAGGAAAGATCGTGCGGCAGGCAGTGGTTGAAAACGCGCACGTATGCTCGTCGTGCTGGATCACCCCCTTTCCCGATGGATAGTTCGTCGCCTGATCGACCTTCGGAATCGAGGACACGTATTACATTGCGACTAAGGGGCGGAAAAGGACATCACTGACGTACGAAGACGAACGATATTTTTGACTAAAAGAGAAAAAAAAAAAAGACCTACCGATGCGTACACCGGACGCATCATTTCTTGGGGTGGGGGGAGGGGAGGGGCGACTACTACTGCCGTTCGAGTAACTTTTGATTTCGAAATGTGTGAAACAGTAGGGTCAGGATCTAAAGTCTGAGTAGTCGAAATCGTTCAGAGTTTTGTACTTGTGAATTTTTAACGTTCAACTTGAACGAGTGGGAGATTAATTAATGTGTTTATTTTGATAAATTAGTAGTGACGAAGGGAGGAACAACTGGAGACATTTAGTCTAGTTTTGAAGTTTTGAAGTTACCACGTATCGTTACTTAAATTATTAAAATGGTGAATGGCGATCAATGATATCACTTAAACGCACGAACACAAAATATGAAGTTTACTAAAGATAAAAGTACATGTACATAATCAACAAATATGACAGTAACAATTCACGGAGAAGGAAAAGGAATATTCTCAAATATTTCTTAATAATGTGAAAATATTAATTGCAACATCTTCGTTTAACCTTCAATACACGTATATTAATAACCAGAGAAAGTCGTTGATTTAAAAAAAAAAAAAAAAAAAAAAAGATGAAAAAAATTTCATTCGCATGTGCTCTTTTCGGAAACGTTTACGCGGAATTCGAAGCTGACGCGACCTCCGGATGAAAACTGCAGAAGCCCCGGCTAATCATCCGTGCTCTCGACCCCGTTCGTCTCGGTGAGCACGAACAAATGCTTGAAAACCTTCCCCTTTCCAATCGTTGAAATAAGCTCTAATTTTCGAATGCCCCTCGGGACATTGCTGGAAGCGTTTCGAACGCCTTCTGGACGGACGTTTCGAACGCGTTAACCTTGAACGAGCCTCCATTCTTAAAGGACAAACGCGACGATTCGATGGGGGAATGAAAATAAGAAGCTGGTTGAAAAAAAAATCTGCGGATGCCGGATTTCCTTGAAAATCCTTGTGCTCTCAACGATGAATAGCTCTTCCGCTATACAGAGCCGAATGAAAGTTTGTAATTTGAATCTTTTTTCATAAAAGATAGGAGGTCTGAGGAGATGATAACGCGAGTGGAATTGAAGCTGACTTACAGCCGATTTAAATAGGTGAATTTATCAATAAGATCGAATATATTAAGTAATAACAATTCATCGTATTATTAAGTAATAATAATCGAAATTTTCTTTCTTATTAAAAAAATAGTGTTCGACGATGGAAATTGGTTGAAAAGAATTGTCAAATGAAACGCGTTACGTTGACAAGTTCACAGCAATTGACGTTGGTCGTTGGTGAATTGATAAGATACCGATTGAACTTTCGTTCGAATAGGAATGTCCATAGAAATGGAATTTTATTATACAAATAAACAACCGATTAAATATATAAACGATGCGGTGCTCGGACGAGTCGCGAAAAATCGCTTCTTTACGAATCGCTTCGCGTGGAGAAATCGCGAAATCGCGCGGTAATTTATCCAGGACACACCCTCTGTGTGTATCGTAACACCGTCTCGTTAATTCATCCGTGTTCTCGACCTGGTTTGTCTCGGTGAACACGAACACGTGTTAGACAATGTTTGCGGCTTCGATCGCGATTATCAAAATAAGTTACGCCATGTGGAAATGCGTCCAGCGGAGGGTTATTTTTCGAGGTTCACACCGCAGTTTTTTCTTTTTTTTTTTTTTTTTTTTGTCACGATCGTCGTGTTTTCTACGATGTTGTCCCTCATCGGGTAGATCGACGAGCTTCAAAATGAATTTTGAAAACCGAATTGTCGATTTGAAAAATGGTGCAAATTTAACGTGATTTTATTTCCAGTAATGAATTGATAATAGAGTTAAGTTAAATTTATTTTGTAAAATGTCTAAAAATGTTTTGGAAAATGACTTTTTAACGTGAGCAGAGTAACTGATAGTGTAGCGGGAAAATAATATCGAGTACTGTTGTGTATTCGGTTTTTGGAAAGATATATAGTAACACAGTGACTCTCGGCTTGTTAATTTGGCTATGTAAATTTATTCCTATTTTGTTGAAAATTGTGATTCATAGTGTGCGATATAATGTAGCACACATTTGTAAATATTTGGTTCATTAAGTACAGAATATATTTACGATTATTGTATACGGTTGTGGAGCAAATATTTTTCAAAAAATTATAAGATATGTTTGTGAAATTAGTCAATTAAACTAGTCGATTAATTGATTAGAAAATAAACGTTGATTAATGATCGTATATCAAGTTTTTGAAACAACACAGTCATCGAAAGTGTGTATTTTGATACTTAAGTTTCTTGTATTTCCAAACAAACCAGTGTAACCAATTTCCAAAAATTCAATTTCAAATCCAACAGACTAAATCTCGCTTGAGTGATCATTGTCAAGAATTTTGACTCTCCTCGTCAAGAAATATCCTTTTTGTGCCATTCGTACAAAGAACTTGAGTTAATCAGTTCGATTTTAATTTTCTCGATACGACGTTAGACGTTCGTGAGTCGAAACGGGACGAGAGCTAAACGTCACGAAATCCCTGCGCGTGACGATTTTTCGAACTTTCGCAAACTTTCGTTGCTTTCGTGGCTTTTCGTTCGATCGGTTCGACCCGATAAAGCGTATCTTTATCGAAGATAAAGGAGAAGAAGAAGGGTTTTAGATGGCGATTGAAGGAAGCACGGAATATCGGGTTATAAATTTTGCCGGCCGCCCTCGAAGCCCGGTGCTCATGGTTATTTCACCCGACCGGCTAAAGGCGACTTTCCAACCCCCTCTCTCTCTCTCTCTCTCTCTCTCTCTGAACGTAAAATCATATGTCCCCGATTACGAAGGTCTCCGGGCCGTTGAACCATCGAGGACGGGTTGAACTGCTTTTTCCCGGAGATATATCCGACTTTTAGGTCAGAGAGCCGTGCCGATGTCTCGGCTGGCTCGCGGAGCCGTTTCTCGTCGATTAATCGCCGATGATCCGATCGTCGGTACGATTATTGCCCGATCGCTACCTCCGCGTGAGTCGAGTTGCCACGTAAGATGCAGTCTCTCTCAGTTGAAAGATCCGACTCCTCTCGTTCGATTTTCATTCGATTTTCTTTCGTTCGACTGCTTTCACGATGGAAGTTTGACTTTTGTTACGTGGTCTGATAGATGTTCGTTGTCGATTGCGAAATGTCTCTATCGTTCTCTGTTACTTTTGCACAGCGTTCATCGTGGAACGAACACGTCTTGGGAAAATTTGAATTTGGGGATAAACCTGTCGTAGGCATGTTATGCTGTTACGTTGCAATTTGATAAAAGCAGAGATTAATAGAATCATAAATTATCCAATTCTAATGCACTGTGACTATTTCATTTAACGTTCTAATTATAAAAGAAAAAGAGAAAGAAAAAATGTTCATGTATCTTTCCTTCCAGAACCTTTCCCTTAGACTTTCGGAGTATGTCTGAATATCCCTAATAAGAGTAACGAAGATCACAAAATCATAAAGCAACGATTTTTTCATCATATTCTTTCGACAATGAGTCTCGTCAAATAATACATTAACCCCTAATATATATCACGCAAATAATTCTGAAATAATTCAGAAAGATCGTAGCTTTCAAGCTATTTTGTTTCACCAATCGTCATTCGAATTCGACAGTACAGCTCTATTGTACGAAGTTACATTCTCGCAAAGTTTTCCAAATAAGTTGCCCGAAATCGGGGAACACGGATACAAAGTGGACCGCGATCGAGGACAAAGAGAATTCTCGTCGTGTGTAGGGCAAAGGAAACAAAATGGCCAGCTTATCGAGAAACATTAGGCGGCCTGTATCGAAGTGTATCAACGACCGACAACGAGCGACCTCTCGGTGAATTTTGTTCTGGCCGGTTCATCGGCCTGTCCTTCGTATCTGGGCCGCTCCTATCCACCCATATCAGCCTCTTTATCATAATTCATGCTGGCCGTAGTCGGTGTATTGTTAACGTGACGTGTGATCACGCTTGTTTGTGTACGTGTGCAACAGCAGCAGTAACACCATGCACATAAGAGTCGCATAATTCAGATGAAAGTAAAACTGCAAGCCGAACGCTTTCGCAACGAAAGAGACCGTAGGTGAGGCCCTCGTTCGCTCCCTATACCTGTTACGTTAATTTTTCTTTGAGCTTGTTAAATATCGGCTTAATATATAGTAACGATGTAGCAGTGGCAGACCTAAGAAGCTAGATTTTGTTCCCGGTTTTCTGCGAATCATAATCGAAAGATCATTTTAAAAACTTGTTAGACTTGGATAGACTCGAGGGTCGAATATTTTCCTTTTTTTTTTCTTTTTTTACGTGAGATAAAGATTTGGATTAAAAAGTTGAATTAGGTGTCGCGCAGTAGAAATAAAATCAATTGAAAAGAGATTCAAATGAAAGATATCCTGCAAGGGAAAGTCTCCTTAATCAGATCTTTTGTCTGGAAAATTATCATAAAAAATTGTGATTTAAAGTAAAAATGGTATTGGTATTTATTTCGTGCAATTGGAATTTCTTAGAACTAAGGGGAAACTACATTGTCCAAGAAAGGACAGGGATTTGGTCTAAAAGTTCCACGTATCAATAAACTTCCCTTTAACTCTGAAGGATTCGAACTCGGTCACCGCAAAGTTACCACAAAGAACTATCCATTCAGGTGCAATCTCGCATTTCCATTTCAACCCTCGTTCATCTCCCAATCCTCCAAAGTTAACATCCCTCGAATCACCCTCTGACAAAACACCTAGCACTCTACGCTCGATTAATCGAACCTAAGAATCATCTGTCTGCAATCTTCCCTTTGCATCTTCAATGTTTCAAGTGTGAGCAGATTAACAAAGCTAAACAGAATACGCATCAATAAACCAAGATAATGGATGATGGTAACAATTACAATTTTACAATGGTAATATTAAATTAAAAAATAATTATTCAGAATAACTATTGATATTATACTACAGAATGTCTCAGGATGGTGGTAGGTGATTTTACGTGAAAAAATAAGTCGAGAATAAGGAATGAAATTTTGTTTGTAAGATGCTTGGTATTCGAGGAAATCGAGTTTGAAAATTTATCGAGCATATTCGAATAATTAACAAGAAATTAAGAGAGTCTACGTGCAAAGGAAACTAAAAAATGTAGAATAAAATTCATTTCACTTAAAGTTTCATTTTCAAAAAAATAGAATACTTCCTATATATATTTGAATATATTTCGTTGAATATTACCTTGGCACACGTGTCTTGCTACTTAATAAATTTTCAAGCTCGATTTTCTCGAGCCATACAAATAAATTGTATTCCACGTTCTTTACTTATTTTCGCGCGTAGAACAATGTTCTGTTAATTACTTTTTTCCGTCACGTGTGAAGCCAATTAATTTCAAGGTTGCTCGAATGAATTTTCGAAAACTCGATTTTCTCGAGACGAAAGCCTCGAATCAAAAAATTTTATTCCGCACTTTCTCCTTCTTCTTTTTTAATGAAAGAACATCGCCTGCCCGAGGGACGTTATATATATTATTCCTGTACAGTGCAAAAGTATCTTAAAACAAAACGAACGATGCATTTTTACAGTGAATTGATTCAAGACAAATATTCAAACAAATTTTCAAACTCCATTTCCCTGAAAACGAAGGCTTCAAAGAAATTTCATTCTTTCTTTTCGAGACTTGTCTCGGTTGTGCGCTACTCTGTATGTTACGCTACACCAAAAAGTCCAAATTCATGTACTTCTTCAAGTAACAAAATTTTGCTAGTTAAAAACCGTCAGATCGATTATCCTACTAATTATAATTTTGATGGATCCTGCACGGAATCGCACACTATTGACTTTCAGAAACAAAAATCCAATCGTACCTTAAAAAATAACACGTGAAGGAAATTTCATCGTGCTTAAAGGGTCAGTCGAGTCGAGAGGGCTGCGAACAGTCCCCCTGAATGAGAAAACGTTCAGGATCGCGCGACCAGCACGTATAACAGAGCGCAGGTTGTCCCGATCAGGTTGAGTAAGCGAGCGAACGGTGGCTGCGCGAGTGCGCGCGTGCTCACGCTCGCGAATGCTCGCGAGTAAGCGAGTGTCGGCGATGACGTCAGAGCACGGTTGCAGCGCCCTAGATTGAGGGAGGTCACCGTGTGCCAGGCCGACGGCCCGGCGAGGTCGTACCCTCGGTCTCTCCGCGGCGAGTACGCTTTTCGTCTAGTTGTTTCTAGGTTAGGTTAGGTTACGTCTCCAGAACGTGGGAGGCCGGTGTGTGCAGCCTCGGAAATCCGATACGTTGTCTACTTGTGCCGGCCTCTAGGTCATCCAGGTATTCGTCGTTAAAGATGGGATCGAGTACCTCACAAATAGATTCGAACCTTTAACCGTTGAATTTCAACCCTTCGCAAGTACTCCCAGTAATATCTGGTAAACACACTCGAACCTTGGACCCTAAGGACCCATTCGAACAAACAGTTTCGAACGTTTCGTGAGTACTTTCGGAAATGGAAACGATAGAGTCGAAAATTGGTGGACAAAGGTAGGATCGAGTGTCTCACAAATTGGTAGATTGATAAACTGATAGATTCGAACTCTTTCTAAGTATCTCATAATGATACTTTCAAACACATTCGTATCTTAGAGGGGGTGGTTTCGAATGTTTCATAAGTTCCGGAAATGAAAACGACAGAGTAAAAAACTAATAGATAGAGTGTCTCACAAATTGATAAATTGATAGATTCGAACTCTTTCTAAGTATCTAATAACGATACGTTCACACACTGTATTTGTATCTAAACAGGGCGGTTTGGAATGTTTCATAAGTTCTGGAAATGAAAATGACAGAATAAAAAACTGGTAGACAAAGGTAGGATCGAGTCAATCTCACAAATTGATAAATTGAAAAAGATTGATGAATTGATAGATTCGAATTCTTTCTAAGTATGGTAACGATACTTTCAAACACTGTATTTGTATCTAAACAGGGTGGAATGTTTCATAAGTTCCAGAAATGAAAACGACGGAATAAAAAACTGATAAACAAAAGTAGGATCGAGTCTCACAAATTGATAAATTGAAAAGGATTGAGAAATCGATAGATTCGAACTCTTTCTAAGTATCTGGTAACGATACTTTCAAACACACTGTATTCGTATCTAAACAGGATGGTTTCGAATGTTTCACGATTACTTCCGCAAATGGAAACAGTACTTCCAAACAGTACTTCCAAATAGACTAGAGTACTGGTTGATGTGGGATCGAGTACCTCACAGGCGTGCATCCGAGATTTTTGACAAGGCATGTTCCTCTTTCTCTACGAGTGTCTCCAAATACATTGGTATAAATACATCTGAAATGCATGTGATTAGAAGGAATGTCATCTTAAGCAAAACGAGAATCGAAGGGAGATAATCGTTGGAAATTGCAAGTGTTTCGAAGCGGAGATTTCAATCAAAGTTCAATTAAAGTCGAGTTCAAAACGAACGCATTCGCACTTAAGAAACTTGCCTCAACTTGCGGGAACTTGTTATTTCTTTGATGTGAAATGTCCTTTCACGTTTCTACGATCATCTCAACTGATCAAATCTCGGATGCACGCCTAGGTACTCGATCCCACATCAACCAGTACTCTAGTCTATTTGGAAGTACTGTTTGGAAGTACTGTTTCCATTTGCGGAAGTAATCGTGAAACATTCGAAACCATCCTGTTTAGATACGAATACAGTGTGTTTGAAAGTATCGTTACCAGATACTTAGAAAGAGTTCGAATCTATCGATTTTCTCCACATCTCTGTCTCTCCTCGCTGTTTCCAGTTGTGCCACGTGTCTCTTACGTCTGCGTGCATTTTACGTAGCACGCTTTTCTCCACCCTCGTGTACAGATCACAAATATACCAGCCCGCGTATGATTTATAGTTGGCTATTCGCTCGGTTAACCGCCTCTTTCGGATACTCGCGCCGATTGCTGACACCCGCTTGGACACTGGTCTCGTTCCGAGCTGATAAATACCAGTTTTCGCGTAGGTGTTGTGCTCCGAGGCAACGTAACTACCCCCTTTTCGTGTCGGATTCTTGTTTCTTTACAACTCATTTGGTGAAAACTTTTAGTCTAGTTATCTGCAGCTTAGATTTTATCTCGTTCCAAGGAAATATCACACCTTTCAAAGTCGATATTTCGCTTCTACAATTGAACCTAATAGTCATTGTGATTTCGCTAATTTTAAGATTTTGCTAACGTTTCGTTTGATTTCGATCAGAATTCCGAGATTCTCTTCCGTTGATAGTGTCGAGCTTAACGAAAGGTCTTGTTTAACTTTTGCAAATAGCCCGGCAATCGTTCTAGATCCAAAACTCCAGGTTCACAATGAAAAAATTCAAACGTTGATACTTGCAACTTGACACTCTCGCCCAACTTTCCAACTCCCAACTCGGATCGATTTTCCAATTCGAACTTGAAAATCGCGATCAACCGGAATCCGAGAATAGAAAGTACAGAGCCTGAAAAGTCGCAGCGAGATCGATTTATCGCTCGAGAATCGATCGGACAATCGTTTGCGGCAGTTCGTAATCGCTCTAACGATACACGTGTCGCCGGATAAGTTGTCGACAGAGCCATCGACAGAGAAAACCGGACGGAGAATAATGACTATGCGGCGATCTGAATCAACGGCTAATGAAATCAGGAGGCTGGAATCGTGAAGAAAAAAAAAAAAAGAAACCGTGAAAAGGACCGTCTCGTTTTATCGCGTGGCGCCCGGCCGCGTGATTGCGGCCACGTAAGTCATTCGATTCACAGTCCAGTGAGTAGAGATCGGCGGTAGCGCGTGAATAGATCGCGTATGCAAATCAATTCCAATGTGGGTTATTATTACATCGGTGGAACGCCGAATATCCTTGGATTTGCACCTGCCGAGCCACGAACTTCTCCACCTGTGGGAACACACTTCGCTTAGAAAAAGGAATTTGATCATCTCGTAGACCACCTTGTGCTTCTTTTCTGATCCCGCCGTTATGTGTTTCCGAGATTCTTCCATGCAGCAACGTTATTTCTCGACTCTCGCGCCACATAATGGTTATTAATAGGTGTTTCTTTTTTTCCTTCTTCCTTCTTTTTTTTTCACGATCGTGAAATGCAACGTAATAGATCAAAGTCGGCCGGACGCGGCCGATCTCATTTATTCGATGATCGTTAAACTGAGTGAATATTTGCTCGAACACGCGTACTTTCGATAGCGTGATCGAGAATTTCGAATTTACGTGGAGATTTGTTTCATTTGCCAGAGGAAGTTTGTGGGAGAACGAGTGGAGTAGTTTTAAAATTGATCGCACTGATCGATTAATTAAAATTATACTAAATATGTAATATTTTTTTACAACGTTGAGATAAACTGTTGTAAATCGGACGGCAGATTTTTCGAACATTTAAAAGTGCGACGTTGCACTTAGAAGGCACCTAAGACGAAAAAATGTATAAAATATCCAAACTGCGTTGTTTTCTGATGCTAGCTCATTATAAATAATATAAATAATAATAATAATATTATTGATATTAATATAATATAAATAATAATTTTATTACAATATAATTATTTTATTATCATAATAATGTGATATATCATACTTATTTTTACGTATCATATTTTCAAATAGATGAATTTTTATAGAAATCGAAATATTATGGTCATTCGATTAAAATAAAATTTTTGCATCTTTAAACATTTCATGAATATCCGCAAACACCGTGAAAATTTGCAATCTGACAATTGCAATCGTCGAAGTAACATTCGTCTTTGCCGATTAGTTTAATCAGAGAAATGTTTTAGATGTTGGAAAATTTAACATTCACGAATTGTGAAAGTAGAAAGAAGAAAATTTTCTGTCGGCAGTGCCATTATTTTACGGCACTGTGCATAGGTTCCGATTCTTTAAAAAGTGATGATCGATCGCTAAGTGTCTATTTCTGCACAAATGATATACCCGATCGTTGTTTCCTGTGAGTGACGCTATAATACACCTACTATTATTAAATCACCGCCGACAGATCTACATGCTATCGTTATATCGGTAGTATGCAATCGAAGTACCGATCTAATGCTCGCGACATAACTTAACCGATATAACTGAAATATCTGACTCAATCTACGCTTGTCAAATAGATCTTTCTCTGTTGAATTTATAGTTCAGTTTCTTAAGATCCATTTGCAGAAATCTAATATTTAATTCCCGTACGAAGTACGTTATGGTTGTTTTTTTTTCCTGAATCAAATGCATAATCAAATGCAAAGTCCAGTTCTCGTGGCCATAAAACGATTTCTTAAAAAAAAAAAAAATTTTCAAGAAAAACAGAATAGGCCATAAAATTTTCAAAGAGAAATAGAGTCTATTGCATTTGCATTTAATTCGTGTAAAATTTTCAAAGAATTTTCAGAGAGAAATATAATCTAAGGATATAAAATTCACTCGCGCAAATCTGACATTTTATCTGTGCCATTTATCTGAATTTATCGAATTTTTAACACGTCGTAAATCTTTCATTTACCTTCCAAATAGAAACGAACGAAATTAGAATGAACGAATAATTATAACGATATCAGTTTGAGAATGATTAGAACGTTAGAAAATTAGAGTCTAGAACCTCCGGTACGATTTATTCGATACTCCGTTTAGTCCTTTAACTCTAAAATTTCATCGGAGAAAATCGAGTTTCATTCGCATAAATGGTGTTCCGTTGTGATTCTCAAACAAGATAGTTCGCAATTATTCTGTTCGTTACGTCTTCTTACGTCTCAGGCCTTGTGTCTCGAACTCGCTCGACACATTTTATCCCCCCCTATTTTAAAACGTACAACGTATCACTTTCCTTTCTTCCGATTAATTCTCACGAGCTGAGAATTTAGCTTGATTTTCACAAGATTTTCAAACAGTTCCGATTTTCAAGTATAATACAATCGCGCTCGCGGATTCCAGCCGGCGAGAGAGCTCGTTTAATCAGCCATTAACTAGCGCTTCGTGCCGTTAATAAATGGAATTTCACTCGAATAAATGGAGTTCTCCTGTAATCCACGAAACGAAATGACTCGTAACTCCCTCCCTCGTCCCTCCCTCCCCACCTCCTTCGAGTTGCGAAATCGAAACGCACGTCACGACGATCCGCGAAACATTCCGCGATTCCTTGAAAAACTTGCGCCAGAACAATTCTCATCCTCGACCTGCATCGCGGCCGGTTGGTAGAGAGTTCGGTACAAAGTGAAGAGGAACGCGCGTCAATCTCCCGAAAAACCGGTGGAGGGCGGCAAGTGGAGCACGGTGGCTGTATAAATCGAGTGTGCTCGCCCGAAGCGAGTGCAACATTTGAAAATCACGTGCAAGGGAAAAGGGACGTGTCTCGTCGAGTTAAAAAAAACTGACGCATCGTTGAAAATCGTGCATCTATGACCTACGGCATTCGAACATCCCCCTGAATCGAAAAGTATATTGCCGATTGTTTTTCGATACCGTTTCCTTTGACAGGAAAGCTCCTCTAGTCTGAAAACTATCGTTTTCATTTGCGAGAATAGTCGCGAAACGCTCGAACCTATCTCGCTTAGACGCGAGTACTGTTTGGAAATACAGTGTGGGCCAAAAGTCACTTTCTATTGAAATAAATCCGTAATTTTTTTATTGTATGTTTTTTTTTTAATTTTTTCCCTTATATTTTGATGTTTTATTGAAAAAAAGAGAAAAACAAGTGGGAAGAAACTTTTGACCCATGTCCTGTACTTGTAAGGGAGGGTTCGAATTCAACGAACTAAACGTTTCAGTCAGCAATCGCCAAAATTATCTTAGGTTTTCGCTATTAACTGTTTGTTACTTCCGCTTTTATTTCCTTAATAAAAGTAATTTCGATGTTCGTTACTCATTTGTTAGCACTTTTTCAATGTTGCATCAGTTATTTACGTTTCAATCACGTGTGCGAGTAGTCAATCACGTTATTCGGTAAAAAATTTTCTTAAGATTATCATATATATAAAATGAAATAATTCTAGATTCGTAGTGATATTATTAAACAATTTTTGTTAGGTGATATACGGATATTTCGTAAGTGCAAGATTTTATGATAATTTGAACATTTTGAAACATATTTTATGACATTAAGAGTGATGAGTCGTGGAAAACCACTAAATGAACTGGAAAAACGACAGGTTCTTGCTCTTAAAGAAGTAGGCCTTTCAAACCGAAACATTGCAAAAAGAAAGAAATCAAAAGATCAAGAAATCATTAATTCTTTGCACTCCAAAGCACAGACAATATTTGACATAGTGGGAAGAGAGATAAAAATATTATTAATAAATTCTATTTAATTACACGTTCTATTGAATAATTATTCCGTCGTTTCTCGGAATGAAATCAAAAAGTCAAAAAATGCCATTATACGTCGTGTCAAAAGATATAGTTGTTTGAAAATGGTAGTGACGATGAATCTGTTTTTTTTCTTTCTTTATCAATATCAAAATAATTTGGATGGCGATTGTTTTGAGACATCAAGCATTCTGACGACAGTCCGAAGATAGAATGACATTATTCCACCAACATATAAAGAAGCAAGTGATTCCAGTGATAGCGAGGAAGATCAAAGTAACCTAATAGTATACAATGAAAATTGCCTGTTTAGCAACGGATAACAAATGCAGCACACGCAGGAAAATTTTAAATAACACATCTATGTACACTATGTACGCTATGTCAACTGTGTTCTTACTTATATTTCTTTTCTTTGAAATAAATAATTTACCAGACCTGCGTAAAAAAGTCGGAGTTGTACGATATACCTGAGAAATAGTCGAGAGTGCAAAAGGGTTAAACGTAAGGTGAGAGTGATTATCGTAGAATTGGACGATAAGTAGGCGTACGCGAGGTGCCTCGATTCCATCTCTAGCAGATATCGGCTATCTAGCGCGCTACGGTAAGCGTGCGCTACCCGTGAAACCGGTGAACAATGACACCGTCTCGGGACGATCCATTTGCAACGACGACAGTGTGTCCCTCACCTATATTTAGGACAATGTAGGATATCGGCCCGTGTACTTCCGTGGCCCCGACCACCGGCCGTGTTATACCGTGTGGCACACATCGGGCAAATTGCCGACTGTCGTGGCGTTAGGTTGGATCCGCCGCACCGAGCTTACGTTACGAGATCGAGTTTACGTTTGCGGCGAATATACGTGTGCCAACACGTCGCAGTCGTCGGAGAGAGATCTAATGAAGTTGAATTCGCTGCTCGTGGTTAATGAGGATCGTGATTAAGCTGGATTACCAGGGCGCGATTACCGGCCCCGGCAACTTTAATCGCGAGGCGATTTAAAGGGGCTAATTTGAGGATTTGTCTGAACGATCGTTACGGCGGTGTTTATCTTCGCCAATTTTGCTCGAGAAAAGTTGAAGGACTTGGGAGAAGGTTTGAGAGACGCGATTGTCGCGGATCGATGATTGTTCGTAACTTTTTACGAGATGTATTTTATGTGTTTTATGTTAGCGTTTAATTTATTTACATCAGATAAATGAAAATTGTTAAAATCACTTTTGTCACCCGACGAAATCAGGCTCAAGGTTTTTTTAACAGTTGCGACAAGACAGGGGAAATATATTAAAAAGTTATTTATATACATGTATTTGGACATTTGACAGTTGGAAAGATTCCACCCTATATAATGTAGCTTGAAATGATCTCGAAATTTCTTTTCTCGCCTAATTCCTCCGCCATTCCGTCTTTTTCTGGAACGCGAGCGGTGACGTCAATAGGCTACCCAGTTCGTGAATGAGAAGGGTTAACCCTATTCACTCGAACTCCATCTCCGAAACTTCGTCTCGAATCTTCATAAAAAAAAAAAAGAAAGAAAGAAAGAGAAGAAGAAACAACGGAATACCAACAATTCCTCGCACAATGCAGAAGAATCCATTATCATCAAACCCAGTGGTTCATCCTCCTCTTCTCAGTTGCAGTCAATAAACCAATGACTCTCAATGAGAATTTTTTTCAATCTCAGTAGCAAATTGATCGCGCAAAATTAAAAAAAAAAAGAAAGAAAAAGAAATCCAATTCATCGAACAATTTCGTAGTTATGCGAAAGACAACATACATCCATGAGAACATAAACGCGCTATTAAACACGAATCGTCCATCCCCTGTCTCGATACTTTAAACAATCGGATAATTATCCGATGAGAAACGAAACAAATTTACGAAAAACTCGAAATTTGGCATCGAAAGTTGGTCGCCAGCGGAGTGAAAGGGGGAAGGGGAAAAGCAAGCGGCCAGAGGGGATTAAGGGAAGAGAGGACACGAGAGAGGCAGCAATGGCTTCGTGATGGCCGGAGTGACGAGGGGTGGCCAGGGACTCTCGGTTGATAGAGGAGCGAGGGGAGAGCTGCTTCTGTCAGTGGAACAACGTACCGCCATGAACCCGCGACGACTCCGTTGCACCGCGGAATCGCGTATCACGCGCGTCAAGTGCAACGATGCATTCACTGCAGATGCATGCCTACGGACACTCTCGTGTGCCTACGTGCATACGCGCGTGTGTGTGCATGCCTAGCGTTATACCGGGTGTCCACGACACCGCGAACGTAAACCAGATGATGAATAATTCTTAAACGAACGGTGTAAATGGGTGAATAAATGGGTTCTAGCGACACGTGACTCTGTTCAATTGTAACAAAGTACGTTCGAGCGTGTGTATTGTACATTTTTGGAGTTGACAAGCAACTATTAGGGTAACGCACGGAGGATTTAAATCTTATTAAAAAATTGGAAATAATTGACAATTGTCGTGTAGCAGTTATATTATTCACATCGTTATCATTAGTTTACTACTGAAAGAAACGTAATTTTTAAGCAATTCGTCCGTTTCATTTCCTTATAATGAAGCGTTCAATGGAGTCTTAATTTATATAGCGCTATATAAAAACATAATTTGCACAACGTTACAACAAGATCTAATTTATTTATGAACTAGGACCTCAAGAGGAGAGTCTTGAACTCAGTTATTAGTGAAGAGAGTTATAATGGTTTTATGGTAACTAATAGAATAAAGAATGCGAAATTAATAAAGAATCTATACATATGTTGACAAAAGTTTGCATCCTTGTAAATAATAAGATTGAATATTTTGTTCGTTTATTCGCCGAGTTTCTCAATTAATTGATCAATTCTGGTTGATCAGAATTTCAATTCCGATATCTTTTCGTTATACTTTCATTGTATTTTCATTTACTTACAATTTAGTTCCACAGTTTTTCCAGATATATTATTTCAAATATTCATATAAAATTTTATCGAACGTAGTTGAAATTAAGGAATAATTTGGGACGCGATGTATCGTAGCATACTGAAGCGAGTTCCAACGAATTATAAAATTGTAAAAGATAATCAAGAGAAGATAAAATTGTAAAATTGTAAATCATAATTTTACAAAGTTTAACGTAGGTTGCTGAAACGCTTGACGTCATACGTTACTCGAGAGTGAAATTACGAGACGTTCGGACATACTATGACGCCACAGCTGCAGTGGAAAGTGTCTCCGTTTGACCGTTCGTGACATCGTCAACTCGAAATCCTCTGTTCCATTCCCTCCAAGACAAGAAACGCGAAATTTTAAATTCCATTGTAAAATACAATTCTTGAATTTAAAATTTAACGAGGCTGGGAAACAGTTGTGGCATCAATTTAGTTTTTTGAAATATTCATGCAAAACGTCTGTTATAGAATCTACGTGAGAAACTGAAATTTCCAGAATCATTGTGTCTTCTACATTTTCTTCTATATTAACGTTAAATTTAAATTTAACGTAACTTGATTTCGTACATATTTTTTTTTTTTGTTTCTCTTACCTATCTATCTATAATATCGTACATGAAAATTTATATTATATACACTTCAACCTCAAAGCCAACACTCGTTTATTGTACGTCTGTTCAACGATAGCAAACTATAATATCACGCATAAACCTTGAAATTTCAAATTGACCTTAATTACGAGTAACGTATAGAAATCTACAAACACGCGAATCTCAATCTAAAAAGTTAACATCGATCTACGACAAGCAATGATAAGATCGAAAAGGTACAAAAATTAATTATAAAAAAATTATAAAAAATATGAAATACAAAGGAATTATATTAATATAATCAGAATTTCACCTAAAGACCAGCCTATATTCGCCACCCCCGATCCGTATTCCAAATACCAACCTAAATCTTTCGCAACTCGCTTCGGTTCACTTCATACTTGTGCACGTCGAACGTCGAGCGTGGAAAAGTGTCGTCGTTTGTCACGTAGTTGGACAAAACGAAAGGTCAATGCTAGTAGCCACGACGTCGTTTGACGTCACTGTCGCGAATTAATCGCGAGGCTGGTTGTCGCTGAAGTGGCGGTCGCGAGGCGCAATTAACCGCGAGGGCGGACCGCGAAGTCGAAAAAAAAAGAAAAAAAAAAGATTAAATTCGAAGTGCAAAAGGAAAAGGAAGAAAAGAAAAAAAAACGGCGAGAAATGGGAGTGTGACGTTCGACGACACGAAGTATAGACGAGACACGGTCGTGTTCCAAGTACAACGTTCACCCGAGAGAAGCTCAAGGTTCTCTCTCGCGCGCGCGTAGAACGAGCGCTTCTGATCGGTATCGATGGAAAGGAGAACCAAGCGTGCGACAGCAACTGGAGCTATGCATCTCACGGTCCCTTCGAAGGACTTGCGCGCACTTGTCGTCCGCGATAACATTTAAATGTTATCCTTCTAGGAACAGCTTGCGAATTATGATATTTCTATTCTTAGACCGCCATGAACAATGGAATCTGCGACAACGCGTGAAAACTTAAGGGGAATGCATTACGTGCGCGCATTACTCGGATGTGATGGAATCTGCCTCGTACGCGATCTCGTTCGAATTTTTTGAGCTTTCATCTCGATCGCGATCGACGTAGAGATGCTACTTTTCACTGTGACTGATGGAAGAATTATATAAATTATATTAATTGTTATAGATGTTAGAAATTATATTATGTTGAGTAGTTATTTATTTTTTATTATAACTATTATAAATTTTTAACCAACGGAATTCCTTTTGTATGCTGTTATAATATTTTATTGCAACTAACCTTGAACGTACATAAATATTCGCGAAACGAACTTGTTAATTTTAAAAATATTCCCTTGAATGCTGAATTACCTTGGGCTAGTTGATTGTCAGAGAGCGTTAGAGAAATTAACGTCGACCTTCTTCGTCGAAATATTCTATTTCGCAATCGAGGAAAATCAAAGTTTTGTCATTTCCTTTCCACCATCTTTGTTCTACTTCATCGTTTCTTTCGATTTGAAATAATGAATTAACTTTCAGTTAGTCGTGTAGCTTTATTTCATAAAAATAAAGACAATTTTGAAGCAACGATGACAGACAACGTTTCTATGTCTTACTTTAAAAAATTCACAAATAAATTCTCTAAATGTTCGATGAAGCGCGGAGCGTTGATTGTTCCTCGATGGCGGAACGAATTAATACGGATCGATACAGAGAAATACGTTGTACGTGATAAACTTGTGGATCATGAATTGCAGATGCAGCGTTCTAACGCTGGAAGGTGCAGCCTCTCGCGCGTAATCTGCGGCCTGCATCTGCTTAAAGTGGCAAATAATGCTTATTGTTCGCATGCGCCACGATCGATGCGCGATCAGCTCCGTTTCTAATAAACCGGCCACACTGGTCCTTTCCCTTATTACGCTCTACATACGGCGCTCGCTGATGAACGTTTCCGATTGTAGTTGGCGCGAGCTGGTCGAACGAGCGAAACACTTGTCTTGAGAAATATCTCGTTCGCGTCCACTGAAAGGATCCGGTGTGGTATATCGATCAATATCGAACACGTCGGATCGTTTTTTTCGAATGTCTCGAATTACTTTTAGAAACGCCGGTTGATCGATATCTCTTTTCTCTGTTAAATTATCTCGTGGTCCTTTAATCTGGATGCTCCAACAACCTTTGAATCTGTAAATGTTAGAATTATACTTTTACAGCGTTCTGTCACGGAGAATTAATCAATATCCCTCTTCCCATGGAACTATCGACTCGACGTAAAGTTGCATCATCGTGTCCGAATTGCTTTATCGCAGCAATAACTTCGAACCTCGGCACTATAAATATTTCTATTTTATCGTTCATACAAGGTGTACGCTTTGCGTTATCGCAACAACTCCGTGACTTGACGTGTTTATAAAAGAATTCACTCAGAAGAGTGTCCTCAAGTTGCACAACTACTTCGATAATTAAGCTCTTGAAAGATGATTCGCGGGGGGGGGGGAAATGTCGAAGGAACCGCGTCGCGTGCTAATTAAATTCACTGTATTTTAAGATCAGAACTAGAAGAGATGAATCGGTCTCAAACGAATCGGCTTTGCTGTTTATGCGATACAATGTCTAATGCAAGACCCGCTTTTGTGTATAAAACGACGGCGAGCAGAGCAAATCGACGTGGCTGGTCGTGTAACGCACCGATTTCACCATAAACCAGGCTCGATATTTCTGCCAGACCGGTAGCCTTACCAACCGTAATTTGTCGCTGCCTTAGCAGCTTAGCTTCTCGCTCGCTTATTATCGTCGATTGCGTCGTTTGTTCGTTCAGCGACGTTCTGCAACCGCGCCGATAGCAGCAGGTGGTGTCTTTCCACGATCCGGCAATATTTTCGACGAATGATACTCGAACACGATGCGAGATCGTGTCGCGTGATGGAAAATCGATACGAGGGAAGTCACACTCTGGCGAACTTTGTAAACTGCAAACGAGCATAGTGACGACGAAAGTTTTGTAAACCGGTGAAATATTATAACAAAGCTGATGAAACTAATCGAGATTCGTACTTCTATGAAGGTAGAAGAATTTCTCAAAAAAAAAAAAAAAAAAAAAAAAGAAATAGAAAGAAAGAAATGTTCTCGAGAAAAGTAATTACAATAATACTTGAAAACAATTTTACTTTTAAATTTTCGAAGAGTCCCATTTCTTAGAAGGGGCTCGTCCCTAGAAGGGGTAAATCTTCGAAAATGGAATTCGAAAGTAAAATTGTTTCACTCGTCAAGTATTGTAGTTACTTTCCTCGAGAACGTTTAGTGTTGGTTGATAGTTTAAAATAATTTAAAAGTTCACGTTTGTATAGCCCTTTTTTTTTGTAGGTTAAATTACGTTTTTACGTGTGTCGTGTGCATTCTGTGCGTTTCTATACTTTCAACAAAGAAAACTCGCGATCACAGAACGTGTTGTATTTCTCTAAATTGTCCTGGAATTTTACAATTATTTTCAAATGAATAAACTATCGTACGAAACTATTGCAAGAGATACTTTAACTGTATCACAAGGGATAGAAGATTGAAGAATATTGCAACTATTTTCCTTTCTTAAATTACCTTAGGACTTATAATTATTGTCTTCGAGAAAGCCGAATAAGATGGAAAACTAAATTTTCACGATTCATTACGTTACTCGTAACGTAACATTTTTTGTAACATTTCAGCTTTTGATTTTTCACTTTGGTAAATTGAAAACGACCGGGATAATTGATAGAGTATAAAGTATAAAATTCGAGGCACTGGAATAAAAATTTTATTACCGAGGTTCCATTGTCCGCCGATGTTACGAGGATTAAAATGGTTAAATGTTGGGGAAAGAATTACAGGAGGAAGATGAAGTTATAGAAAGAGAATGATTGAAGAGAAATTGAGAGGGCAAGGCATGTGTATACAGGCTGGTGCAAGATAGAAAGTGTGTTTACGTGAAAAAAAAACGAGTGGAAGAAAAAAAGCAAAATTTTTTTTCATTCGAGCCTTTGTCTCCGAGAAAATCGAGTTTGAAAATTTATCAAGTGTTATCTCGAATAATCGACACGAGGATTTTCCACTTGCAAAAATCAGTGAAAATCAGTAAATAAGGAGTAGAATTTTTTCGCTTGAGACATCATTTTCAAGAAAATAGACTTTGAATATGTTTCGTTGAGAATTGCCTCGACAAACTTCCTCGAGAATGAATTATATTGCAACAAAATTTTACTGTATATTCTTATTTTCGCACAATAACCTCCTGTTATTTTTCTCTGACATTAACTGTCAAGTATATTCTTTCAGATTCGATTTTTTGTCGAGAGTATTTAATGAAAAGATAAGACTCCTACTCCCGCTAGTTACGGAACACCGTGTATAGTTTCGAAAGTAATAGCCTGGTAGACCGATATCCTCGGCGAAGTGATGCAGGTCAGTGGCTTACTCCTACGCAGATGCACCCACACGCGATGCGACTTACACGTGTGTGCAACGCGCGATAACGACCGCTAGTAGAAAAGAAAAAAAGTCGAACATTGCTCCTTCGAGATAACTGCTCGATAACTGTGCGCATAGTACAGATGTCTCTCGAATAAAGAATAAAGAGCGGAGATAAATCAATGCAATTCGTACGATTCGTTGATTTTGATGAATCGAACGAGTGAAAACATACACACGCCAACTGCTCGATTGTTCGATAGGTAATTTCAATGGGTTTTGAAACAGTGATAATTTGTAACATTTAATCTTTTGCAATTAAATCGCAATTTAATTCAACGTGAACATGATTTCCAAAGATCTTGAAGTCCAAATCCACGGAGTGAATTTTTCATTTAATTTACATAAGATAGCCTACATTTCAATTTCTAATTGAATTTTTGCGATTTCTCGTTTGAAATATATATACGTGTAGGACGAGAAATACTTAAAAAAAAAAAAGAAATTTTGTAAATTTAGCGCCGTGGAAATTTAACTATCGAGTTACGTAATTGGATTGAGTGACAGATTTAATATCGAGATTTTCATCTTAAAAGATATACGTATTAACAGAGGAATTATTATAACGAAATATAAATATTCAATCTTCTTGGTGGAATTACGGAAGCGTTCGTTGAAAAAACTGAGAATCGTAGAGATCTAATTATCGGTTTTCACATGTACATAAATCGAGTGAAGATTTTTACTTGAAGACCTCGGTGTTAGAAGAAGTTAAAAAAAAGAAAGAAACACGTGGAAAAATTTGAAATCAGAAGGAATTGCAAAAACTTGTACATTTAAATCTGTATTAATTGTAGATGAAGAAAAATTTCATGAATTTATTACAGATTCAGATTGTTGAAATTTTTATTAGGAAAAACACGTTCCAGGCGGAGGAATTACTCTTGTGAAACGCGAACGTTCGAGTCTAGAGTAAAATGACACGGAAGGGTTTTAAAATGACGCAACGATGTGCAATCGAGGTAGAAAGTTATTACTTTTCCACGACTTTCTAGTTGCGCCCACGATGATCGTTGTGTCACGATAGTTGTGTGCGCGCAGCCATCGAGCGACACTACTTTATCTTCGTCCCTACGCCACGTAGATTTTCTTTTCTTTTTCCCAAACCTCTGCTTTATCTGTTCTTGAATCAGAGTCGTTGCCAGGTACAAATTATGCTCTTACGAACATGGCGATCACCATTTCTATGCGGGGAATTTCACGCTCGTCTCGAGATTGCGATATCGAGAGATATTTTGCAAAAATGAGCGGTGGATTAGGTAGCGATACTGTACCTCAGTCCTTTAACTTCAATTTTCGCGTATTTGCGCGAGGAAAGCTTCTTCATTCGGAAACCAGTTAATCTTCCAATTAAACATGCACGAGAATCGTCACGTAGTATTAATATTATCGTCGGAAGGGACTCTCCTTTTAAACGAGATATTTGAAATTCTCCAAAAATGAACAAAAGACTCGTTTCGATCAAATTCGAATTTCCCACTTGGAAAACAAGAATTGAATAATTGTATCTGTGGTTTCTTTTGAAAATGTCCAAACTAAATTTCCATCGTCTTGTGGAAGTATTTCTTGAAATGTTACCATTTTTTACACGGATTTATAACAATTCAGTGGATCAACAATACAAAATTCTGATACGAAGAAGCGAAAAGAACTAGGAAATTATTGGTGCCTTTAAAAAATTATTCCCCTTGCACTGGAAAGAAGGATTGTAACAATAATTTCATCCATTACGTGTAGCGAAATTAATTTGCTGTAAAAAGATGGGCACACGTGGGACAACGTACAATTATTACACGATCAACTATAACTTTCCAAGATAATTTCCGAGATTTGTATAAAAACACAAAACCTTCAAAAAAAAAAAAAGAAAGAGAAAATAGAAAATAAATAAAGCTATACTCCTAATCCACTTAAAAGTAAAAGTAAAAAAACAGAGAGAGAGAGAGAGAGAGAGAGAAAGATCTCAATCTGTCAGCGAGCGATCTAGTTCCATCCTACACGAGCAATCCTGATCTCAATATATCATCACGAGCGATTCCACGCAAATCTAGCAACAATTAATCACCATCCACGGGGAGGTTAATCGTCCGTTTAACGAAGTCTCGTGTCCAACCCTTTCCACAGACAGAAAAGGAAAGAGAAAGGAAAGTAGAGACGGAGAGAAACGGAGAGGGACAGACAAAAGGGTTAGAGTAGGGGAGGCGAGTGGGAAGGGGGAGAGGAGGAGGAGGAGGAGGAGAAGGTAGGTAAAAATCAATCGGGCGGATCGCGTTCACCTGCACACGGCCACGGTACGTGACGAATGCATCGCGTATGCGATTCCGATGCAACGGCCTGGCTGTCCCAGTGAGCGGTCGTTCACCCTCGTTTGCTCTCGGCCCGAGCTTGCCGAGCGAAGCCGAGCTGAGCGAGCGAGCGAGCGAACGCGAGGAGTCGCGAGGCCAGAAGAAACCGAGGGGATTCTTTTCTCCGGATTTAGCCTGGCTTTTGCATTTTTCGCAGGCGGTGCGCTGTTTTCAGGGGGTGCGATACGAATAAAACCGATTGCTCGCTGCTGGACGGAGAGGAATGGAGAGACTGAGAGACAGAGAGAGAGAGAGAGAGAGAGAGAGAGTGAAGGAGGAGAGAAATATTTCAGAGGAAGGCGAACAAGAGAGACAGATAGAGATAGAGAGAGAGAGAGAGAGAGAGAAGCAGGTCGACCCCGAGCACCAACCGAGGACGTTGCACTTTGACCGCGTCTAATATAAGACACGAGCTGATACAAGCGCGCGAACGGAGGATACACGCCGCGAGATAGTCATGGAGATGGTAATCGGGCTGCTTGCTGCTAAGATGATTATACAGATCGTCAATGATAGAAAGAATAGCGGTTAATGCGGAAGATTCTCTCTTTTCCTTTGAACTGATACGACTGGGCTGTCGATACTGATCAGACTGCGAATTTTTTATTTATTTACATATATAGCGAGATTCGTTTTAAATTTATACTTTCTGAAGATGCTGTTGTTAGGTTACTCTTCTCCAACCGTTTCTGTGCTTTAACGTTTCGATACAATGCGAACTGGGAATAAAGATCAACGAGATGGGAAACTGGATTTCACTCGCCCTTTGTTAAAAGTAATCCCTGTTTCGTCGTGAAGCGAAGGACGTGCAAGTCAAATTTGGAATTTAGAATACGGTCGTTGATTAGGTGAATAATTATTTTCTTGTTTTGGGATTCCTCAAGTACTCCTTGCGTGTTCTTCTGATCGGTTTTTATTTTGCTCGGTGATATTTTCCTCTCGGTCTGCTTTAACGGAAGCTGTCGGAAATGTTGGCAACGGCTAGTGACGAATCGCACACATGGATCGAAATTCATTGAGAATTTCATCCCTTTCGACGAGGAGAGCTTGGAGCGAAGCTCTGAGAGAGTCGATCCAAATGATCGAACGAGATTCGCGCTCTTTGATCTCGGTCCGTCACGTGGTGCGCATGAAATATGTAAAGCGTACACAGTGTAAAATTTTGATTCAGCAACGATCTGTTGAAAGATTCATCGGAGTGAAACGCGAAACAACGATGAACGAGATCGAATGATAACGGAAGCGGCGGAGGAGGGGGGGAAAGAAAAGTCAAATTTTTTTTCGTAATAACTGTTAAATTCTGCATTAATTGTTACTCATGTAGAGCTTCAATCCTGCTCGAACATAATTTATTTATGAATTAAAATCATCTCACTTTCTCGATCAATTAATTTATTTATCACAAAATTTAATATTTACATTTCGATGCGGTGAAACAATCGCATTGAACGTACACAATACGTTAAATAGGGAAAGTTTTCATGCCACGTTCGATTCCGTGTAATTTGAAATTATTACTTGAGAAAGGGAAACTCAAAAGTTTGTACAGTGCAAGAACTGTATTTGAAAATCTTACATTACAGAAAAGAAAATGGAAATCAATTCTATAATTAGTTACATTTACTTAGTAAAAATTCACACTCTCTTTTTACTGTATAAACATTATTGTCTGTTTAAAAAGTCTAAATTTCAAACTCTAATTCATTAGAACACTCTCACTGTAAAATTGTTGGGGAGATTTCAAACTTATTATACAACTTAATCTATTCATCTTATTAGGATATTTTAATATTACTTATATTACATCAGTGAGGATGTCTAGATGTTTCAAAGTTTACAATGAATTCGGCGATCGAATTTTTTTCTTCTTTTTGTAACATGCACGTATTATCCAACACAAACTAACCAAATGTTTTGCAATCGTGTGTCGTTTTGCGCCTCCAGAGAAATTCCAATCTTACTTATTTTCGTTCTTATTTTTTCTTACGAGAATGGGAAAATGTTTAAGGTGGAGTTACTGTGACCTTGGCACGACGAAATTCGACAGCAAAGTCCTAGTTATAAATGGATCGTTGAATCGAGCACCTTCGATCAAGGATAGTTCGTTAAGCCACGAGATTGTTGCATACGTAGAGATTGTCAGATCGTGAAAAAGTGATCGATGCATACATATTTGTTGTTACGGAACACGTCCATGTTGATGATTTGAAATTGATCTGTCAAAATAAAGAAACAAACTTTATATCAAAAATACATATTTCACAGAGATCACAGAAATTTAAACAGATTAAGACCTTATTAATACAATAGGTATAAATATTTTTATAATCTCTATGAAATGTATATTTAAATTAAATATTCATACCTTTCAGATTTAACTCTGGAACTTCATCAATATATTTCAATATATATAATTCAGTATATAAAATATATGTCAGCACAATTATATAAATATTTAATATTTATTGTATGTTTAAAATATCTATTCATATCGTGCACTAATTTTTTACTATAAGCATATACTTGCAACAAATACCTTCTAATTTCTACGTACTACTTTCTCATATGAGTCACAAACTTTTCCAATATAATCATGACAGTCGTGTCTCATTTTCTTACATAATATCATTTCCCACGTAATAAGTGTTTAAATATTTCCGTGAGTCAGTAATTTGATCAGACATACATTACAGATTACAGAAATTTGATCAGACATATCTTTAAAATTATCTTTAAACGACTGACGATACGAGCGTTAAAAATTAGTGTCGAAAATACGTTTATACTATATAATACTACTCTCTCTCTCTCTGGCATCGACATAAATTAGTCAGCGCAGCGTGTGAATCTGGCTTAAAACGAGGTTTGCCCTTTTCCATGGTAATTAATCAAACTCAAAAGACTCTAAACCAGCCGCTACTTCATGTGTTAATGATATTCCACGAGCGAACTTCAACTATCATAGCCGCTCTAATTGCCGGTCTATGTAAGGCTGTCGAGATAGCATTCGTCAGAGGTCGACGTCGATGAACACGGAACGATCGTGATTAAAGTTCGCGATTAATCGTTCCCTGTCGATCGGCGGGATGAACCGATCCCTTTTATCGAGCATTGATCAGTTTTTTTCTTCCGCCAACATTCGCTCGATTCTATATTGATTGTATTTTCGAACTCCATTTCGTAGCGGATTGATTCATCGATCGTGGTGCCACGTTCTTTCGTAAATAATATTATTAATTAGTATTTTTAGTATTTAATATTAATTAATATTTTTAACAACGAGATAACAGGGCAATAGAAACTTGTAAAGAAAATTTCGGTAACAATCTTTTGGAAATTCACGATTTGTAAATTTTAAAGATTTTTGCGTTCAAGTGTTTCCAATTCAATGAAAAACTGGAAGAGAATAAGTTATAAGATATAAGTATAAGATAATTAAAATTTAAATCGACCAGTAGTCAAATGTATAAACTGATCGCTATGGCGTAAAATTAAAAATCAAGAAGTGCACTCTGGGAGGCAAGAATTTGGCGTTAAAGCTAAACTCTGTCGAAGTATTCTTATCACTTGCTTACAGAAATCGTATCAAAATTGGCCAAGAATGTTTTAAAAATGCTTTCTACGCATAGATTATCGCTCACAGCTCTCAACTAAATGGAATTTCCAAACTCACCGCTCCACCGTGCCTCCAAACATGACAATAAAACAAATCGTTATTTTCTACAGTCCACATTCCAATTTGTCCAGGACGAAGAAAAACAGGATAATAGAGAACTACTTGCGTATTCAACGTCTAAGTCTATAAACCGACAATTTTACAACAACCACCGGCAATATTCACTCTTAACAACCACGACGAGTCACATTCACATTGTGGATTTATAACCATAAACGTTTTAATTTATTGATTTCCTTGACTTTTACTGCTTGCCGTTACGCCGAAGCAATTTTACCATGAACGTTGTACCTAACCTAACGTTGTATTTGTTTTGCTTGGCTACGTCGATGCAGCAAACAAATTGATTAATCAAAATTATTAAACTAAACGTTCGAAGGGATTATTTTAATTGGGATTCGATCAACGATCCTCCGATTGGACTTACTTTGACGAGAACAAATTTATCGTGGTTGCGTTCGCACGGTTTCGTACCGCCGGTAAGGAGATCGAGATCGAGATCGTAGGTGAACGATCAGTTTTTTCTGTCGCCATCGATCCGAGTCGCTTGCATAAACGTCGATGCACATTCGAAAGTTTACGAGCCTGATAGACGTGCAGAGATTGTAACTCGAATTACACTTTCGCGTTCTTCGCTGTCACAAATGGAATGTCAGCTGCGAAACGTCGATATATCGATTTTTCTCAGTGTTCCTTTGTGGTCTTCGCGAACCTGCTTATGACACGCGTCATTTTCTTTTTCTAGTTAAACTTGATTTAATCGAGACACAACGTTACATTTGCAAGTTTCTTTTTTTTTCTTTTTTGCTTAATTTATATTCTTGAACATGGCGATCGTAAAAGGCCAATCGATTAGTGTCAACAATTAATTTATATAAATACAGTCAGACACCGTAGTTTATTCTTCTATTTAGATTTTGCAATTTCACGAAATGTGTACAAAAAAAAAAAGTAATTGTGATACGACGATGAATTATGTTTCTCTTACATAATAGAAATTTACTTTCTATTTGTGATTTACAGTTGCTCGTAAAATTGTTTCGAACGCTTGTAGGAATTTTCTAGAAACGTATCAGACAGTTATATCAGATATTTTGAAGTTTCGTCAACGTCGTAAGTGACACTCAACTGTTGCGATTGTATCGATCAACTGTGAAACAGACTTAAAGATATGTATAGAAATTGTAAGATACAAAATATAGCGTAGCGAAAACGCGTAGATCGTAACATCATCGATATCCTTGGCCATGGATTATCCCTGGCCACGTGTGTCATGTCGAACGTTATTACCGAGAAACGCAATTTCTCAGAGACAGAAAAACGAAAGTGTAATATTTTCAAGTAGAGAAGATGCGTGGATTATCACATTGTCGATATCCTTGGATTAGCCACGTGTATTATGTCGAATGTTATCACCGAGGCGCACAATATCTTAGACATACAAAAACGAAAATGTAAATAATGCATGTCCGTGGCCTCGAGGCGAACAAGTTCGAACAATACATACACTCTAATATATACGCTGCTCAGTCATACAGAAGCTATCGAAAGTGTAACATTCGTGCGAAATACAATTGGTTAAGTGCGTATTAACATTTGTAAAGATGGATCGCGGGTCAAAGTGAAATCGAAATTGAAATACAAAAGGATATTGAAATATATCGAAGAACATTATTCTCTGATAAAAGTAGTCGAAACAGTTACCCCGAAAGTCGTAGTGATAGGTAAATTTTGCTAAAAGATCCCGATAATTATGGACGACTGCAATGTCTAATAGATCGGAATGAACGTGCTATAACACGTGTTGAATTCAAGCTTGACAATTTGCGAGACAAAATGCAAAAGAAGCTGGAGTTACGACAAATGCTAAGTTCGGTGTCTTTTAAAAAATTGAGTGAACGTCTGTAACGACGAAACTTGCAACAGAAAACAGGATCCTTAGGCCATTCGCGGAAGAAATATATTTGCATGAATAAGAAATGACGAAGATTCAGAATCTTATTTACCTTCAGAAGAGATTCAATTTAGACGGACCTCCACTACTATTATCATGATCTACGAAAGGAGCAACAACTTCTGAGTCGTCGAACCCATGAGATGCGGCGGTATAATGATTTGGAAAGCTGTTAGTTACGGTAAGTTAGAAATAAATTTTATTACAGAAAAATTAAACAGTAAAATGTATGTTGAAATAATTGACGAACAAATTAATACGATATGAATTGCCGGAAATAAGTATATTTTTCAATCTGATAATGCACACCGCGAAAACAGTACAACAATACTTTGCAAATACGGAAGAAATTTTAGAATAGCCAACTACAAGTCACTGGACTTAAATATTATGGAAAATTGTTGGAGGAATTTGGCGAGGGTCGTATGCCAGAATAGAAGATAATTCGCAAAAATTACTGAATCAAAGAAATGTATTGTAGGACAGTGGGAAAAATTAACCCAAAACATCATTAAAATACAAATTTTTGCCCGAAAGAATGGCTTCCGTTATTAAATATAAAAGAGATCTAAATATTAAACAATTATCAAACTCGTTTCTTTTGTTTCTATCCTATATATTGTTTTTCGCGAAATGTGCCATAATCTTGATCCGCTAAATATTACTATATTTCTACATTTCTTTTTCTTTTAATAACGCAAAATGTATTACAAAAAGTTTAATTTATATTAGTCATATGTGTCGATAAACTACAAAAGAAGATGTTGCGTCATTTGTTTAATAAAAAGAAATTTAATAATCTTTAAAATGAGTCGCGATGTACTTGTAAGTTCATAATAGATAATTAAGTCGCGCTTAAAATTATGTGAATTCTTTTATTGCAAGTTCAATTTCCCACTGTTGAGGGACATTCGAAATTTCGAAGTTTCTATATCGTGAATGAAATTTTACATTAACGACGCACATATAAAGTCGAATGAGTAATCGCATGAACGAAGTAACAATCTACTATCTACGATGTAAATGCTTGTAAACGGTGCCAACCTTTTCAACGAGTTCACCGATTACACGTACCGAAGGAAAGAGTAATAAGAATCCAGCCGCATTCTCTCTATGCTCAACATTATTAAGAGCGTCTGGCACGAAGAATCAATTTGCTCCAACGTTCAATAGATCTCTGATACTTGGCGATCTTCCCACGACTGTGGTGGTCCACGAGATAATCGTGAAACGGCTTCGTACGCCGCTAATTAACCGGTATTCTACGTAAACGGCTACGTAAGCAAAGGTTGCTGAGTCGTCACGATACATTATTGTTAACGAGTGGATATATATCAACGACATCGATTACGGTTTGCATACTGTTACGGACAATAGTCTTGGCAAAAGCCAGAATTTTTCTCACAGAATCCTCCTTCTCACAAAAATATTATATATATATATATATATATATATATATATATAATATATTTATTTATTTATTTATATTTCGCGAGTATACGTAGGATTTTGTGAGAAAATCTGGCTTATGATATACACATAATATAATATAATATAGTTTATATATTATTTATTATATATAATATATAAGTATAATAAATATATACAATAAATAATATTATAATATAATGTAATACAACGTATTAATATAAAATCATCATGCGATTTCATTGTGACTTTTTTCGTAAAATAAAATCGACAGCATTTTTCGTAGAATATAATTTTCAAGTCTGAAGTCTGAAATTTATTACGATTCGTAATAAATGCATTGTTTCGAGTGGAATAGAAGATACTGCGATAGTCACTATGAGATAGACACGAGAATCTGAGGCCATTGACCAGTTTAGAATTGATATAGAACTGAGCAATCAATCTGAGAGCTAAGATCAAATTTCCAATCAAAATAGACAGTACAGTTTCTTATAATAGTCACACAGAGCAACGATTCTACCTATCTATTTTATCTATCTATATTCTATCTACCGCAGATGGTTATCGAAATTCATCAAAGAATAACTAAACAGAATTCGACAGACGTGGAATCAGACGTTTTATAAATTTATCCAATTTATCCGATTTTAATTCGTCGGATGTACGAATTTGAAACTAAATAAAAACTACAGAAATTTATCTTTATTCAGAGTTCTACGATATTTCGATATTTCGTTATTGTAGTCAATAATCAATTTTTGAAGAAAGTTACATTTTGCAAATATCTGAACTCGTTGGGGTATAAATAATTTATATAATAGGAGTTTTCTGATTCTTCGCTTTATTAATAATTTTTTATTCTTGGTTTCAAATAATTGGATTTAACAAATAAAGTGCATCCAATCAACAGGATTTGTTTAATTCTATTGACTAAAATTTAGTTGAAATGAATGGATTTGGTTCGTATAAATGAGATTCTGTATGTGTATGTGTGTGTGTGTGTGTTTATTGGATTGGTTAGAAAGTTTTTTCTAATAGATAGATATGTATGTATATAACTAACTTCATTTTCAAATCGCAAATTCATTGTATAATTTGATACCTGATTGTTCAACCCTGTTTCAAAAAAAAGAAAATGCACGATTTTGTTTTGCATCGATTTCAAAGTCATATTTTGTTGTACTATCTCCGAAAAAGAAAAAAAAAACCACTGTGCAAGTTTATAAATAATTATCTGACACATTTGTACAGTGATGAGGAAAAATTGATTTGCTAAATTTTACCACTTTATCAGATTATTCTTGCAACTCTTTTTGTCAATAAGAGATAAGAATTTTTCAAACGCGGGATCGTAAAGTTCTTTGAAGAATGGCAAACGATAATCGAACAAAATCGATCAATTGATTAATAAAGTTTTTGTTCCTTTCAAAAATTCACTTTTTATTTACATAAAGAAAAATGCAGTTGGCCAACCTAATAACATTGGAGAAAGTTATATATTGACTATTTGGAGAAACTAACAAATTATCATACAGCGTAATTTCACAGTAACCAGGTGAAAAGGAAAGTAAGAAAAGTCGATAATAAAGTTAATCTCATGTGCACACGATATTACGCAATTACGCGAAACATTAGAAAGTGGATGGCGATTACATGATCGGCATAACGTTTGGTCACACGCGTGCACCTCACGGCAAAATTTTTTCCCTTTCTTTCTTTTCTTTTTTTAATTTCGCCTTTCTTGTCGGATTCGTGCACCTAAACATTCTAGGTTGTTCGTTGTAAAACACCAACCGACGGTCAAATCGATTAACGAACAAAGTTTATAGAATGAAACGATTTTCGAATTTTAGGAACATCATCCTTTGATGAATTTCACGTCGATGATTATCCGCAGGGTGCTGAATAGCGTGAACTATGATTGGGAAACGGTGAACGTGTAAAGAGGAAGTTGCAAAGAAAGTGTGTATCAGGGGAAAGTGAGATCAAGAAAATAGAGTGAAGTTTATCGTAATTTAGAAAAGGTATTCAAAAGAGATTGAGAATCGATGAGAATTAGAAGAACTCTCGTATTTTTTCGATTGTTTTACTTTTAATTTACTCGTATTTTTCTTTTGGATTTACTCGGAAGAATCGAACTTAGATTATTTTTCAGTTTTCTAAGAATCATTCTAATATTAAGATGTTCAAACAGTTGCCGGAACAAGGGAAGACAAAAGAAGGTTTACTTTTGGTATTTGTATTTTACAAACATTCCTATTTCAAATATTGCCATATTTTCTGCCTACTCGAAATTTGTTAGAATTCTTACACTCAGAAATACCATTGTGGTAATCTCTTATACGCTAAACTCTCTATCACTAAAATACATATATCTATATATTCCAAATATTTCTATTCTAGTATTTTCCGTTTGAAAAGCTTCTTATTTTTAACGTTCCTCCTATCGTTCCAAATCCAACGTCAGATAATTTCTCTGTTCTAAAGACTGCTATTCACCTGCTATTTTTACAATTAATATCATTTTAAATGATCTTCAATTCCACCGAAACACTACCGTAATAATTCGAATCCAGCTTCTGATCACAAATTCCCAATCGAATTCTCACCCCGAGAATTTCTTGCTTAGCTCGCGTCGCAGCTAAAAGATGCTGTCGAAATCGCGACGACAATTTATCTTCAAATTCAATCAGCTGTTCGATCTTTCTATACAGTGATACGTATTTCTGTAAACGACAAGCGTCGATATCGACGATATACCGAAAGCGGAATGAACAATAATATAATGATATTTGACGGTAGCGACGACGATAGCGAAACTATTATAAGGCGAAAGGTTGGCGGAAAATCGGCGGCTATTTAATTACCGGCCAATATCTGGCGCAGAATGTGGGTAACTGGGTCTCGTCCCTGTTTCGCAAGCAAATGGAAGCGTAGGCCTGCCTGGCCGAGGTAGGTTGACTGGAACGATCGAGCCGGGAAAGTGTAGCCTACATCCAAAGTTGGAAACGAGGCGAGGTACGCTGACAGACAGACAGACGGATGGGATGGACTTGGACCGGATGCCCGATTTCGTGGGATAACGTTGAAGGGTGATCGATCTCGCGCCTCGTCTCCCATGAGGTCTTCATTTCATTCATTCACGTTTTCGTTTTCGAGATCCTTGCAATCATTGGTTAGATCAGGAGAGAAATAATAGACTGAAGGATATTACTATGGATTTTTATATCCGTGCTTGAGTTTCATAGTTTTCGTAGTTTCATTATTTATTGTTCTTATCTGTCTTGGAAATTGGTGCAAGTTACTACGTAGTTTACTATATACAGCATAAAAAAGTCCATATTATTTTTTGTAAGTTTAGACGAAGAGAGACAATAGATTTGAAAAAACAGAAGAAATTATTTAGATTTTATATGGATACAAAATCACTACGTAATCTATTATGTAAAAAAATCCATGTCGTTTTTGTAATCCTTACTCATTGACTGGATGAAGGAAAACTGGAAAGGATTCTATCTATGTCTGTTGTGAGTTCGACTAAAGTTTCATAATTTTTGTTATCTGTCATCTCTGCTTGCTTTAAAAGTGCGAGTTACCATTTAATTTTTACAATTTGAAAATCAAAATTTATGCTACATATATATATATATATATATATATATATATCAATGTACATAAATATCAAGTTCTTACTAATATCAATCATCCTACTTACTCTCTATACTCTGCTCGTTCGAAAATTTCGAGAATTTACAATCGCGTGCAATAATTCATAATAACGGAGGGGGCCGTTCTCTCCCCCCCCCCATTTCACTCGTCGTAAAGAAACGTTAATGGTAACTTGTACTGTCGAAGGGTGGATAATTGCGAGCCGAGGTAGAATAAGGTGGTCGTTTATCGTCGTTGCCGAGCGGCGGGAAATTTGAATTTCATAAGAGCGTGGCGTTCGGAGCCGATAGATCGGAACGACGTTGGCCGAACGTGGAGAGTCGGTGACCGGCGTTACATACCAACGCGGCTCATTGAGCAACTGCTCATGTGCAACCGGCACGATGTGCGAGGCTGCATCTCGCTCTCGGGAGAGCCCGTGCGAGAGCAAACGATTACGCGACGCGTAACGTGTTTTCGAAACACCTCCGCAACGTCGCCGCTTGCTTCGCGCGCTCTCTTTTCTCTGCGCCGCACGATCCGCTCCGTGGGAATATATTAAATTAGAGGCGCAAACGGATCGATGCTCGTCATGTTGCCACAATAACGTTACGCGCGCGAAACATCGGTGATTAGCGGATTTTCTGCGATTTCCGATTTTTTTCTTTCCACTGTGTTTGTGAATGTGTGTTAAAAATGAGATAACATGAGATACTGGCGAATTACGCTTTTTTTTCTTTTTTTTTTTTTCTTTAATTCTATTACTTTATTGGGATAAATGTTGCGACATTGTTAAACGAGTTGTTGTTTTCCATTACCCGATCACGAGTTTTAGGAAAGTGAGTGAACGATTGTTAGCGGGTAATTTAAAAAAATTAAATACGCTCGACCGATAAAATTAATTTCCAAAAGTCGAACGATTTATCACCGTTGTGCAAAAGAATTTATTAGCATCGGTAGCTTACCATTCGTTGAACGTTGCTGGTAATATTACTTTAATTGTACAAGAATATTAGTAACATATCCTTTAATTGTACGGGAATATTATTTTTTAACACATTCTCTGCTATTTCAACACATTTAAGTACGTGTTTTTAGCTATGAAAAAAATGTTAAGGTTTATCTGATTCTACGATTCTAATGGTAATTTTTTAATTTCATTTTTATACTTTAATCGTATCACTTGCCTGATGGTTGTTTAATAATTGTGTGAAATGGATAATTGAATAGTTTGAACGTCAGCTGTAATAAAATTGATCGACGTTTTCCAAGTATGGATCTTACTTTATTCGCGTGTAAACTGATTCGTAGAAATTCGTAGAAAAATTACGTAAATGAGGATCATCCTTTTATCTTTCTATAGTGTTTCATCGCTTTTTCTGTTTGTTCTTTCACACACCATGTTTCAATACACACATTAAGTCATCACTTTCACGTGAACGAGAACAACCAGTAGCCTTTGCGCAATTCTTTCTTTCGCGATGCATGCAATGTTAATACAAGTTTAGACCACGAAAGCACATAAATGGAAAATTAAATTCACTCTCTTCTTTTTTTCAATGAACTTGCTCGATGGTGTTCGCGAAAGATAGATTCACCGCCCGATTTTCGAACAGCAAAGCAACAAGTCTCACTTCGCTGCTATTTCGAAGATATTTGTCTCTCTTCGTTAAAAATTCAACAGCAAACAGTTCGGCAAACTTCGGCCAAAAATTCCCGAGTTATTACGGATTTGCGTCTCGAAAATATCCGCGTTTGAAGTCAAACTGTCAACTCGCGTCGTTTCCCTCAAATTTAACAGCCACGCGAATTTTCATGTCTAAAAGGAGCATCGTCTCGCGTGAAATTGTGAACTTCCAACCTGTGTCACCTGGGAATCGTAAATTCCATTTATCGCGTGCTATCTATTCCTTGGAAATAAACTATTCGAGAGAACGGGTGAGTTTGAAGTTCCTTGCACTTTGCCATTTCGTTGGAATATAACGTTGGTCTCCTCGTATTCGATATTTAATGATCGCGAGAATACTTCGATCGAATTCTAACAATCTTTCTCAAAAATCCCCGCCACCGCGTCTCACCTTTCGTAACTAAAATTGTCATCGCGATTTTAATCTCTAGCTCCAAAGCGCCATGACGAATACCTAATAACTTCATCCCTTTCCAAATATAAAATAATCTCTCCAGGGAATCTATATCTATCTAATGAAAACGCATCTCTCTATATCGATCCCAAATATAAAATATCTGTCTAATAAAATTTTCCAAATCTATTTTCTCTTCGTCCCGGAAACTCCCTGACTCTTCACCTCTTCGCAATTCTCAAACCAGTTCAGTTCTACAAATTTCCACAACTGTGTCTCACAGAAGAAAAAAAGGAAAAAAAATATCAATTCGCCGATCTCCCTATATCGATCCCAAATATAAAATATCTGTCTAATAAAATTTCCAACTCGAGTTGAATTTATATTTTCCAAATCTATTTTCCCTTCGTCCCGGAAACTTCCTGACTCTTCACCTCTTCGCAATTCTCTTTCTCAAACCAGTTCAGTTCTACAAATTTCCGCAACTGTCTCTCACAGAAGAAGAAGAAAAAAGAAAAAAGAAAAAAAATATCAATTCGCCGACAGATCTCACGATCGTTCACGAGTCTGACAACCAGATTTCGCAAGAGAGTGTGAAAGGAGGGGGGGGGGCAGAAACGCGGAAACGCGGTGTTCTCAGCGGCGTTACGCTACCGTGCGGATAGTCGAGACAGTCAGATAAAGTTCCTTCACCCCGGTCCTGTCGTAAGAGGCAACGCGTTTTCACCGGCTGATTGCCAGGCCCAGCCACGGCTTTATCGGCCGATCGATCCGCGGATTTATACGGACCGGGTAATTTTATGGTTTGTTCGCGGTACGCTCGACTGTACGCGGATACGATTGTCGTTGTTTTCGCGGGCGAAAAGCCTCGGTTGGCCCCGGGTGGTCCGATGCGGTATCACGATACCAACCGCGCGGCAGCCATTGTCACTGTTAGACGCCGGTTAATTTGGATACAGGGTTTGATAAATGAACCGTGCTGATGCAAAACCAGGATGAATGGCCGCGCAACTGGTTCCAACCGGCAGCGTACGATTTTTACCGACCGTCTTAATTCTCCTTGACGCAACAACGACCCACTGGCTCACTGTTCGGTTTCTAAATTCTTCGCTCGGCTTCCCGTTCGGCGTTTAGTCACGCGTTTTATCGCGCTTCGGGTTTTTTGTGGATAGGATCTTTTTCCTTGGGAGAGGAGGGAGGGGGGAGGTACGAGTTTGTAGGAGATGGTAGTTCAGATAGAAATAGGGTTGAATATTTATTTCTTAGATTGTTGTATAGTCGCCTTTCATATCTAGCGACTAAATAATATATATCTTTTTTCTTTTTTGCAAAACTGGCTTCAAATTTTGTCACACGAACCATTTCATTTTACGATATTTACGTTCTACCGATGTTCGTAAGAAAAGTACGACAAAAATCATTGTATTTGTTAACTAGAACCACTAAAATAGTCAAAATGACCATTTAAATATTTTTGTTAGATATTTTATAGATGTAAAAAATAGTGTATTTTCGGTGACTCGAATGATCCTCCGTAAAGTACATAAATAAAATCTCGTGTACCGTATTGTATTATAAAGATCTTCTGTTTCTTTTACTTTAACGTCCCTGATGGAAATTTTAGTCAGTCGATGGTTAATATCTTTTTTCCTTTGCCATCTGGCTGACATGGGAATCGAAGACGTTCTAGTTTCGACACGAACGCAGTTGCAACTCGATTTTCTTTTTTTTTTTTTTTTTGTTTTGTTCCCATACAGTGAAATCGGCGGGAATCGAAAGCGCAAGCAATCTGCTCGTCAAAAATTCCCTCGACCGGTAGGTAGCTGTCGCAAGGAGAAGACGAAGTCCCACGCGAGTCTACGAGCATGTTGCACCGACATATCTGTCGTAGCCGGTTACATATCTGGCTGGGACTATTGTCTCGGTGCAAGTAGGCCTGCATCAGAATGCAATAAAATTGTCCCCCCCCCTCTCCTCGTCGCAACAACGATAGATACGTGGGCAACTCGTGTGCGTGTGCACGTGCACTTAGCTTTCGTGGGCAACTGAATCTTTTTCTCTTGTTTTTCAAAACGACAGATTCTTCTAGATAAGGTGTTTGATGACCGAAAAAGAATCGAAAATATTTTTTTTTTATGAGTATATTTTTTCCTTTTCTCTCGTTAATTTGTCAAATTTTCAAAGGCAGACCGTGGTCATTTAGAATTTATAACGAACGAAGTCTAAAAATTTTGTATATTCTTGGTTAAGTTGTGTAAGCAAGAAAATTAGAAATCGGAGAAAATCTTTCAGTTTTGAGAAACTTTGAAATATTGCTATCATACTCTCAATATATCGTTGGAAATTTTGAATTGTATTTTTATTTCAACGAAACTTTTCTTTCTAATCCGCGCATAGAAAGCGCTAACGTGCTGTAATTATGTCATCATAGCCAATACTGAAACGAACAACAACTGAAATCATTATAATCGTCATGATTCTGTAGATGTAAAATAATTGCATACCATTCCGTTCTTCTTTTTTCTTACTTACAAAAGAAACGTACACAACCTCGGGTCCTAAAAGAAACGAGCACAAAAAAAAAAAGAGCGAGAATCCTTGAAAAATTCTCTGTTTAAACCGTGGAGAAGAGTATTTGTCCGTTTTCTCACCGGAGATTGAATCTGTTACGGTGAGGAGCGACGAAAATCTTTCGGGTGATTTACAGGTGCGTAACGTGGCCACCGTTAGTCTCGAAATTTATGATCACGGCGCAAGAGAGTGCGAAAACCGCAGAAATGAAGTTTTGGCCGCAACCCCGTAACCGCTTGACTCTCGTCGTTCGTTCGTAAATTTTCTACCTGATGACTACGAGTGGCTTACCCTCCTGGTGGGTGTGGAAAATTTGCGAATTTTCGCCCATCCTCGAAAAGTCCTGGCTTGGCCGGAACTGTAAAAATCAATTTGGACGACCTCGAAACCTCGCTGTATTTCAACTTTCATCGTGCGCTTTACAGATTTATTCTGCCTAGCGTAATTTTTATTTCAAATAGATAAAGTTCGCGCGCGTTCCTTTTAAACTTCAACTGAATCGTTGGAGAGCCATTGCTCCCCCTCCCCCTTTTTTCAAAATTTGAAATCAATAACATTATGCATTATGATTGAAAATCCTCCATTCTGTTTTTTAATGCCGCAAACGGAAATTTATTTTTATCGGTACAAGTTAAACGTGAATATGAATTATCAGACTGAAATAGAAAGTCCATTGAAGGGTGAAATTTAAGATAAAGATATCGTAGCGAACGAACAGAAACGAAGAACGAATAAAAAATTACGCGACGAAATTAATGTTATATTTAGTTTTCAAAGGAAGTGTAGATATATAAAAACATTCGTACGTAAAAAACTATTTTCTTTTGAATTTTTAATCTCTCCAAACAACGAAGTATTCGCTATATAATGGAATGAAAATCGTGTTAGATAAATCTAAGCAAAATAATTTTCGTCATTAATGTTACATCAATCGAACATGACAACGTGCGCAAGGAGACGGGATCAACAATCAGGCATTCTGGAAGATTGATTCAGCACTCATTATCGTATCGATTCATCTATACGTTATCTTACCGCGTGAAATTCCATCATTAATACCTTTCAATTATCCCTCCCTCTGTATTTTCTCCTTTCGAAGATTATTTGTCTCCATTCAAACGCGAGAACATCAAATGGACAAACTTATTAAACACTTAAATTATTACGATCATTCCTAATTTATTTTCTACGAATAAAAAAAAAAGGGTTGCATTTTTTTCCTCCTTTTATTTCCGCCCGGTGAGAGAACGAAGATCTAGAACGAAGTTTACAAACGACTGGAGAGGTCAACGTGTTAACTTCGCCAGAAGAAGAGAACTTCTCTCTCATCCTCTGTTTGCCGACGGAATCTTATGATTTTCTTCCTCTTTTTTTTCCCCCTCCTCCTCTTTCGTTGCAATCGAACTCCTCGGCGAACGAGGAGATTAGCTCTAACAGGTGTTCCAGGTAGACACGGCTGGGTCGATTACACGCTCCGCCATGAAGCGTCGGGATTCCAACTAGTGATAAATCTTCCCCGTTGCTCGCACAAAGAGGATTCAAGGTAGGCAGCGGTTCGATTCTCGCCTCTCTGAACGTGGAATGAACGCTCGGAGACGAGCATATATCGATGTTCTTTGCCTTTATCGACATTTTCATTTTTACTGCTCCTCCTCGTTTTAACGCGAACTGGCGGAGAATTTTATTTGAAACTTGCAGAAATTCCTCGCGAATTGAGTTTCGTATTAATATTTATGACTTCGTATTAATGATAGTTAATAATTCCCAAGTTGGCTGTAACTCTCAGATTCTTTGCAGGATTTAATTGTCAACTTTGAGAGTTTGTAAGTTATTTAACGAATTATTACTTCTAATAATATTTCCCTCAAACATCTCGTTATGTACTAACATCACTTACAAATGAGTATAACGAAGAAAAAGTCTATACCAAGGATTAATTGTAGGAAACTGAATAAATAACAATATAGCTAGACGATTTTATTAATTTCATTAATCGTTTGTTCCATTTCACGTTAGAAAATATAAATGACGAAGAACGTCTCATCTTTTAGAAATAAATAAAAAAATTAATTTGTACCTTGTCATAATAGGATACTATATACCACACGTGTCAGAATTAATAAATTAAATTGATTAAAGTGACAGATAAATTTTATTGAAGTAAATCAAACATTCACTCTACGAACTGAACATTCACATTTCTATCGTGACTCAAATTGATTGAAACAAAGTGACTATTGTTTATGAACATGTTCCATAATACGTTTTCAAGAATCGAATTAGCATCATAGATCGATGCTCAAAGAAACACAGGGAGCTCTGTAGTCGCGGTTGGAAACTAATCTCCTTGAACGTTTGAGCTCAATCATGGCGTGTTTCTACAGTCACGAGCCGAAGTTAGGATAGGTCGGGTTTCGATTATATTTAGAATAGTCACGTCGTGTGTCTGACAGTCTATAGTAATATGTCCAATTCGAACCGTTTAACGGATTTACACGATGACCATGATCTAGACGCGTAGAGAAGTCGCGACCGATAGAATTGCACGAATCACTTCGTTCAAGTCGTCGAGTAAAAGCAATTAACCTCCCGCTGACTCTTGTCCTATTTCAATAAAAATTAATCTACTACCAATCATCCAATAAGGCATGTTTAAATTCAGAAACTGCATAACATAAACAAGTCCATTTCTGATTCAGCTTTTCACGAACGAAAGCGAATTGTTTCAGAACAGGCCCGGGAAATTTTGTTCTTACGTTCGTTCTTAGCGAAGAATTCATATTTACACTTGTAACGCAGGTTGATCATGATCATTCGCAAGCTTTTCGTTTGAAAGGGAAATGAGTGTAAAAGAACAATTTCGATTCGTCGTAAACCTCCTTACGGTGATTATAACGGGCACGAATATTTTCGAGAAATGCCAGAAAGGAGTGCTCTCGATACTTTTAACGATAATGCATCCTTCGTTCAAAAACAAGATTGTTCGAGCCTTTTCTTTTTAGAATCAATACCTTGCGTTACCGCTTTAAGACTAAAAATATCTTAAATTTCGCAAATACGACTGTGTTTATCCAATGTAAACATTCTAATCAATTGCGAAATCGTGTGTCGTCACCGGAGACCACTATGGCGTCACCGGAAATCTAGAACGACTCATCGTTCGACCTCCGTGCTAGTTAACATCTTCAACTCTCTCTCTCTCTCTCTCTCTCTCTCTCTGTACATGTATAAATTTCAAATGAAACACTCCAGTCTTATAATTGATCTTATAATTGATTGAAATTTAATGAAGAACAAGAGAAAGAAACGTGAGAGAAAATGAAAGCGAGAGTGGAGGTTCGATTCAGAAAGGAATCCAAGTGGCGCTAGAATTGTTCCCGTTAGACCAGGCACCAGTCCGTCACACTAACCGTTTATTCAAGGCCCGTAGTTAGGGCAGGTTAGGACTTGGACTGCGCCCAGTTTGCATCAATTTAGATCTAACTGTTAGTGGCACTTGATCGGGGCGAATTTCATTCCGGAGGGAGGGGGGGGGGAGGAAAGAACAGGGGGAATTGGAGAAACTGTTGCAACAAGGAGGCAAGCTCTAATTTTAGTGAATCAACAAGAATGCAATTAACAACCAAGTATTGCTCAAACCGTGCCATGATCGTCCCTGTTACTTATTACTCGGAATTAGCTCGCTTTTTACGCCAAGATCGCGTAACAGAATATGTAGCAAAAGATTTGTAACAAACGAGTCATTTTCGTTTGACAAAGATTATTTATAATCAATCGATTGTCGATTTCGAATCTTGTCGATTATTCAAAGGACAAAGAATTACACGCGACGACACAGTCGTCGGGGATGTAAAAGACATAGAAACAAAGAGGCGAGAATCGAATGAAAATGAATTGCAAAAGTCGATCAATTACAAAGGGAATTCATGAACAACAAACGGAAAAAGAAAAATCAAACAAAGGAAATACACACAAAATAATGTAAAGCTTGTCCGATATTATCGTTGACACGTATCGAACTTTGATATTCAAATAACGTATTACCGACCATTTGTGCGAGTCTCGTTTTGATAACGAACTGTTCTCCTGATAACTCCTCCGAACTCTTGCCTACTCGTACTGCTTTCATTAATCAGCTATCCTTGTTACATTGAATTCCGTTGAAAGTGGAAAACGATTTGCAACGCGATGTTCAATTAATTATCCCATCGTCGCTTCTTGCATAACTGAACCAATAGGACTATCAATAGAATTGAACAGGTCAGAAAATAAGATACAGGTTACCACCTCCAATAAAAGAACAAATTTAGTAACAGAGCAAGATCAATTTCACGAATTGCGAATTACGTAATTAATTAGTATTAACGTGAACTTGCGAATCCGATTGTCGAAATCTACTTGTCGATTTACTGGTGATTTCCTATTTAATAAATTGTTACGCAAGAGCACGCTCCTGAGAAGGGGGAGAGATCTCGAAGGGAGAGAACAACGCGTCATTTGTCCCCGCAGACGCAACACGAAATTCAACAAGAGGCACGATGACGTTAGATAATAGAAACAGAGAGAGGCAACGGTGTTGGTTAACGGGCTACAATTGAGGCAGGTTAGTCCCGATCTAGGTGGGAGCCGGATTAGGAAGGCTTGGTTAGGTACGTGTCCCTCTCACCTGTGATCTAACGTCTACTTGCCGTAGACGTGAGCCACGTGTTCGATGGAACTGTGTGCGAACACACGTCCACACGGACGATTGCTACTGTGTACATACGAGTATACGTGCCTGTCACACGGGGGTTAAACAGCTTTCACTCTCCGAGTGTTAGTGAGTCAACACAGCATGTCAGAGGAACGCGCTATATTCTCTGATTCAGTATCACACACACCGATCAGGAGCGTATGTCTCAAATGTCTTTTAACTTCCCGCGGTTCTATTCAACTCGGACACCACAGAATTGAATGAACCTTCGTTCGAACGAATATTAATAACGTGATCAGAGATGAGTCCAAGGAAAGAAGATGTTTCATCGTTCAGGAACGTTAAAGAGTAAAAAAAAAAAATGAAATCTCTCGTTACTATGATATTCTTCTTTTTATTTGCCCTTTAAATGTTCAACTGCACTGATTTATAAAATTTTATTATCGCAATGTGTCTTTGCAGTGTGTTGACTATGTTATTAACATAAACGTAGAACAATCAAAATGGCTCCTTATTACGACGTACAACTGAACAGATAATATACCTAATTTCGTTTCGCGATGGTAAATATCCGTCGCTTTTATTGGACGACAGGCTACACATGCGAAGCCTTAATCATGACCCTAATGTTCGCCATTTGTCGTTGGAACATGAAATTTCATGTTAGCCGGAGTAGGTATATTTGGCGCGAGGTTGAAGCCTGGTGTAAAATAGGACCGCATAGGATTTCATGGTGATCCTTGACTACAAATTTACTTTTGTCCTCTCCGTGCGGTTATAGCCTGCGATTTTACGACGCGGTTTCTTCGTGCACGCGTGCACGCATAATAAAGGCTAGGCCGAGCCTCCTCGTACTAACCGATAAAAATCCTTGATCCTAATGACGGGTCAACCGTGCCAATTGGCCATAGGAACGAGCCGATCGTGCCTCGAGGATACCATTGTCGCTCAATCCGACGATAAGCTTGTCCCGTTGTCGTCGTCGAGCACGACGAAAATTTCTCTCCCTCTTTTTTCCCCGTCGTTGTTTCTTCGCGAAACGAAATCCGTACCGGGACCGAGGGTCGATTAACGAGAACTCTCCGCTCGGTGGAGTAAATAGAATGACGTGTTGCTCGAGCGTAACTTCCTCGAGCACATGCTACTCCAATTTCAAATCTGTCGGACGCGACTTCGATTTGAATATTGAAATCGATTCGCGAATAACGCTGCCTTTGTGTTTCGCGCGGTCGCGTGACGCGTCTCGTTGAATTATAAAAATCTAATTAGACTCGCGTGTCGTCAATGGTGAAGCGACAGTTGTTGAAATTCATAAAATTGTTAAAAATTAAAGTTGTCGAGGTTGTGTGAAAATTCACACGCAATAAAGTAAAATAAAGTAAAAGGAAAAAGGGAAAAAAGGAGGAAAGTAAAATGAAATCCGTCACACACACACACACACGCGCGCGCGCGCGCGCATATCGAATAGAAAATTCACGTTGTACACTGGCGTAAATATTGTCTCAGATAACGTGATTACGACGCGGCTGCCTATTAAACCGGGCAAAATAAATAAATGTACGAGTGGAGCGAACGAATTTCGAGCGGGGCGCCAGCGCGGGCTGCTACGCGAATGTGAATCGGCGGTGCACGGCGCAGGCGCCGCGAAGCCGCGGTACGCCACGCCGCGACGAACTCACTCGCGCACCGCATCGCACGCCACACACAACACATCAACTAATAACGTGCAGGCTTCGATTTGCAGTTACCGCGAGGGCCACGCGGCCGCCATAGGAAAAGCAACAGCCACTTTTATCGGTTATTTATTGCGGTAGTCCGTGTTGTCGCGCGCGCGCGAGGGGGGAAAGTGTGTCATTCGGGAAACTGGAGAAAAAAAAAAAAAAGAAAGAAAAGGGAATTTTTTCGAGGGGAAGGGATTGTTACTCGCGCGACAGAACTGACTCGAAAACAAACTCGCGAGTTTTCCCGCCCAATCTCGGACAGAGATACAGAGAGACAGAGAGACAGAGAGTGAAAAGTCGTCCGACTCTCGAGAGGCAGAGAAAAAGAGAGTGAGAGAATGAAAGAAGCGAAACAACGTTTTTCACGTTTTCTTCGCCGCGGTTCGATTTGAACGTGGTCCGCGTGGAAATATTCCTGTTATGCCATCCCCGGGCTCGTTCGCACGTGACATCGTTCGTAGGACTATTACGGAACGAGATTGTCGTTGATGAGATCGTGCAACTGGTACGTCGAGCGTTTGAGAGCGCAGAGGGAAGAGAAAGAAAAAGAGAAAGGGGGGGAAAAATTGAAGAGGAGTGTGTAACGAATCGCGGCGGACCGTCGTGACGAGAAATGACCGTGCAAGAGTTCAAGCCTCGTGGCGGTGCTGCCGAGGAACAACAGCCGTCCGGCGACATTCTTTCACCGTCTAGCGAGCCATTGGACAACGACAAGGAACAATCGGCCCAGGTCTGTTATCGTGGTGCACCCCAGGATAGCGAGAATCTATTGGGACGTGTTTTAGCCGGTGAGTAACTGAGTTTTGCATCTCCATCATCAAGCGCGTGGGCTCTCGTCCAGGAACGGGGGAAAGAAAAAAATATATTTCATCTCGATGCACGAGATACGAAACGAAACGGAGTGAATCGAAACGAAAGGGAGAGTACGTATTTTCCCACACGTTCTCGCACACGATCGTTCGATTTCGAATCGATCGTAGGGTCGCGTGTGCGTATCTGACGGAGAGTATCATGCCCATCTATCATAGAGGACAGGCTGGTTAAAAACATTCTTAACCTAGCGTAGATCACGACTCAGGTAGGAAGGAATAGAGAAAGAGGCGGTTTCACTTTCCAACGGGGTTGGAATGTAGGTCGCGGGGCCCGGGACGAGGCTAGTTCGTTGCCCTCGGTCGGCGGCCTTCCACTCGACGCTCTGGCAATTTTTCTCTCTCTCTCTCTCTCTCTCTTTCCCTCTCTCTGTTTCTCGTTTTCGTCGTCTCTCTTCCACCTGCGTCGACTCGATCTTCCCTCTCTTCTTTTTGCTCGTGGTTCTAGCCTAGATAGTGAGCCTCTCTAGTGGGGCTCCCACCCTATGTAGTGTTCGCTGCCCTTCCCCTCTCTGTGATATACACACGCACGCGTTCGTTCTCTCTCTCTCTTTCTCTCTCTCTCCCTCCTTTTCTCACCCTCTCCCTTTTTCTCTCTTTCTCTCTGTTTCTGTCCCGTTCGAGCGCTTCCACGTATCCTCTCGTTCTCGCGGCTCGAGAGTTCGTCTCTCTCTGTTTGGCCTGAACTCGTCGTGAACTCGCCGTGGTGTGTTGTACAGAGAGGCACAGAGAGTGAGTCGGTCGGTCGGTCGGTCTCTCTTTCCCTCACGACGGTCCGTAGAACAGGAAAGTAGGTCGGTGGGGCCTTGGCGCGAGGCTAGTTCGTTCACCCTGCCTGGCCCGTAACTGGGGCAAGATGAAATTAACCGAGCGGCCTGCCACCTCGCCCCACTGCCTCCTCTCGCCTTCTCCTACCTCCGTTCGGCAAGTAGAGTGAACTCCGCGACTCGTGTGGCCAATCGCCGGCGGGCCGGTTCAACAAACTCGAACTGGGTCTCCCTACCGACCCGTTCTCCTCTGTTTCTCTCGATCCTTCCCGAGCTCTCTCTCGGTACCTTCCCTTCTCCACTGAGCGTAGTTTAGCTACTCGACCAACCTCCCCACCCACGGCTATCATCGAAGGTCACCAACACACTCGGCCTACCCTCTTGTTCTGCTCGCGTAAAAGAGACCGATGTGCTTCTCGTATATATGTATATATATGTGTGTGTGTGTGCGAGCCGTTCATAAGCGTTCGCCCACCTTTTGTTCCTCGCGACTTCCCTTCCTCCCTCTCGGTTTCTATTTTAGAACTTTGTTTCCTTTTTCGCTTCTTCCTCTCGGTTTTTTTCTTTTTTTTTCTTTTTTCTTTTTTTCTTTTTTTTTAATTTTTCAGTCTCTCCAATGGGAGTTGAATTCGAGGGGCGGAATCGGGGAACGGACGAAGAATTAAATTCGGAGCGCTGTTAATTAGGGGAATTGTTTAATAAAGGATTGCTGCATCGTTCACGAAGGAGAGTTAATTTATCGGTGGTCGATTCATCGGTGAAGAAGAAAATTAGGATGTTTTAGCTTTAATGACGCCATTGTAGTCGACGCGTGACACGGCCAGATTCTTCTCTACACGATGACGTAAAACTATTCAGATACTTTACGTAATCCGTTGAATAACGTGTATCCTTCCATCGACGCGCGCGCAAACAAGCTTCGTAGATAAAGGGTAACCATATAACGGAGCGTACCATGTATAATGTGTCGTCTAATACGTAGTATTAGCAATATCTGCCAATGCACGTATCATCTAATAGAATTTTTCACCCCCTTCCCGCCTCCCTCGACCTCTATTATTTTTTTTTTCTTGCGCCGACCTACTCGCCCGAAACCTGTGTAATTTCACCTACATCCGTTTCTCCGTGTAATGCACGTATCTCCTCGCGTACCTACGGTGAATTGCGTGAGTGTGCGAAGGAACGAAGGAGACAGAAGGAACTATGACGAACGCGAGTACGTACAATACACGTACTTACGTCACACGCACGTATCGTACGCGCACACAGGTCCGTTCAACCGGCTGAGAATTCTCTTCGTAAGCCCCGTTACGTAACCCCATGATAGTGAATTACGTATGGGCTACCTACTCGCCAGTCTGCCTCTCCCTCCCCCTTCTCTCTCTCTCTCTCTCTCTCGATTTCTTTTTCTCGAGATCTCGACTCTGTCCCGCGGAGAAAGTACATTAGCCGTGCTGCTGGACCGTGATCACTCTCGCCCGAGCAGCCATGTTGGAATGCTTTCACCGTTTCTCTGTTCCTCCGAGCCGCTGCATCCGCCGCTTCGGAGCACTGACCTGCCTCAACGAGCGTAACTACGAGGTGGGTCGAGAGCCGTGGTTCACCCGGTTTCGCCTCCCGATCGAGGCTGTTCCGCTCGTTGAATTCCGAATTCCCGTAGGGATTTCGCGCGACCTGTTCGCTTGTCAAGCGAATTGTTCGAGTAGAACACGATTCTAGCCCATTTCAATCGGCTAGAAGTCGCGGAAATCAGTCACGGATTCATCCAATGACTTCCTCTAGTTAATTCAGTTGTTCAGTTAGGGTGGTTTCAATAGATACGCGACCTGTAGTGGGTTTTTTTTTTTTTTTTTGTCAGGAAGATATTTTGGAGATATTCGGAGTTTTGAGTTGAATTACAGTACTAGCAGCGGAGTTTCTAATGTTCTCGGGGAACAAGTAGTTTGTGCAATTGAAGTTCATGCAAATTGTATTTTCGAATCAGTGAATCCATTTCATCCGTATATACTTGGTCGTCCATTACTTGGTAGAAAGCTTAGTATAAATTCTATTACAAACGTGTAGACGACTGATGCAGAATAGACTGACAACCATCAGCCTTACGTAAGCGCGGAAACTCATTCTTCCAATACACCGATTCTTGATCCCAACGGACAAAATCCCTGATCAACTCTCATTCATCCAATCACCAGCATTGGGTCCTATCACGCGTAATCGATCAATTTCCCTCAATCTTCTCGTAATTCCCCATATCCACCAAATATAGGGCAAACAAATAGGTTCACATTCGTGGAAGCACGATGTTCCATCCTGTGATTCAGGGTTAGCGAATCGGGAGCAGTCGGTGAGCAGCTTGGCGAGTACATATGTACGAAAGCGAGAAGATTTCTCGCCGGATAAGCTAACGCAAAGAGGGAGGAAAGAAAGCTCGTTTCGACACCACCACCGACAGCCGCGCGAACTCCATCGGGCATTTTTTAATTGCGCTCGTGCTGACGACTAGCTAACCTCAAAAGCAAGACACACGGGCAATGGCCTGGCCTCCTCCTGGTCCCCAGTGACCTCGATTGATGCGCTGTGTCCTCTCCTAGTCCACGATTACCCCTCTTCCCTACCTCTCCCGGTCTCTCTGCCGCCCTCTCTTCCCTCCTGGTGGCTAGAGGAGCGTTGACTCGACATCGCCCAATCAGGGGCCGGTTCGTCGACTCACTGAGCTGCTCTCGGGGTCGTTCTAATCTCGCAGCGTACCTACGCCACAAGCCAAACCGACGAGAAGCCCGATAAGAGTGTACGATCCTCCCCTCTTCCTCTAATCTCTCTCTCGCGGCTCGCCTCTTTTTCTTTCGTCTCTTTATTTCTCGCGGCTCTTGCAGTTCACGCTGCGTGCGGACCCGCGGAGCGCGCGCCCCGCTATCTTCGTCCGCGCGAGCGTTGCCCGCTCTCCTTCCCTCCCGAGAGAACGTACACGCCAGCACCGCCAAGGTGAACAACCTCGAACCGTGTCGGGGCTCTTATCGCTCCGCGAGCTTGGACCCTTATCGACGCGGAGCGCGCGCGCGCGCGTGCTTCTTCTACCGAAGTTCGCTGAACCGATCGCGCGAATTTACTTACTCCATCCAGCTGGAATCCGGCGAAGATTCGCGAAACTGTACTCGACGAGTTTCTCAAACTCGATCTCCTCGGATAATTTTTATCCTTATATCCTTTGCGAGCAAGTCATTTCTGACTTTGATTCGCACGTCACGAATTTAGAACCACGGAGGTTATTTTTGTGTCGCGCAGCAGGTTACTGTGACTGAAAGGATCTTGCTTCTTAGCATGTTAGAATGTCAACGTATCCGCGTAAAAGTCGTACACTGCGAAATCCGTACCAATAAAAGGCCCTTCCGAACATTCTCAAATCGCCCAATCCATCAACGTCCCCACTATTCGAAGCGACCTTCGATCCCTCGAATACGCGAACCCGATCAGCGATATTCAGCGATTCTCGCAACAGATTCGCTATTCCGTTCTAATTCGCGGGTTTCGAAAATCCCGCCGGCTTGCAACAGTCGGGCGCGTGTCCTTCGCCCGCTTCGCCGTTCGCTAGAAACTTTCCAACGCGAAAGGACACCACCCGACGAGATGCATAATTTCGTTTCGCACGGCGGCTCGTAATTCGCGCTTTCACCATACGTTGCCGTATGCTGGATGAACGAGCACGACCGATGGAAGTGTCCACGTCACAGGAGGAAACGTAACAGAGAGTGGCGAATGGTCAACGAGTGCATTGTGTCCGGCCCTCTCCTCTCCTTTTTTTTTCTCCTTTTTATCCGGGCTGGAACGTTGCGCGCCAATCGAGTCACGGTTCACTGGGAAGAAAGTACGAGTGGTCCGACCAGGAAGTTGAGGCACCGGCGAAGGTGGTCTGTCCGGATGCCGATGAAAGGGAAGCCCGGTGAGTTCTCTCTTCCTCGCAGACCTTGTTCCGTTTCTCCACGAATTCGTGCGTGGTGTCGTGACTTTCTCTCTTTCTCGCTCCTTCTTCGTTCTCGAGGGTGGACCGATTTTCTTTGTTATCTCGATGATCTTTGTTACCTTCGTTTTCGTTCATTTCGTTTTGCGAAGTGAGTGCTCAGGTGGATGAAATTTTCGGTCCAACGAGAGAGAGAGAGAGAGAGTACGGACAGTTGGCGATTTCTCGCGGCGGAGATTTCGTAGCCAAGGGGTGATTGGGTACGCTGTTGACATGGAAATGTTCTGGGTAAAATCAGAGGGAAGGGGGGGATCTGAAGATCTATTAGAAGATCGGTTAGAGCGGTACGAGAGTTGAAATCTAAAATTGGAACGGACAGAGCTGCGTAGAGATGCACCATGAGTTAGGTAGGGGTAGGCAGAATAGACAAAATAATATTCCGAATGGTGATAATTTTCTCTCGAAATTTTAATCCAACCACGCTTAAAAAAGAAAAAAAAATTCCATTTCTAACTCAACCGAAGGTTTCTACATTTCAAATTACCCTTTCAACTCCTTCCACCAAAAAAAAAAAAAAAAAAAAAGAAACCAAGAGAATACCGCTTCCGACTGTTTAAATTTGCATTATACCCAAGCTCTTCCATAAATCAGAATACCTAAAATCCTGGGAAACGTTCGGATTCCGGATCCGAGCCAAGCGGAATCACCGCGGAACGTGTTTCCGCTGGAGATTGCTGGCAAATCGAGAGGGGAATCGAATCGAGCGTAAACCAGACGGGGAGGAAAAGAAACAGATCGCGGACGATTCCGCGCGTTTCCACGGAAATTCAAGCAAGCAATTCACGACTGCTCGCACAGTCAACCCCCGGAAACTCGGTTGAGGATCGGGCTACGAACGATGGGAGAGGTGAGATGGGGCGGTGTGTGCGGGAGGGCCCTGCGGAGGAGGAGGGGGCAACGGATGGAAAGAGAGAGGACAGAGGGTAGCAGCCCCGAGGGCAACGACCTCTGACCCACCAGCCAGCCCTGGTATTGCTACCCCTTCTCCTGGACTGGCTGCTAAGTATAGCATTTCCACCAACCTGTCGCCCCCTTGCTACAGATATTATATCTACACCGTAGCCATCCACCCTCTCCTCTCCTCTCCTCTCCTCTCCTCTCGGCGACCATCTCCTGCCCCTCTCGAAAGCACGGTAATTTTGTCCTGTTACCGCTTTATCGCTGCAGCTGCACACTAAGCGGCCGTTTAGCTGGCTGTTGCTGTTGTTTTCGTCGTTCGTCTTCCTCCCTCCTTACAACGCGTCTCCAGTTATTACAGCCGAGAGCGCTTTGTTCGCCGTTCAATTTAAGTAGGCCGGATTATAGTGACGCGACGCGGGAGAGATTTTGCTCCATTGTCGTGTTAACACGAGCCTGGCGAATTTAGTCTTGGAACATGTACGCGAATACGTCAATTGCGAGTTACGATTCTTCTCGCTGGATTTCATCGTTTTCAGTGAAATTCGATTTGAGCCAAAGTGACTGAACTCTTCCTGAAACTGCCCGACTTGTCCGAGCGTGAACTCCTACACTAGTATGAATGAAAAATTATTGAGAAACCGATGGATTCGGATAAGTAGAATTCTGCAATGCGTTGCAGAGACATATCTCTAAACGATTTTCTGCAGTGTACGTACGCGCCTGATGTGTTTGCAGTAGATCAGATGTCTGACGCGTTCGTAGTAGATCACGTGTGTCTGACGCGCATGGAAAATTCTACTTTAGCAGTCGACACGGCTGCCGATGCCACACGAGTATTAAGCTGTTTTCCCGTTTACTTTTCAATTGTTCAAAGTTGTGTAATTTTTCAAGAACAAACTAAACTTGATTCTTCGCGCAGCAGCTTTTAAAGCTAAGGAAAGTCAAAGAGCCTTATGTTAAAAGCTCGACCTCGGTATTTGGCAAAAGACTCCGCGCCAATTTATTTTTCTTTTGAAAAATTGTGAAGTCGAGGGCCGGATCGCTCTTCTCGCGAGTAATCGCGGTCCCCGATTGAATTTCTCCGCGGCGCGGAAACGCATCGAGCATTGTTCCTTTGCTGTCCTTGCAGTTTGTTTGCCTCTTTGAGCACGGAGCCGAGCCTTTTGCCTCGCGTTCCGCGAATATGGGACGCGGCGAGGCGGGCCACGCAACTCGCTCTTCCCCGGGAAAAGTACCGGAAAGACGAGGATTTTAAGATCCGCAGTGTAATCGAGGGCTGCCGGTGGTTCCGTATCATTCCGAACGAAAGCAGTCTCGTTTTTTCTAGGACAACGACTGCTCGCGAACATTATCATTCCTGTCCGTTTCAGCACCTTTGGTGTTTAATATTTCTAGCTTGTGCTCGCTGAGTCGGTGCATTTTGAATGAATCCCATTCGCGTTAGCCAAGAGAAAAATCTACGTGCACCAGCTCTATCGTTCAACTATGTAGTTCCATGTGACGCAACAATAGCCAACAAGCAAACAAGCCAAGCAAACTACGAACACTCAGACGAAATTACTATCTCTTCTCGTTCGCCAAATCTCATTCATCAAATATCCAAACACGTGCCTCGCGTTTCAGCGAGAAGCGTTAACCAGGCATACTCGGAGCCGCGTGCCTGGCAAAAATACGTACGTTGCTCCGTCCGATGAAAGTGGTTGCCTCTTGCGTCCGTACGATGATAATTATCGTAATTCAGCCCGTAGGTACGGTAATGGACTGATGAAGCCAAACGTCGGGGAGAGCCTCGCGAGGGAATCAGCGAATTCGGCGGTTGAGATGGAGGGGCGGGAGAGAGGAGAGGGTACGCGGCGCGCGGGAAAAAGCGGCGCGCGGGAAAAGGCGGCGCGCTTTCCACCCGACCGCGGTTGCATACCGCGGGCCACGTGGTGGGGGCAGGGTGGAACGGCCTCAATAACGTAAATTATCCCGCCAAACGTAGGCGGGCCGTATATATCCGTGTCGAGTGGCCCCCGCGAAAATAGCAGAATCGTGGACCGTCCGAAAGAGGCGGCGAGGACGAGAGTGCGAGCAAGAGAGAAAGCCGAGGGAGCCAGGCGAACGAGTAGGGAGCGGAGAGGGAATAGAGTAGTGCGACGATGGTGAGGTAGGGATAGGCGAACGACGATAGTGGGGAGAGAGCGAGGGAAAGAGAGATCCGCTGGCCTAGTTAGGGTGAGTGCCACCCTCGCCGGTCAACGACCCCGCGACCTCGACGCTCGCAATCCGAGCGACTCCTCGGCCACCTCCTCCCTCATTCCCGCTTCCCTTCTCACTACCCTCTCGTCCCCCTCACCTCGCTTTGCCACCATCGGTCGCCACCGACCGACACCGACGAGCGTCACTTTCCGCGCGCATTTTCCTCGGCCTGATTAGACCACTGGGAACACGTTTCCTACCTCGATAATTCAACCTTTTCTGAAGTCACGGCGCCTCGCGTGCGATATACGAATAACGACCGTGCGCGAGAGTGGATGGGGATCTTGAGAGCTTTTCTCTTTTCTTTTTTTTCTCTTTTTTCTTTTTCAAGCAGCTTCTCCCTCGTCTCCTTTCTTCCTTTTTGTAGGTTGCTGCGGAAGAAAGTTTGTTGAGAAGATAGGCGCGGAGGTTCTTTTTTCCTTTTTTAGTTTCAGAGCTGATGGTTGATGGTCCTTTCAACACGTTAGAGTTGTAATTTTTATTCTGATTTCTCGATATCATCGTGGCTGCGTGATGGAGTTCAAGCGATCGAGTTCGACATGTTTTTTTCTTTCTTTTATTAGTTCCTCTTTCGTCTGAATTTTAAAAGAACGAGAAAAAATGAACATTGGAAAGTGGTCTATTATTTCTCGTGATGTACACGATGTATCGAGCGATTATGAAGTGCTCACATGTTTATCTCGGTTTCATTCCAGTTCTACGTGACATTCATGTATCATTCCCGGCAAATTTCTAACACGTACTTTCATTTTCAACTTGCGTTCCCTGCAACCCTGAACAACGATTGCCCCAATGTGCAACGATTTTTCGCCAAAAAGAAAGATCTGGACATTCCACAGTCGTGTTCGTAAATCAGTTTGGCGAGCGTGGTTCGAAATTCGTCGAAAAGAAACACGTGGAAGAAATATTACGAAAGCTTGGTCGAAAAGAAAAAAGGAACCATGCACGCAGGTCGCACGAAAGAAGAGAAAGAAATTAACCACGACTTGAGCAATATTTCATCAGTTCGTTGCTCGACTTTTTTTTTCATTTTCGCTTCTCTCCTTGCTGCCAGCTGTTGCACGCCCGTCGTCTGTTCTCCGAAGTCCACCGAGATAACGAAATTCATCGTTGTAACCTACTCGGGCAAAAAATAACCGAAAAAAGGAAACCAGCGGAGAGAGAAAAAAAAAGGATAGTAAAAAGTACGTTCGAATGACTTCGAAATTGGCAGGGCAATAGCGTCGACTGAGAGAAGCGAAACGTGTTTTATTTGCTTTTTATGCGCGTCACCTTTTTTTTAATTCGCTTCGTCGACATTTCAGGCGGGTTCTAAAGTGTTTTAGGGTTGAAAGTTTGGAAAAAAAAGGAAGAAAGAAAGAAAAAGAAAATGTACGAAAGGGTACACGACTTTTAATCCTTTGGCTGTTTTTATGCGTTTACGAGCCGAAGGATGTCGTTTACGGAAGGATTGTCGGGTCAAAGAAGTTGACTTTGCGACTCAGTGATGTTTTTTAAACCCGTTAGTGTCTTCGAGGAACCTTCACCCTTTTTTTTTTCTTTCTTTCGCTGACCAACATTACCACGCACGACGAACCCTTGCCTTTTTTAAGGTTACAGTTAAGGTCTCTCGCGATCTACGCGAACATTTTGGATCTTTTTACCGTTAATGGCAAAAAAATTCCTGGGACAACCCTTCCCTCTGGCGTTATAAATCATTGATTTTTCCCCTCGGACAACGAAGGAAAAAATTGCATTGTGTCGTCGGTTCTTTCTTTGGAATTCCGTGTTTTCTTTTATCGTCCGACAAATTTTTATCGCTGCTATCCTGTAAAATTAGAAAAATGATAAACAAATAAAGGGGTAATAAAGTGTACTATTTGTGTTAAGTTTTTTTCTTTTCCTAGAGAAAACTCCGTTTTTTGGACAGAATAATCGTGATTTATTATTCTTTTGCAAACTCTTCGATGCTTCAGGAATGGATTTAGGATCATATTTTATTACATCTTACAAGCGTCATTCAGAAAATCTATTTACTATATATATATATATATATGTACTATAGATATAAACATATTTATTTCAATGTCATAGCTTGTGTCGATGATTTTTTTAAATTTCATCAATTTACAAGAACCTTTCCACTCTTATTTCTTAACATGATAGTTGTACTTAGTTCCTGAAGCGCGGCAGTTTTTGAAATTCAATTGGATTAACATTTCACGTTATCGAAATTGCTCTCTCATTTGAGTTTAGAACTATACGTATTTTCTCAGCCTGCTCGTAATTCAGAAATTACCAAAATTTCCGCATCGTATATTTCATCGTATATAAAATAAAATAAAAGTCATAAAATGATAAATGAAAGAAAAAAAGAAGAAAACGTTCGCAGAAATGTGCTTATCACATTCGTATTCTCCCATCGTCTTTACGTCAGATCCGGAGCGGCGAATTAATTCAGTAAATCAGTCAGAGATTCAGGCGGAGATCCAGGCGTGCAATTGCCATGCTCTCCATTCACGAGGTTTGCTGAAACAAGTAACGGAGCAGTTGCACGAACGAACGAACGATAACGGCTAGTTAAGAGCCTCGCAGTGATCGCGACCTGATAACGGAACATACCAGGGTGAACGAACCGCGGCAGAGAAATAGGGGGACGTCCTTGGGCCACGACTCGCAGCTATAATTAATAACAATCTCGCGGCGACGATCGGTGCAACAGCGAAAACGCGCACGCACGCACGCACGCATGCTTGCGCAATGGACAATCGCGACAGACAATTCGCGCGCCAGTTACAAAAGATCTCGACGCGCGCCCCGGTGGAAAGTGTGCGAAACGGCACGACTTTCACATTCGTCGAGGCCATTAATTTACTTTCTATCGTGGCTCGTGGTTGCAGCCGCGATGCGCGCGCGCGCGCGCGCGCTTTTCCACCCAACGAGATCGAGAAAGATTCGAACGACACGGCGCTCACGTTTCTCCGAGAGCATTTTTGCCCGTGAGTGACACGATGCATATTTATGAGACACGAGATATCACATGTGAATCGCAGGTGACGAGGAGAGAGATTTCGGATCGCGTCGTTAAGAGCGTTTTCGAAAGTTGGATCTTGTCCTTGCCTCTTGGATCTCTTTCTTTCCTTTTTTTTCTTTCTTTTTTTTTAATTTTTGGACTTCCGCATTTCTGACGAGTTTCGACAGAGTCTTTCAAATCACCGAGAACGTTGCGAGTTCTTTCGAATTTTCACATTCTTTTTTTTAATCCTGGAATCCTTTCCGGATCCGCGAGAGTACCCCGAACACTTAAAGTCTCTAAACTTTCGATCTTTCGGATTTCCGAATTCTGAATCTTCGAATCTTGGACTTCTCAGGTTTTTAAATGCAAATTTCGAATGAATTTCCTAATTTGCAATTTTCTTTCAAGTCTTTGGAATTCTTTCGAAATAACTTTCAAATCTCGACAACTCTTCGAAATATATAATTTTTCGAATTTTCACACTCTGAAGGAAAGACGCGGTGTATTGCAATTTTTATCCTTGTATGATAGTTTGAAAGCATTGCACAAATGCTAAAAACAACATTCCCTCGGAATAAAAATCCATGATTTCACTTTCACTTTCTTTTCACCGGGACAATCCCTCCACCCAAAGTCAACAGAATGTCCAAGTATAATTTACAATTACAACTTTTCGCGTATCTTTCCCGCAGCATATAATTACCTCCTTCGTCAGTCTGAACGTACAATAAGAAGAGAACATGCCATAAACCAATTATTACAGCTTATTATTATTAAGAAGGCTTGTTAAATCGAACAAACTTCTAGTAATTTAAAAAGTGAACGTACAACAACCATTAATACTAAGAGTACCCATGAGTAATGTCGTTTTTCGATACTGTGCAAAATTTTATTTAAACTATCTTTTAACTATCTTTTTTAAATTATTGTCACTGATGGCAATGTTTATTGAAATTTGGAAAAATTCTTATTAATATGATTGTGAAGTGTCACTTTAAACAAGAGAAAGAATTCCTTGAAGAGATTTTACATAAAAGCAGAGAAAGAGAAAAATAACACCGCGAATGATGCGAGAATGATTATCCTCGTTCGATGTCGACGAAAACATTTGCTGCTCGGATTCCGGCTTCGAAGGACGCCGGTCGTTGATCCGCAACGAACTCTCATCGAGATCGACTACGAAATCGTCGATCAACGTGTCGCGATTTTTTCGCTTAGCGTTCATTCCGTCTCGTTTATTTCTCGTTCAGCCACTCGTCGATTGCGCAACATGCAAATGCTATACCGCTGCCTAACGGTTAATCACCGATGTGACTAACATGTTATAAATTGCCAATTGGACGCCTTACGCGATCGTTTAATTTTTTTTTCTTTTTTACTCATTTCGTTCTTTTCTTTTCTGTATTTTCTGTATTTTCGTGTCTTTTTATCAGCCTTTCTCTTCCCTCTTGGTATTGCACGTATGCGGCTACGTGTCTGTCATTTTGTAAATCAAACGCAACGACAACGAGCGGTCGTCTTTAATTAGAGATTCGATCGAAAGGGATCGATTATCCTCCGCTTCGCCAGCCTGACTAGTTTTTACTCGTTGTTTGAGTTGTCGGAGAGTAAGACATTGTGCTCGTTGATATGATTCACGTGCTGTCTTCTTGCGCTCTTGGTCCTTTCGGTCCAATAAATTGCGATTATTTCCTTCCACGAATGTGGTTGTCGTAATTATTCGCTTGGAATGATTAGAATTTTCTGAATTAAGTCGAATCGATGTATTGGGTTGAGTTGTATAAAATTCGTAGTTAAGTTAATGTAACATGTTAATAAGTTAGTAAATTATGTAAAAATTTATATATATATATATATATATATATTTGGCGAAATTGCAAAAGTCGGTAAGATAGTAATTAATAAAATCCTAATTCTATATTTCTGAATTTTTTTTCTAATTTTTCTATAAATTTCTCATTAAAAGAAAAAACGAAGAAGCTGCTAGTAGATTGAACGTGATCAATTAATAGATTAGACAGATTAAACAACGCGAATCATTTTATTTATGGTACACCATTTATATACATGAACCAATCTCGAGATAATAAATAGTTTGTATAATTAAAGTTCATTAATTTTCCCAACCACCACGAGGCGAACACGGGAGAAAATATGAGTTTACGTCCGGATAAATAAATTGAGCCAAAATCAAAACTCCATTTCATACCTGAATATTTCAAATAAATGGTGTTCGTGCAAAAACTGTACTTTGTTAAAAAAAAAAAAAAAAAGAAAAAAAGACACGTGTATATTATTCGATGAATTGCTGCGATTACCGCAAAGGGTGAAAAGGAACCGTCTATGCTAATTTAACAACCGTACCATAGTTTTTCTGTCTGTTTTCGCGTTTATTTCCGAGTCGAAGGGCGAGAAAGAAAAATTTCACTCACTTGAAGTCAATTCGAGTGACGAATTGCGTTTCCTTCGAATAAATCGGGATGTTCCGTTCTACCCGGTACTAAAGGAAGAAGGGTCACTTTTATCCCAGGGGTGCCGTTGGCCCTTCTCTTTTTTTGTACACGTGGCTGACCTGCGAAAAATCAACCCCTGTTACTTTATTTCCTGATCTTACTTCCTCCATCGGAATCACGTTCAGAGGTACACGGTCGAGATACTATCGGAAATGTTTATTTGACCCTAAAACATGAAAATTGACGGACAGTTGAAGAAATACACATTAATTATTAGGAAATATACTATCTCCGGAATAGCATGTATTTCTTTGTATCTACGACAATTCGTTTCGTCAAAATTATTTTTATCTTAAATGATAGTATTCGTTTTACTCTGCTCGTCGTATTTTCCTTTCTACATCTTCTTGTCGAAATACGCATATATATACACACATTTTCACTCGTTGTTGAAAATGTCGAACAAACAAATTAACATTAAAATATTACTACTGCTAATAACATTAGATTAATAACTACCAATTTAAAAAAAAGAAAAAGAAAAGAGAGTAGAAATCAAAAAGTCGAAGCTACTCCAACTCCCGATCGAAGGGAAATTCCGAAATTTTTTCGAGCGGGATCGACGGGACGATTTTCGAGACGAAATAAATATCCAGAGTAGACCCGGGAAGAGTACCGCGGAAGATTCCCAGGTGGCTAACGTTGCTATTCTCGGTACGTGAGAATCCATTTACGTTTCGATCGTTGCGGAAGATCGGCGAAAGAGGGACGAATAACACCCGCGATAAAAGTAACGAGGAAATCGGCTTATATTAAATTTCCCGGCTTTACAAGACAGATATCTCGGAGTGTAATAAAGATACCAGGGCTTGCTGTTTCCCCCGTTCGACCCTAGAAATCCCCGGGGTCGCCGGTATATCGGGTCGCGAGGCCAACGAACTCGCCACGATCCCTAACCCGGTCAACCGCGACACAGATCCCACGTAGCAACCCTCCCCAACCTCTCTCACCTCCCCCCTCTCCGTGTGTTCCCTGTTTATGCGTTACCGTAACATCGATTTCGCCGAATTAGAATACGCGTGAAGCGCTGGCATTTCGGAAATTGCTCGCCCATGGGGTTGCCTGACATCATTCACCATTTTTTCTTTTTTCTTTTCTTTTTTTTTTTTTACCTTGGATTTTCTCTTTTTTTTTATTCTCTTGCTCGTCGCCTCGCGATGTGCATGCGCTTGCAAATGACACGAATGCAGCGGGCAGCGTGGTTAATTACAATTTTGTTGATTTCCGCTTGATTTTTAGACACTGCACGGTACTATTAAATGGTGGATCACGCAACAGGCGAGTCAAAAGTGTCTCGGTGTTCGTTCTCCCGAACGAGAGAGTTGAGTATACACTGTGCCATTGGCAATAATCCACGGAATTTCGCAGAGAACCACCCTGCCCCGTGTCTCGTGTCTCTTCGTATTAAATCAAGCTTCCATTAAATCTCTCAAGCTTCTTAGAAAATACACTGAAAAGAAATAAAGAAACAAAGGGAAGAGTGTCTCTGAAAGCGAATCTTATGGCTTTCTTGTTAATCAATTAAGCGACGGTGATGAAGTTTCGAGATAAAATCACGAAGAAATACAGTGCCAGCAATATTATCTTATCTTTCTCTCGTATTCTGAATGCATGAAATCGATCGCGTTATCGATCTTATCACGATTATTTAATTTCTTCTACGAAAGTAATCAGTAGATACTTTCACACTTAATATTCTCTAATTAATTCTGTTTTACCAAATTTACTTAATTGTTTCATTTTCCAACACGCCTCTCCTTTCTCATTTGCCTACCTTACTTTATCAGTTACCGATTATTCAACCCTCGACGGTGTTCTAGACCAGCCGCGAGCATTTCCATACAAATTGCGCACGTACAGGTTACCGACGCGTTTGGTCAAATAATCAGCCGGTTTAACGGATTAACATTCACCGGTGGCAGAAACATGGTTTTCACTTTGCACAATCGCCGACACGCGTGCATTCGGTCAGTGGAATCGGTTAGTTTCATCGTGGCTCGCTTATTATGCAACTGTTTCATTAACGCGCAGCGAGCTAAGGGTCTTCGACCGGGCTCCGCCGTCGCCAGGAATAGCACACAAGCCACGGAGAGGAATTAAAAGAAAAAGAAAAGAAAAAGGAAAAGGAAAAGAAAAGAAGGAGAGAGAAAAGAAAGGAGAAGGCACGAACGAGACGAACGCGCGCGCGTTGGTTGTACGTTGGGGGCTTTCTCTGTTCACGCCGGTCTGCGTGCGCCTTCGTTATCCGTCGATCGATCTGCCATTTCGCTCGAGCGTAACTCGCACACCCTCGATTCGTGCACTCGTTTCGCCTTCCGTTCCTTGCGTAACGCAGCGCGCGCGATTACGCTGGCTGCACCAGCTCGCGCACGATGCACACCAGTGCCGCTCGTTAAATGGCACCGTTCAAGGAATTCAATCTCCGTCTCGAACTTGGCGCCTCACTTTCCAAAGGAATTTCGACAAATTGGAAAACCGCTAACGCCGGAACTAACGCCGATGACTAAAGCATGAAATTTCCATAGATCAGAGATATTGAAGAAAATAAAAAGCAAAAGAAAAAAGAAAAAGAAGACAGAAAAAAATTTTATAATATAACGTATAAGAATACGTGAGCTTTTATTTATACATTCTATTCGTGTATTATATGTTTTAATCTCTAAAAATATATTGTTTTATTGTTAACCTGTTGACTTGTCGACCTGCGGAGGACCTCGTTCAAGATCCTAAATTCCTGGGTTGAAAATGAATCGTATCAATGAGTGTTATATTTACGCGTTTGAACGTAGATATTTAATGGGCGGTTAATTTTTAATTGTAATTTTTAATTACGGGAGTTTCTGGTTAGAGAATGATTAGCTGGGATAACTTAGATTGTCAGTATATTGTAATAATTTATAACGATTTGTTCCTTTAGAACGAGAACTCCTTAGAACAAGAAAAAATAAAATCAGGCTCGCCGAAATTGTCATCATGTTAATCGATACTATCGGAATAAAAGAAGAAGCTCGTTCGGTTCATTGGGATTGATTGAATGAATTTTGATTTCAAAGTTAATATTACGCACAATTATTTCAGATATCTTTGCATGTAATTAGTCGAATTTAGAATTAGAAATAATTGAGTGACGAAGAAATTAACGATGAATTCATCTCGAGGAACGTCAATACGCCAGAAAGTGTTCACAGAGATTCGAGAAAGTTATCTTCTCGTTTTGCCAGTTTAGGTAGCCGTAGCTAACTCAAAAATACACAGAATTTTGCAAGTTTAGAAATATTTCCATGGCTGAATCATAGGTTAACTCTTTGATCGAGGCCACGTTGTTTTATTAAGCGCAATTGCATTCCAAGTATCGGACGAATGTTTGGCGTTGCTTAACGCAATAAATTTCACAAACATATACAACGCCAGTTTGTAAAGCTTCTCAAGGTGTCCAATCTCTCTAGAGAAACGTGCAACGTCGTTGTGTAAGTCGATCGTTTTGTAATGTCTTATGAAAAAAAGGAAGTTTCGATACTTGAAATATTTCGTTCGACGTAACGTTCACGCTTCTGGAAATAATTGCTCGACAATTGGCAGAAAAGTGGAGAATAATAAGCGAAGCGAAAGTGAAAGAGATATGCAATTTTCAGTGAAATTGAAAAGTTTCGTTGAAAATGGAAAAAAATGACACACAATAAATAACTGCAAGTACAGTCTTTTCAATGGCTATGAAAAACTAACTGTTTAGAAGACTTTCTTACAAATGTACAAACACTCACAGGTATGTAGCATATATTGCTAATTTTATTAAATTGAATCTTTCAAAATGATATTATTCAATTTAATAATCAACCTCAATTAACTACAAATTTCAATGTCCACTTTCTTCACGTGAAAGTCCTTTATTTCCAAGGCAAATGTTGTCAAATTGTATACTCTTCCATCTACAATTTTCCAATCGCGACATCAAATTAAAAGCTAATCGATTTTCTTTACCAAACGATTCTTTCATTATAAAAGAGTTTTCAGGAGCAACTTCAAATTGCGTATCTACAAAACGAACGAACTGAACTCCCCCGGCGGGATATATTTGAAATGAAACGCGTGCAAGAAATACGTATTATTCATTAGAACTATCATTATAAAAATTTTACTTACAAATAATTAATAAATACAATTTTATTATCTTAACACTGTAACAATCGACACCCGTCGACACGACTGACTTTCAAACTTTCGTTTTACAATTTCTGTCTGGGCAGAAACCAAATTTCAATTGTCATCTAAATTATAATCATCTGTATATCGAATATTTCGACACGATTGTTCTACTGTTGATAGACATCTCCATTTGTATTTTATTTATATCAGTACTTTCGTTAATTAAATAAAAGTGTTAACTCGTATCGCGGGGTATCATCCAACGCGTTCGTGATGCAGATCTTGATCCAGAAGAATTTTTCAGATGAAAGGGTGGGAGAAAGAGGAGCAACCGAAACGTGGCTCGAGGCGTCGTGTAACCACGAAGCTTACAACACGCGATGCTTTCACTTTTCGAGAGCAACGATTGACATCATCATCGTCGTGTGTGTTGTCGCTCCGTCGTGTCCCGGATTGCCGGCGTGGATCCGTTCGACTTCCGGCAAACCGACCGATTTCGCAATCGAATTTATTTCGTCGTCCGGCACTTGATGCAATTCAGCCGGCGAATCAAATCGACTTAAACGGTTCAATTAACCAGGCTCATTTGTCCAGTCGTCCTATTCCACCGTGGCCCCTTCGTCATCGTTGCTCGTCGTCGTTCCGATCGAATCGTTTTCGTTGCGAGTTTATTCGCGACACGGATTATTCAATCCGGAGGGAATCCGATGGAAAGTCGAGTTCGAAACGGAAATTGGGGGATTTACTGAAGTGAAAATTGCAGAATTCCACGGCATCGGAACGTGGAATTGTTGTTAATTTCCAGAGGCAAATATTATTACTCGAAAATTTTAGGACGCCGAGATTTTGCCAGATTTGGAAAGAAAATCATTTGAGTATCTAGAGATAATCAGAGAAGCTAGATTAATCATGATTGAAACTTTTGATCACGTAAATTTGATTTCAACTGGAATTACCAAACTGACGTCAAATACGATGGATTTCGCGATTTCTTTTTTTTTACAATTGCTAAATGATTCGGTTTATCATTCAGATTGTAATGGTTTATATATGAAATATTTTTGCACATACTAAATACCGATAGCTCTAACGTTAATATCATCGCCCCACAACAATAATGCTTCTGCTCTTCATCCGGTATTGATGATTAATATAATTCAATTCCATATTTAATTTGGAAAGGAAATGTGCCATTTATTTTTTCAAGAATATACATAACAGTATTCTTCGAAATTTCATGAAACATCGAATCGCCGAGAGTTTCACTCTGATTCGACTTTAAGAAGTTAATGTCGAATAAGGGAAAAACTAGAACGTGGAGTTCGAGATCGTGATATCGCGAAAGAAACATTGTTTAAGTATAACCTAACCTAATACCACCGGTATTGTATTAGATGAAGATTAGACCAAAGATCGTTAAGATCAACAGAATTATGGCGAAGTTTGTTACCAGCGTGCAAATTCGTGGTCGTAGCAGAGAGACCCAGGTGGTCGAATATCGGCTGGATCTGGTTCGATAATGAACGAAGATATTCGACCGGTAGCAAAACGCCACCGAAATGCGGATACGGTTTTAAGGTCGCGCGAGCCGAATTTCGGTGAAGATTAAAAGTGCGTTGACATCGTTACGTCAACGTGGGCTAAATTGGTCGGATCGTGCGCGCGTTACGGAAACTAACGCGTGCCCGAGGCCTTATGTAAACCCGCTTCGCTAACTTACATAAATTCGCTCCTATGGCGAAACTCGCGTGCTCCACTAAAGAGCGAGCGAAACGAGAGAAATAGAAATAACGATGTACAAGTTAAAATTTCGAAGGGAGATCCGTTTAATTTATTGGTTGCGAATTATTGAAATTACTGATTACTATGTAGAGCATAGAACTTGCGTCAGAGAAATAAGCCGCGCGCACGAAATAGGAAATTGTTTCTAATTTCTTTTATTTACATTTGCGCTTTGTTTACCCCTGTAAAACGACGTTGTAAATTTATAAAATTTCTGAGAAAAGAATTACGAACTCGTTATTTTGACCACTCTGATAGATATGATTAATTAATAAGGCAATCTCTAGTTTCGTAAAAGTCGTTGAACTGATTGCTTTTAATCATTAGCAAGGGATCGCTTGATTGATTTCGAACTGCTCGAAATATACGTGTCACACTCCACCAATGATACGAAATCCATAAAGCTGACATCTGTGAATTATGACAAACAAAAAAAATTATAAATACGTAACGGTTTTCAAACTGAAAGTTCTTTTTCACTCAAACAACTATAGGTTCTTCCACGATGTATTATATACAGCGTATCTTCCATAATCCTTGTATTTGCTTGGCACGACGTTCAACTCCAATTAAAAAGAAACTTCAACTGAAAGATCTGGAAAAGAAGAAGAAAAAAAAAGAGTCGCGTCCTCCTATCGATTCTCCGATTTATCATTTTCCTCGCGAAAATTTTCTCTCCGTGTGATACGTGTTAATCATCCCCGGGACTGTATCTAGTTTTTCTCCCTCCTCGGTGATTGAAAAGCCAGCGTCGAAAGAGATCCACAAATGCGAAGATGACGACGCGTCAGTGGAGCGAGGAAGAAAAGGAAAAGAGGGGGAGGAAAAAAAATTGCAACTCGTAAATCGAGGTCGTTCGCCGCCCCGCTCCACTTTTTTTTTTCCGGCGTCGATATTAAAAATTAGCGCGACCCTCTGTGTCCGCGTCTCTGGCGATCGGAACGAGGCGAATCGAGGGGAGATCGCTCGCGCGAAACTTTCTTCGTCTCTGACTGTCTATAGCTGACGCGAGGAACGAGCCGCTGTGTGACGCGCGGACGAGCCGCCGTGATTTTTCCAATTTTCCTCGTGCTCGTACGCGCGTGTGCCGCGCACGATCGAAGAGAAAGGACGTCGGTCTTCGTCGTGCGTTTTCTCTCTCTCTCTCTCTCTCTCTCTCTTTCTGTTTCTCCTGGCTTCGCGAGATATCGCATCCTCGTCTTGCAAGCGAGGCGAAGCACGGTCTTTCTCGATCTTTCCGCGCGGACGCATGCGTCAGTGATCTCTCAAGGCCTTCGCGCATTAACGCCGAGTGCTGTTTGCTTCGTCCCACTTTCCTTAACGCCCGGTCAACGACCCCGTGGGTAGGTGAGTTTCCAAGGTGCACCAACACCTATACTCGTCTCTCTCGATTCTATTCCATCCGAGAATACATCGGCGCTCCACACACACACACACACACACACACAGTGTCTCTCAAGCTCCGTTTCGATTTTTGAAGCTTCTCCTTTCATCGACACCCTCTCGTTGAGATCCTTAAGATTAACAATTTCCTGTAAGCGTTGAATGCGTGCGACGCGAGTGCAACGTTTGAAAATTCTGCATAGAAAAACAGGGACGCGTTTCGGTCTTCTACTCGCGGAACGCGAGGAGGGATGAGAGTTCGGTTCTACTTGCTGACAAACTTCTCCGCGTCGAGTGGCCTGGGGATTTTTCGCGTTGGGTCAGGGTTGAGGGGGCTCTGCAATTCTCTGCTACTCGTTATGCAGCCATGAAGATAGAGAGCAAAAGAAAGGTCGAATGTTCGTGTTTAATTTGAAGATGAAACGCTTCCCTGGGTAGTTGTATCACGTAGATTATTTTTTAAGAGAGAAGAATTTTTGAATTTAAGATGAGTTGAGCAGACCACGTAAGGTGTTACGTGCTTCAAACAGCTGGGAAATTGAATCTCGCAATACAAAATAGGCGAAGCAAGATGGATATAATAGTCTACACGTTTCTAAATTGTTCCAAATCAGCTTAATAACATAAATACTGGTTTATATAGGAAATAATGATTCTTAATACACCACCGATCCGAATATCAAAGTATCACCATCGTTGATTTTAATTTTCATTCAACAATTGCTACTTAATCTCCTTCTTATTAAATTACATTTCTACTGCGATTTAGGAGAACTAACTTCGATGGAAAAAAAGAAAAAATGACTGGAAGTGTCACGGAAAAAGTGGATTTGAAGTGACTCGTTAGCGATGGTGCCAGGAGTCGTAAATTTTTGCGGGTGAATTTGCACGCGAGCAGCAATCGTGAAATGGTTCCAGCGCACTCCGTCACGAGGCGCCACTGTCCTTTCGCGAATTCCGTGTCGCGAGTCGGTATAACAGGAAATTCGCGACTCGTGGGTCGGTATCGGAACGTGGAAATTCCTCTTGATAACGTTATCACTTAATAGATACCAGAAGGACCAATTTCGACCTGTCGCCATGGGCGGGAATTTTGAATAGAGCGTAGAACTGGAGATGGAAGGACGAAAGCGTCAGTTATTTCAGGTAGCTGACATTTACGAAAAAGTCAGGTACGAAGCGAAGATTCAAGCCTCGTGAACCTGAAGAATGACCCTTATTCACAAGGTTTATTTTTAACTTCGCAATAAGAGTCTTGTTGAATTGAAGATGATCATGCAAGACAGATTTACGAAAATATTGGTTAATAAATAATCGCGGCAAGTTTCTTTTACATGCAGTTTTTATCGATTCATTTTATTATGACTTCTGTAGAAGATGTTACAAATTACGTAGTGTATAAAGAGAAATATATTTAATTAATTTCGCAATCAGACATTCAATTCGAAATATCAGAAATATTTGATGAAGAATAAATTGATTGTGAATACTTATATTTGTATATTTGTGGAGAATTTAAAAGCATTCGAAATAGAGTAGTCGGTATAATGTTCAGATAATAAAACAAACTTCTATGAATTTAGACAAAAATTTTTACGCGAGAATTAAAATATTAAAAATATACAGACTGTGAAAAAAATATCAAGTATATGAAATAACATGTTCGTTCAATTTTTTTATTCTTATCCAAGATCGATCTATAATGAAGAATAATTACAAAAATTAACGTTTGAATGGTAAACAGTTTGTTGGTAAATTTCATTCCATGAGATGCGTATATTTTTAGATGATTGGCGTCGTGTGGCCCATTTGTACACGGTAATATAAAAGTGCAATGCTCAGTTGAACGCGATGGTTGACAATATAACGGAAATACCGAAACAAAAGTGACGTATTTACCAGTCTTTCAATAAAACTGAACTAAAGATCCTCAATTATTAATCCAATTTTTCCCAATCATTCGTTCGTTTCCAATTACTAATATTATGCAATGTTTTTCTGTTGTAGGTAAGTCGAACCTCAATTTTTTTTCTGCCTGTATCAATTCGCTGTAAGTAATCGCAGATTTTTTTCTTTTTACTACTTGGTAGTAAAAAACAAGCATAAGTTTGAACATTTACAATTCACAGTTATTAATTCAAACACAGTAAAATCTCGTTTGTTCGAGTACATTGGGGTCAAAGCCTCTTTGGGTAAACAAAAAATTCGGATAACAGAGACTCGGTAACTTTTTTTTTTTAAATCCTACTCTTATTCGTTTGGATAATAAGAGATAACAAAAGTTGATCGATTGCGTGTGTCAACGAGATTCCGCATTAAGACAAACGAGATTCTACGAAGTATCTCTTTGCTATCTCTTTGTGGTAAAAACAGTATCGAAGGGTTAAACGGGCAAGTGTTACATAACAATTCAACTGGCAAGCTCGTAAAACTCGCCGACTCCCGTTTTAATTCCCCCCTAGTTCTATTGTCACACTGGACGTCGCGCCACGTCGAATTCCATGCTCAGTGACCCAGTCAGCCGTGACAACGCGACGGCGCTCGTTCGAAAAAATAGCCCGCGTTCTAAATACCTAACGGCGACTGCCGATGATAGTTTCATCCCCGTGGATTCGTTACGAACTAAAACGGTAAAACGCTGAATAGTAAAAGTGTCCCGGCGCAAAAACACCGCTCACTCGGTCGGTCGGTGTGTGCGTCATCGCAGTCCTACGCAGGCACAAAAGAGCACCGGAAATATCCGCGGAAAACGAAAGGGTCACATCCGTTCGGCCGAAGATCGCGTGGGTATATAACTACGACGCGTGCGCGGACCCGCGAACGCTTGTCTCTCACCCTCTCCGGCCACCCCTCCACCCCCATTCATGGACATCAACCCTCGAGAGTACGCGGTGCGCCTACCATTGTGGCACACCGACAGTGTCCGACACGTTGTCATTAGTGCGACACGGCTATGTCAGCGAACGTGGCGCGCGATGATCCGGCCGAAACCGGGATCATCGATCACACCATGAACAACGGCGGCCTCCTCTATCCGATAGAAGTGTGCGAGGCCACCATCGCGGTCACCGAGACGCAGAATCCCGAGAGGCGTCATCAACGCGTCAAAGGTTCGTTCCTCCCCTTTTATATCTAGTTTCTTCTCTCTCTCTCTCTCTCTTTCTGTGTGTGTGTGTGTGTGTGTGTGTGTGTGTGTTTTCAAGCAGGAACTTGAACTTAGCGCTAGATCATACTCGTCTTTATGTTTTCGTGTTGTGCCGTCGTATTTATGTTCGATCGTCGCCGATTCTTTGTTACCGATTGACCTTTTGTTTATGGACACAGTGGGAAGATCATGTATCGAAGATCATATGTCGCCATCCCAGGGTGTGTTTCGCTCTTTTTGACGGGCCACCTGTGAAAGGGAATGGTCTCTCGCTTGGGTCGGGAGAGTAGTTCGACGATTACGCTTGATTGCGTATGTTTTCGACAGGGCGAGTTAGGCAGCTTACGAAGGAGGATTTGATTGGGTAGAATGATTCCAGATGATTCCATGTCATACGACGAAGTTATTTTTGGTCCCTGTTGGACTCGGTTCCGCGCAGGTTCCGGCCGTTGCGCGATATGATATCAGGATATCTGTTGAAGATACGTCGTGGATTAGATGTGATCGTGTTCTCGCATATTTGTTTAATGATCTCGTTTAATGGTCATACGTTAGTTTTCTGAGAAATTTTCTTAGATCTTGTTGTTGGAACGACTCTCTCTCTCTCTCTCTCTCTCTCTCTCTCTCTTTCTTAAAGAGGACCTCGTATTCGGGACGTAGCTTTAACCAGCAGCTGTGAAGTCGATTCTCTCTTCAACAGCGCAATCTCGTCGTTCGTTTCTCGTTCGACAGTTTCATCAGCAATCTCCTTGCCATTCGAATAACGTCAATCACCATTCAGCCGGCTGATTTCCTTTAGGATTTCCATGGAGAATAAGAAATTTCCAAGATGAGGCTGCGATTTCCATGTGTCGACGCGTGTAAAGAACCGAGAGGAGGATCTAAATAAAGATTTTATCAGCATCATGAGCCATCCTTCGGACATCCCCGGGTTCGTTCTCGCGTATGCAGCTACCTCGGAAAAGCTTTGACACTGAGGCGTATCGATTTTTCCTCGAGCGGGGCTCACGTGCTCATTGACATTGACATTGCCCGCTACCACGGCCAGCCTATCTGCCACCTAGCGTCCACGAACCGATGCACATCTGCCAACAAGCTTGGCCAACTCGCTGCACGATGGCGCTGCGAACGTTCGCGCCTCGCCTCGCTCCGCGTGCGTCCGCTCGCCGATTTCCCCTTCCAAGTTCATCGGCTTTTCACGGAAAAATCGCGCGATCGCGGAGAATACGAATAAGTCATCCCCGAACGATCCTCTTCTTGCTGTCTCTCCTCGCTTGGACAAAGTTTGCTGATTCAATGCAATTGGTTCGCGTTTTCAATCGCAATATCGTATTTACGTAATTGTAATTCAGTTCTCACGTTTTCGTTAAAAGGGAGAAAGAGAAGCGTGGAAGATTTCGGAGTTTTGGGAATGTTGGATGAAAAATCGATCCAGACGTTTCATCGAGAAATCGAAATTGCGGAAGTATGGATATTTTGTATCTTTTTAGCCATGGTAGAATTTTAGGAATTTAGGCATCTAGATATTCGAGAGTTTAATGGGAAATTTTTTTTAATTTCCAAGGATCGGTAACCAAAATTCAAGCAAACCCAGAGAGTTGGCATCTCCTGCCAAATATTATGAAAAATCTCACGAGAATTTCTGTAATTGTCCTAAAGAGTCTTTCGTTTGACGTGAGTTCGGATTTCATAGGGACTTAACGGGACAAGATTTGGTGACGAAAGTGGCGAACGACCGGTGACAAATAGGTCGCACCGCCGCCTTAGGTGTTGCATCGCCGCTTGTTTTCGTGGAACAAGAATGTGCCGATGGCCCACATTTTTAACGACATGACGGATTTCCCAACACGGCCTGGCCGAAACGCGCAACGAGGTCATTGCGCAACGGTTTTGTTTCTTTTTATCCAGACTAGAGGCCTGGCAGCATTACATAAAAGTATTTATCTGTCAGGAGCCAAGCGTCTAGTCCTGTTGAGCGACAGCTACGCTCAACACGTCCCTAACTCTGTTTCTCTCTCTCTCTCTCTCTCTCTCTTTCGACTACCATCGCTCATTAACATCGTTATATCCGAAATCATTTAAATTAAAACTAAACATTTAAATTGTTAAATTTAATTACTGAGATATTGAGATATTTCTAATATTCCTAAATTCGAACAAAACTCAGCTTTCCATTTTTCTCTTTTTCTCGATCAGCTACAATTGTCACTTACGTTAGAAATAAACTTCCGAAGGGAAATTCCACAACAAGTGAAACGGTTGTCAATTGAACGAGAAATATTTCTAATTTCCATCCGAATACTTCGAACAACACAAACGAAATTCAATTCTCTTTTCATCGATCTGCCATCGATTCGCCATCGAGTCTCCATACAACGATAAATCACCTGTTCAACCGTACATCATCCTCTTTTTCTCGAAACACGTGTAGGACTCGACTCGCGAGCAACGAGTCCCAAGTGTCTCTTACGGATCTATTCATTTCAACCAGTTGGACGAGAGGTCGAGTTATGTGCCTGTCGCCGTTTAATCCCATTTTAATCGATCCGCTCTGAGGTGAGTAGGCGCGCGCGCGCCAGCCGGACACCTGATCCCGATGGAAGGCTACACTCGCCGCGGCCATGAGACCTCCCTCCCCATCCTCCCCCGTCCGAGAGAGGGAGGAAACGAGAGAGAAAAAAATCACGTAATAATAGATACGAGCATGCACCGGCGGTGGCCTGGCTCGTTGGTGTTTCGCAACGCTTCACAAAGGCTCAGGGCCGTTGTTCTACGACTACAACAGAACCGCTCGCGAGGTCTACGCCCGCAATCGAGGTCTCTTTATCCCTTCGCCTACTATTCAAGACTCCCGCTGTGCTCGATCTGTCCCACATCGAGCGTTCGTTTGGCCGAAATGACGCGACTTCCGGGACTTCTGGTGTCGCGACGACACGTAACACGATGACGCCGCCCTACTCTCGCATGATTCGTGCGTTCTTCTTTTCTTTTTTCTTTTGTCAACTTTGTACTCTTTTGTGGATATTTTTCATTTCTTCGAAGATCGTCCGATATCACGCAATTAACCCATTGACTGCGAACTACGAGATATCTCGTAGTAAGCGTATGTACCAATACTGCCGACTACCGGATATCTCGTAGTTTGCGCTACAAGATTGATTACAATTGGTCAAGGAATATTTTTATTGCCGGTTGTGTTAGGAATTATTAGATTTAATATAGTGTATAGAACATATTTAATATCACTTTTTATTGTAAAAATAATAACTTAGACTATTCGGTCATAACATATTAAATATTTCTATATATATATTAATTATGTATTTATTTTTCAATAAAAATTACTGTAAATGCCATTTCAATACTAAATCTGTAACTTAGTATTATTATATTTTGGAAAATTTCATGTTTTCCTTAAAATAAAATTTTGGCTCCCAGGGCAAGACGCTCTAAATTTGCCTGGTAGTCAATGGGTTAAACGTAGATTTTTGTAATTGGATCTATGATCCAGCAACGCTGATCGAAGGATAAAAATATAATTTACGTTTAGCAATCTTATTAGCAATCTTATTTATTTCAGCTTCATCGAATTTTAACTCTGCTTGCTATACATCGTTGCTTGCTTTACACGTGTTGAAAATAATAGCTTGTAAATGTAAAATTTGGCATGCATCTGTCAGTCATGGCAATCTTGCACCTGGCTATAATAAGTCTTGTTCACTTATGTCAGTTTTTTACATCGATCTGGCCGTTTACAGTTTCATAACTACTTAATTCAGCCTACTATTATAGACTGAGTTGCACGTTTAATTAGGTCAAGCCTAAATGAGATCAAGCAAGCTCCATCCACTCAATTTGCACAACATGTCCCCCTTCCTCCTTACAGTTATAGTTTAACAAACGTCGCCGCTAATAAAAATATACGTCTTATACGAATACGGTTTTCTACAATTTTTCACACATTTTTTTTCTCCTTGAAAAATTTCTTAATTTTTCGACTTAATTTTGATATGCCAAATATTTCAGTTGCTCGATTCCTTACAATTCGAGTTACTGTGTGAAATGAAAACTTCCGATGCAATTTTAGCGTTCCTCTACGTTATTTTTCTAGTATCCCAATTTCCTCCCTCAAACACTTAATCCCTTAATCCGGGTCTTCCAATTTCAGAAACCTGCCAACACCTCCGTACTACTTAAATCCTTCCATAATCACCTTTCACCCGCGAAATCCACAATTTGCAGCACCTGATAACGAAACGTACGTTAATTATCTTTGGCAGTAGTAGAACTGTCAAATAACTGTTAATTGAGGAATTAAATGCAGAGGAATTAATATGCGAGAAACAACAATAAACGAACGCAGACTCTTGCTTACATTTATGCTTTATTTATCTGCAAAAGTACGTCGTTGTGAATATGTAAAAATAAATTCTCATCGCTTGGTGGCTTTGCTCATTGAAATTGAAATCCACGGCGTAATCGCATAATCGTCAGTGAAATTGGAGCAAGCGTATAAACGTAAGCATTTATATGCAATTATATTTATATCTAAAGTTACATCGAAATGAATCTATTCCGCTCTGTTCTTATCCGATCGAATCACGTCACAGTCGTTACAAAATTCATACACGAACTCGGAAGGCAATCGAGTGGAATTTATGGTAGCGATGGTTCTCGCGGATGGTTGGACGCGTCACGTGCCGGCGCGTGCACGGGCAGAGGAGGAGGGCTCTCCTTCTCGATCAGGATGATGAATCGCGTCGCGGGAAACGTGGCTCGGCTGGCCACACGTAACTGGGACGAAGTCCCCGAGGCGCCAGGCGAATCGTATTCTCGGTGGAACACCGGCGTAAAAACCGAAAAGATCGTTCCACGTTGCTACGAGGCGAGGTGAGAGTGCTTTCACCTTTCTCCCTGTTTCTCTGTCCTCTTTCTCTCTCTCTCTCTCTCTCTGTCTTGCTCTCTTTCTCTCTCGCCAAGCCGCTTTTACTCTCGATCGCTGCTACCTGCTGCTAGCTGCTGCACCGTTTGCTCGCTGGCTGCTCGCGTCTGCACCTCCACGGAGAAAGCAGTCCTCCGACTTGGTCGTCTTCGCCGCATTTCTTTCTCGTCCGATCACTCTTTTTCCCCTCTCCTCTGCTTGTATCGTGGGGTCTCACGCGAAGCGTGTTTCTTGCCGCGAAAGGATGGACGACGAGGTGTTGAATCATTTGCTTGAAGCTGCGTCCAGGCTGTTCGAATGAAAATTTATGGCATGTCGTAAAAATGATACAAAGTGAAATAAAGTCGAATTCCTCGCGGATTCTGTGAAAATCCTTCAGGATGCAATTAATAACTACAGAATCTATTTGAAAATCTTTAAAATGGAATTCTTTCTGTTGCTCGCGGAGGGCATCAATCAACAAGAATACAAGTTTGTAAATTTATAAATTTCGAGTACGATTTTGAAGATGAGAAAAATTAGAAAACAATCTTTTTTTTTCTTTTAATAAAGGCAAAATTTCAGGGATTTTTTTTTTTGATATAAAGATAAAAATTCGTTCATCCTCTGATAGTTTTCAATGTGTTTTCAAATACTGCGCCAATTTTTATCCATCGAATGTTGACAAATATTTCTCGCGGCGTTAGGAATTTTCGCGAAATTTTTTTTATTAAAATCGAAATATTGCGGTTGTTCGATAATCCGTAATTAGACTTGAAATCCGTCTCTGCTGAAATTGGAGCAGTAGGCGCAGCTTTGACGTTGGATTTACGTGGAAAAGGGGCTCAGTTTCAGACTGTGACGCACGTACGTCCTTGATTATCCCCCCGGTTCCTCCAGGGACGCCGCTAATAGATTGACTTCTTTGTTATAGATTTACATGTCCCGGCAATGATTCACATGCCATAACGATTGAATAACTTGTACACAATTTCTTAATCATTATCGATACACCGAGAGAGAGATTGCGGTCAGGCGATTTGCGGTCGCAGGTGGAATACATTCCTGAATAACTACAATATCCTTTGAGCATTCTTTTCATTTTATTTTTCTTTTTCTTTTTTTCCTCTTTTTTTCTTTTTTAATATTCTTCGTACGGTTTACACTTGTTTCCAATCTTGCTCCAGATTAGGAAATTTCTGCCCCAATTAATTCCAAGGATAATTGTTATCGCTTTGATTGTAATTGAACATATCGTTTCGAGTCGGTCGTGAAAGGATCTCTTTACACACGAGTTGTATCAGATCTTTACTACAAGTAATTCGCGTCCCTCTCGATATTTCTTTGTTATTGTTAAATTTTATGAAATTTCCACCACTTTCGAGTTCTGTCGATTTAAACTCAACCGAAGGAAAAGCCCACAATGTTCACAGGACGATCTAATGTTAGATATTCATTTTTTTCTTCACCTTTACGCTATTACGGTATTACATGAAAATTGAACAAGATTATAGTCTTACAAAAAATATACACATAAAATAATCCAAATTATGTATCATAACAAAATAACATTTACGGAAAATGATTAAGATTATCATCCAAAGCTCCATTGACACGATTCACTCAGAAAATCGACCGGCAGAAAAATATTCACCGAAACTTCTCGATACACGAGACGAATTTATATACCTCCGCACGTTATCACCTCGACTCCGATCCGAACCCCGTAAAATCGGTCTCTTCAAGTAGGTGAAACGTACATCTCAAACATCTCTCCCTCTCCCTCTCCCCTAATTCAACGAAAGTCACGAAACAGCGAAATTCTCCTTATTCTATTAAAGAGTGGTAGACTAAGAAAGTTGAAGTGTCCCCTTCTAAACGGTTCGAAGGCTGGTGTTAAAGAGTCGGTAAGAGGAATTTCGTCACGAACGGCGGCTTTTACGATATCCAGCGTTGTTGTTGAGCAACGTGAAACGGGCCTCGGCCGTCCTGGATGTCGGACGGTAACCCCAGCCGAATCAAGGCCGACATACACGGAGACGTTCACGCTCTTACTTTCACGCGTTAGAGACGCCGCTCGTGCTCGCTTATATCAACGATACCATTTTACGGGAGGGGAGAGGGGATTATAGTACGCTTTTACGCTTGTCCACGCCTTGTTCCTTGATCCTCCTCTTTTTTTCGGCGACTCTGTGTACAATAATAGTGTCATAGTATAATAGAAGCATTGGAGTATACATAGTTGCATTGGACAAGCTCAGTTCGACCTACAGTTTGAAGTAATAGATTTATAGTAAAATAGATGGGAATAAATAGCAATGGAAGGTGTGAATTTGCATTGTATCATTGTCAGCGAGTACTCCAATATTTGTAGCAATGTAAACGTAGATTTATGACAAAGTACATAATTGGTTTTGTTTTGATCTATGGTTTGATCTATTGGCAGAGATACGTAAGATTTTTCAGAAAAAGGATTCGAATCTAGTAAGTTATCTTATGTTAACGTTGAGAACTATCAAAGCGATCGAAATGACCAGTTTGTAACTTTTTTTTTTTGGTAGTAGCTTTCCAGGTAGATAATGTTGCGCTCTTAGAATGATTCGAACGATTTTTTGTAAAAACGTATGAAAGTTTGTGTCGTAAACTTTCTTCTATTCCTTGCACTCTAATTTTTCTGATGACAATTTATATATTTTAATCGTTGGTTAGTTCTGTCGTTGAACATCTTGTGAATTTTGTGTGAAAATTTCCAGATGAAACTCGTCTTCGTTGCACTGAGATTCGAAACCAAGTGAAAATAGAAATTTTCCCACATTATTGAATCATCAGTTTTATTTCATATTTTCCAACGCTTTGCGCGCGAATTCATTGAATCACGTTAAAATTGACAAAGACGTGGATCCTCGATTCAGTTCGAAGTTTGGCTGAAGTTTGGCTCTTTGACAATAAGTGGAAATGGTCGACGAAACGGCGGAAAGTGAAAGAGGAACGTGTTAATCGTTTCACTGTTTCACGTTGGGGAAAGACTTTCGAATCGTCGGTTGAAAGTAAACTGTAAAGTAAGTGGCGAGCACTGTTCCTACTTTCGCCGTGCGAGTGCAAGCTTTCCGTAAAAATGTAATATCTGATCGCTGGCATAAACGATGATGCGGTCGAAGCTCGACGTAAATCACACATGAGATCGTGATAAACGATCTCGCCCGAAGATCGGCGATATATCGACTTAACGAATCAAAGTGTCACAGCCAAACAGAATTCAAGGCTAAAAAAGAAAAAAATTATTTTCAAAGTCTACGGTGGACCTTGAATTTTCACATAAATCATTAATTTAAAACTACTGGCATAGCTATCAATAACTATTCGATGAAGAAGAATTCGATAAGAAAAATTTTGATTAAGCATTCTGATGTAAAGAGATTCTAATTTATGTTCGTTTTAATATGTTGGATCATTGTGACATTTTATGATATTTTAAAATTAATTTGAATTATTCTTAAAGTCTATGAAACACGTAAATTCTATAAAATTAAATAATTCGCGATATAGTATAAATTAGTATACACTTTAGTAATAATATAAATTTTACAAACTGCATGTTGTACGTTCAAAATTTCAATGCGTGGAATTATCTAAAGTTTAAATTCTTGAATTTAATAATTGGTAATCTGAAGTTGAACGAAAATCGAGTTTTTGTTTTGAATATTCAGAAATCGCGAGACAGATCGACGATAAGTGCATTATTTCTGTAGGAGGACAAATAGGCCGAGATCGAGCGATGGCTACGACCTCGACAGCCTTGTCATCCGCGCTGAACCGAAACGCCTTGCGAAACCCTGGATTATTTTCGATCGTCCACCTATCTGTTCGCGTCGAATCCACATCCACGGAGCAGTGTTTCGTATTCTGCGAGTGATATCGTCCCACGATCCTTGCCAGACATCCAGCATTGCCGCAACAACGTCTGATTAATCACTTCCTCTCTTCGATTTTCTCCTTCGATGCGATCGTTCGCGACTTTCAGACGCTTTTCACTGGTATTAATATCCTCCATCTCCTGTTGTAACAAATTGTTCGCCCATTTACAGGATTGTCGAATCGACAAATAGACATTTTCTATCGTTTGTTTCTCAACAGTACTCTCAATCCTAAACTTTCACCATTTTCTGTGCTTTTTAAATCATTTACGAAGCATCTTCGAGGATTTGAGAAGAAACATTTCGAAGCAGGGAGCATTCGAACAATCATAGGAATATATTATGAATCCGTTACGTGTGTTATATGAAACATTTTTAAATTTCGTGAGTACTGTTGTAAAAAGCCAGATAGATATTTATACAGCCACGTGATTCATTATGTCAACAAATATTCATCTTTAAAGTTTATTATAATGTTATTCGTGCTTCACTTTCAAATTCAACATTGTCGATATAAACAGTCTCTCATCATTACATACATTTATGGAATTTTGTATCTTTGTGAAGATAATTAGAGAAATTGAAGTTAAATAAAAAATTATTTTATCCATTAAATGTTGCATTACTGTATTTTGAATCAGGGATCGAAATTAACAGGTTCTTTTTATTAAAAAAAAAAATTTTGCCTGAATCTATATCTCGTATAAAAAAACATTTGATTTTGTCGAATTGTTTACAGAAAGTTACGCTTTTAAATAGCATTCTCGTGGAACAGATATTATAGAATCTGTGTAAGAAAAGTTACTTTAGAATATTTAATTAATGATCTATCTATCATATTCAAGTAGATACCATTCATCGGTGTTAGTAGTATCCATTACAAATATCGAGGACATCTCTAATATTGGCGAACAAATTATTTGATAGAAGACATTTATATTTTTTAAGTTCCATTTGTCTGAAGCTTTTATTTTTAAGAGCATTCGTTTCGATTTGTAACGTAAGAATATTTTTCGAGAACATTCTACGATCCATGTTTCAAATAGAAGCTATTTAAAACTCTTAACTTTTTCGATCCCTGTTTTGAACTTTCCAGAAATATACAAAAATCCACACACACACACACACACACAAAATATATTTTGAAATTTATGTATGTATGTATGTATGTACATGTATATGTATATATTTTGATATTATATTCACTATAGTGTTAATGAAAATTTTAAAATGTTTTATACAACTCACACACAATATACATAAAAGAGTTCTTCTTTAGTTCGAATAGTTTCGTGAATCACTATGGCTACACATACGTACGTAGGCATATACCGTACGGTTGGGCTGGTTGGAAAATTTCCACGGGCCAGGGCACCGTGATACACGTTGAATGATCGTGAAGTTTTGTCCCGTTTGCCGGTCTCTCTCGTCTGCCTCGGCGTTTAAACACCGTGACGATCCTAATCTCTTGCGCAATGGCTGGACGCCCTTAATGAAATTTCAGATCGGTCCCCGAGTGACGAAGCCGGTCGTTGCCCCCGGCTCGTTCGCTCGTTCCACTTTGTAACCTCTCTCCTGGTGTTTCCTGGTTTCGTTCTGCGCGTTGATTTTTGGCGCGGTTGTTTTGGCGCGCGTCGCCACCGATCGATGCGGGTGACCTATAAAAATCGGCTGGCCGCCGATTCGTCGCTATGTTTCGTCTGCGATTATTTCCTTGGTAATTATACAGTTTGGTGATATTTTTCATTCTTCTTTTTTTTTTTTTTTTTTAATTTCGGCTGTTTGTCTTTTCGAAAGGCTTTTTTATCGCTGAAACAAAAGAGGTTGAAACTAGCTCGAGAAATTAATATTGTTATTTTCTTAGTTTCTTATATTTGTTAGTTTCTTTTTTTAAATATTTTCCTGAATTTGGATTGTTTGATTCCGGTTTTGTTTTTAAGAGATTTATTTTATCGTTGAAGCAGAGAGAGGAGAGGAGCCTAATCTAGAAATTAGCGTTTCATTTTTTATTAAGAAAGTGTGAAATTTTTGCAATTTTCAGTATTTCATGAAAAAAAAAACGAAACGTCTTTCATTTTTTAATAGTCTAATTTTTATAACTTGTATCGGTGTTTCGCGTGAAAATTATGTTTAGCAACTTCCAACTTTCCGAACCGTTCTACTATCGTTCTACGTACCAATTCCCAAGATCCCGCAAGAAATCACGGAGCCACAGCCTCATTTTCCAATCAAATAAAAACCAAAAACCAAAAAAAAAAGGAGAGAGAGAGAGAGAGAGAGAAGCGGAGCCAAAGATGTTCGAGTAGCCGGAATTATCGCGTTTCACGCTAATAACTCAACGAACCGATATTCTGTTGGTTAAATCCCGAAGCGGTAGCCTTCCACGATCTTTTCTCCAAGGATTCACCGTTACACTAATCAACAGTAAAAAGCGCCTACTCTCCTAGCATCGTCTCACGGTGCCTTCTTCTCTTCTTCTCTTTCCTCTTCCTCTTCCTCTTTCTCTGAAATCACCTCTGCTTCTCTCAGTTCGTCGCGAAACGAACTATGCTTCTGTTACGTCACTGTTACGCGCGACGAGGCACGCGTGGCCTAAGCCAAAACGCTTTTGTCACCGGTCTCGTTTCTCAAGATCGTCATCAAGTGGAGAACCGGTCGCATTTTCGCGGCTCGTGTGTGCTTGCGTACACGTGTGTGTTACGTGATACGTAAACGAAGTGCGTTGACACGGAATATCCGCGAAGAGCGACGAGCCGGCAAAGAGGAGCCATAGGTCACTCACCGCTCTCGGCAAACGCGCTCTCCCGCATCCTTGACGCCAACAGGAGGATCCTGCCGGCTAACGGAATCGTCGCTGGCCACGCACGTGCCAGGATCCTTCGACACTCGTACCAACTTTGTTCGCATATCCATTCGGACAGCGAGCGTGTAATTTGGAGACGAATTTCAAGGATTTCGGAATGTTGCAGATTATTGGCGGAAATATTGAATTGAATTCATCTTAAACGAACTAACATCATTTTAAACCGCGAATTCACTGTCTCATCTGATAACTGATTGTTCAAGGGAAAAAGAAATGATTTAGGGAAAATACAGCACGATCTTGTCGACTGTTGTTCGACGTCGATTTCAAAATGGAAAAAAATCAAAGAGGAACATTTTCGTTGTATTTTCGCTGTACTATTTTCGAAAGAAAAAAAAAACGCTGTACAAGTTCGTAAAAAGTTATCTGATGTGTAAACCTTCGAACTATGTCAATGTCAGAATTGGTTTGCTAAGTTTCACTATTGATATGGATATCAAATCGTTCTTGGAACTTTTTCTGTTGGGAAAAGTAAGAACTTTCTTGAACGCGGAATCGCGAACTTGGCTGAAAGATCGATGAAAAGTAATCGAGCAAAATGGTCAATATAATAATAAAATTTTTGCTTTTCATGAGAAGTTCACCTTTCATTTGCGCACGAAATAATGCATTTTGCTTTTGAACCAACATATGTTTGACTGTAAATTGATTTCTTCTTAACCGTTGTCTAGATGGATGAATTGTTTAGAAGTCGCGTTTCATTGAGGAAAATTTTGATGAGAATTTTTGGAATGATAAAATTTAAGGATGCAAAAATACAATCAACGTATAACTATATCGAAAGTAGAGTACTTGTTAATGAAAGAAAATTTTTCTTTCGGAATATTTCTTTAAATATGTTCGTGAAAAATGTGCAATAACATTACATAACAACGAGCAAACCAATGGTGATGTTACGAACATTATATATTCTTGTAAATTAGAATTATTTGTAGAATATTTTGTTTATATATTTATGGTAGTATTATAGTTTGCTTTTTGAAACGTTGAATCTGATCGAAATTGAAAAATTCGCAATAGCTGTTTAATAATTTAAATTTTATATTCGTATGTACCTATGTTTTAATATATTATAAAATATTATAAATATTTAAAGTTAATATAATGTTAAAATACTTGAATGTATTTAAAAATCTTTTTATAAATTGATCTTTTTATTTTTAGATTTTAGTATCTTTAGATTTCTGCAAATTTATTCATTTTTAGCGAAAAAGATGGAAACGAACTCTATAACGTAGATTATAGGTTTGCTGTCGAAGAAGAAATGTATAGATTTACATCCAGACTAAAAATGTCAGATTAATATATATTTGTCAGTCCGTTATATATTCGATATTTTCGTTTTACGATATGAATTATTCGACGATATAAATTAACGTCTTGAAAGCATTAAGATCGCCAGTTACGAGTTGATAAGCAGTTTAAGTAAATTCAAACAGTGCTGGATCAGACATGGGCTCCTGAAATATTTAGCCAGCGGAACCGATCATTTATTACTAGAAAAATATATTAATCACCGAGAAATCAATTTCATGCCAAGATGAAATCAACTGTGCTGTGTGAAAATCTAGAGAAATTTTAAGAATGAAATATTAAGAAAAATTAATATTTGTAAAAATATGAAGACGAGAGATTTTCTTCGATATTTCCATTAGTTCCAAACAGCGAGGTTCTAACATTTTTTTCTTTTTTTTTTTTTTCTTCAATTGAATCGATTAGTGTCGGTAGCTTCTAACGAGGCAACGTTAAGCCCGAAAGCAACGACTGTAAACACTTTCATTCGTGTCTCGATCTAGGCCCTGTGGATTTAGGCTGACTGACCCCCTTACCTCATGGCCCCCTCTGCTTCTGTCGCGTTAGATTCGTGTTAGACGCCCGTCTGGCTATGCCGCGCAACTTTCTCTCTTTCTTCGATGAAACTAAACGACGTCTTCGCCTCGTATTGTCGACGACTTCGCCAACTTACGTAATCAACTTACCTCTCGAATCTATTAATTTACAATAGACAGAGTCTACACGTCTTCTTTTTTTGCAACATCCAATTCTCAAGTCTTGTCTCAATTCTTGGTTAAGACACACATTCACACGTTGAATTTCAGCTTTCGAAATTTGTGTATACATTCTGAGTTCAATAGCACATCTGTCAATTGTATAAATCGCATAGTTAATTACTTAGAATTATAAATTGGAATTGTAAATTCCATTTCACTCTTGTAGACGCCAGAGTATTTGAGTATTTTATTCCGCATTCCGTATGGCAAAAAATCCCCACTTGGATTAAATTAAAGGTCCTAAATTTTTAATTTCAACACGCTGCAATAACATTTTACAGGAGATTTGATTCCGTTCGTATTATTCGTTTGTGATTAGTAATTATGTAATAAAAGTTACATAGAGGGCGATAAAAAATTTGGAGATCGCCGGCGATCTCTGAAATAACTTCGAATAATAATTTCCTCGTATTGGCAAGGATTTTCGTTTTACTAACAACCGTCCTCGAGGTCAAGCGGAAGCTCCCTCCATCCGCTTTCCGTTAGAATAACCCCTAGAACGTTACGCAAATATACAGGTTAACTAAACGGTAATGTACTGTTTTCGACAAATATTTGGCAAAAATCCCCTCGTTCGATTCCTCCACTTCGATTGGACACACTGCAATGAAAGAAGAAATTGTGAATTTTTTTACAAGAAATTGTAGATTTCAGAAATTTCTAAATACCGGCCCACCTAATCGATAGATGTTCGATTCCAAATTTCCCAACGCGTCGCAGCAACGACTAGTAAATTTCGAAATTTTTGCGGATACTAAAGTGGAGTCGTAATTTCACAGTTCGAGCAATAGCCGCGACAGCATTCGTTCCACGAACACGCACGATTCCTTCGCGCACCGACCCGTCCCCTGCGAAGGGAATCTCCGTCGGATTCCATCGCATCCGTATCCGGAACGGTGTACATGCCCGGCCTACCTTTCGCGTCGATCGTTTTGTCAGACAATGGACAACCGGCCCATACATACGCGCAGGCAAGAAAAGAGAGAAAAAAAAGAAAGAAAAAAAAGAAGGAACTTTCGCGGAGCTGAGCGTGGGCATTGGCATTTCGTCACTGGCCAGGTTGAACAACCAGGTTGAATAACCGGCGTTACGTCACTGACGTGTACGCGTTCGCAGACGCGGCCAGAGGGAAAAGAGGGACCAACGGTGCCAACAGAGGCCGAGAAAGAAAGAGGAAGAGACGAGACGAATGGTAAGGGACGCGCTCGGTGGTTCTCAGCGGTGGCGTGCAAGGTGGGGACCCATGGAGGTCGATCACCTACGTACGGGAGTCAGTGACACCTTCAGGCGAGGACGATCTTTTTTTCCTTCCTTCCCTTTTGCACGCCCTCGTCTCTTTCCCCGATCTTGCTGCACGAAACTGCGAGTCTAATTACGATTTCATTGTCAGAATCTCGCTCGTTCATGAATGAAACAGCGTTATGGATGGTACTAGGCGTTTTGTCTTTGACAGCCATCGCTACTGTCGATTCCATTGTCGAAATGGTAATTGTTTGGTAGAATTGACTCTTTTGCGCTCGACCATCCCCTCTGAGGTGACATCGTACGTAAATCTAGCCAACTAGCTGGGATTTTCACTTTTTATAATTTTTGTTACAACGCTGATAATTACAACGAACGTATATACACGTGATGTTGTACGATGCGATGTAAATATAACAGTGTGATATCTGAACAGACGAAGCTAGAGTGAAAGCTGCAATAACGAAGAACAAAAGAATCTTAGAAAGAAGAAATTTCTGAAGACAGTTCTGAGTCAATACGACGCTCGATAATTCACATGAACTGGTGACTTATTGCTTCTCGCGAAAGATTAAAAAAATACGGAGGATATTGTCTAGAGATTGTACTTGTTCTAGCAAACCCGCAATGCGCCCGTCGATGATTGCTTTAAATTCAAACGATGTCACACGTTCTAAAGATACAATCAACGAAATTTCGTGTTAAATACGAATCATTATTTCCAATGCCGTGTCATTTTATTTACGAAGTAACGCTGATACGAAAGATGATACGAAAAAAAAAGTTTGCCGAGGGCAAAGGATTAATTTAGGGCAAGAGAGAGAACCTGCTTCTGATTATTTAAGACAGGCAAAAGCACAGTTGTTCGATTCGATTGTATAGAGAAGGATAGAATTGGAAATAGAAATCTTTATTATTATTATTATTATTATTATCATTATTATTATCATTATTATTATCATTGTTGTTATCATTGTTGTTGTTGTTGTTGTTGTTGTTATTATTATTATTATTATTATTACATTGATTGTCCAGAATGATAATAGGAATAAAATCCACCTCTAATTCACATTTATACGGATTTATAAAACAAAATCGCTTAAGGGATTAATCAACGTAAATAAGGAATATAGACGAGGTACGAAGTAACCATTGCTATAGAAGATCCTTGACGAAATGATTCTACGCGACGCTGTGAACGGGGTCCGCAACGGCACGATTCGGGTGAACGGCCGCCTCGGCGTGTCTCGACAATAAATATCGCGTCGAAAATACCGGCCACGATGGTCAAGGTCTTCGGAGCTTGGCTAGCCGGAACAACAACTTGCGAGTGTTTTCGTTTCGAAAGGAGGGAATTACGCGCTACCGACGCGACACGGCATCCGGAAACACTCGCGGATACGCTCGAGTATCCTCCGGTTCTCCGATCGCCGCGCCGGTGCATCAATGATCGTAAGAACCGACGCGACACAGGATTGTACACGCATAGACACGTGACGACGTTTCCCTTCATTGAAACGCGCCGATGAATATTCAAACGTCGACTTCGCTTCGTCTGGTTCGCGTCTAGCAGGACGCACGAAGCTTGCGATTCGACTCGAGCTGCTTTTCAGATGGTTCCCGTAGAGATTCTTCCGGAATTTGTCGTAGTTTCTGGCGTCCAGGTTGAAAAGAATTGATTACTTGGTTGGGAAGTGTTGTTATCTTCAATCTCTTGGATGAATTTCTTTGGGTTTTTCGCACATCTTTGGATTCTTCGTAGGATCAGGAACATTTTTTTCTTATTTCTAGTAATCGGTAGCAAAAATTTAATTAAACGTATGTAAGATTCTCTAAATTGATCGATTAATTTTCTTTTTTCTTTTCTTTCAATTTTCGAAATATATATATAGCTCTCGCCCCGAAGGACATCCGAGGTTTAATTTACGAAGTCGTAGAAAAGAACAGTTTCTGAAATTAAAGTATTTCTGGAGAATGGCTTTCTTGTTCAATGTTTCGTAACGCAGCATCGCGATAAATTGCCTCGTCGCGTACGAAGAGAGCACGGTCCTTGCAAGAAGGAATAAATCACGCGAGTGAAATTGCCGGCAATTCTAACGTCACCGCCGGTGGCAACCAGCCGTTATTGTGCATTACTTATCCGCGGCTTATTTTCTTCCGATACCGGTTATAATTCAATCAATCGTGACAATATTCGCGGCGCTTGCGTTACGTTGCGCTTCGTCACTTGCATCACGTCGTGTCGTCGGTATCGAATCGGTATACGAATTAATTACAGGTGACGATGTCCAAGCTGATCGTAAATCAACGCGACTCACGCTCCGTTTGAACTCACTCTAGCGTGCTTGCTGTTCTTTTTTTTTTTTTTTTTTTTTTTTGATCGATGATCAGATTCTCCAGCAATTTTGGCGGAGACCTTTCAAGATTAAATTAAAGAAGATGATTAAAATAAAAGATTGATTAAAAATAAATGTCACACAATGTATGTAAAACTGAAAGATTTTTAATGTTCGTCATTTTCCCAATAATTACCATTTTTGGTCACAGATTCGTCGAACGATTCGACTCGAGATGAGATTATTTTTGAATCCTTCGAAAGCTCATTGCCCCGTTTCAGTCTTTCTTCTTGTTCGAAGCTTCGTCTCGATTTGATATTACGTCGGTTTTTACATCGTGACAGAGAGAGCTATTCGAAAAATGGCAAAAATAAAGAACGGAGGAAATCGCTCGATTTTTCAAGCTGGAAACCATTCGAGCGCCATAAATCGACGATATTTAATCATCAAATTAATTTTTTTCTATCGTTTATCAATTCCTACAAATCTTAGAAGTCTTCCTGAACGATGAAGGTCGAACGATCAAGAAGTCGAAATTTCTTAGATCGAAACAACACGAACGTCAATGGAAAACGTTCTTTTCTCGTGCGTGGTCTTATACGTGGTAATCGTACAGTTAATGGACATTGACGTTGGAGGAAGATTGTAACAACTTCCGCCCGGGCAGCGTAAAATTTCAAAAGAACGGGCTCACTCGAGCCGATGACCGAACAAGGTCGACGAATACTTTGCTCTGTCCCTGTACTTTGCTTCGTTCCTTAGTTAACAACGTTGCTGTAGTTGTTTTCGGTTGTAATGGCCACGTTCAAGTTTCCTTTAATGTCCGGCACGCTTGAAAACGATTGTACCCACAGTACAATCACATAAATACACCATCGTCCCATCGATTCTTCCTAAGTCTCCGGTTCAATTCGTTAAGGGTATTACAAGGAGTATAATCCGCTCCTTGTAAATATAATGTTCGACGATCGTTATTTCGAGGATATTTCATCGGTTTTTATGGGTTAAATGGAAAAGGCACGTTTAGGGATCTTTTTTGGAAGAAATTTCTTATTTTGCAGCGTTCTATGAGGAGCAAATTGTTTGCCAGTGGATTTCGTTCCGGGCTGATTAGATTGAGTTTTGGAGGTGAGAATTTAAAATTTCAAGTTCAAGGGTGAGAGAATTTTAAGTTCAAGAGTGTGGAAATATTTTTAATTACGTAAGAGTGTCGACGGTGACGGTCGAAGTAGTAGTTATTTGTAAATATTTAAATATCTACATGTGTCTAATTTCACGAGTATTCAAATGTCGAGGAATCGAAATATCTAAATATCTCTAGTTTCACAAACGACAAGAATTAGAAATTTTTCACCGTAGCACTCGCTTGACATTAAATACCAACCCCCTTTAACGAATCCATTTAAAGTGTCCGAAATTGTTGTCTTCACGCTTATTAAAAAACATAGTCAAGTGTCTTTGATGATTTTTCAACAAACAATTCCAACAGACTCACTGAAGACCAGTAATTCCAGAGAAAGAGGAATAACAATAAATCTCGTCTCGCGTGTCGTTCGAACGAATTGAGACATACCTGCTTCCATCGATTTGCAAACAGCGCTAAATCGCACGAGGGGGCCGGTCTAAAAATCTGTATATACGATTTGCATACAATGACGCGGCGGTTGCACCGGGACACGCTCGATATTGTTCTCGCGTTATCTGCGTAAACTCGCTTTCATCGCGAGCGGCAGGTGCCCTTTAAAGGAGAAGTCGAGCGGGGATCGCGTGGGTGGGATCAGGCGAGATCGAGCGAGCGTTTGGCGATCGAACGATCGATCGAAGCGGGTTAATCGGAATCGGGAGCACGTAACGAAGCGAATCGAAACGCCCGGCGGCCACTCGGCCGAGATCGATCGACGAGAACGCGGGCAGCGCGCCCCGTTCGAAAACGTGAGAAGAACAGAATCGAACACCGATACGCACGAGCGGCGAATAAATTTCACTCGATTAACCCTGCTCTGTTCGACAGCTGATTACGATTTACAGAAATTGTTTTTGGTAATTTTTTTTTATAATTTTTTTTTATAGGTTTGATACATGAGCGTGATTAATTGAAGTTGATTGCAGCTCCAATGATTTTTGCTTCGTACCTGGCGAGTCGTAATTGCGAATAATTCATTTGATATTTCTGCAACGATTTACAGAAATTATCTTGGTAATTATTAATATTGGTTTGACGTGTAAAAATTAATTGCAGCCACAGTGATTTTGCTTCGTATCTTTGTGAATAATTTGTTTAGTATTCTTCTGCGACGATTTATAGAAATTATTTTATGTTGGTTTGATGTATAAAAATTAATTGCAGGATTAATGATTTTTTTCCCTCAAACCTGGCAAGTAATAATAATTACTATAAATAATTCGTTTGTTATTTTTTTGCAGAAATTATTTTAATAATTTTTAATATTGGAATTTAACATACGAATATAATTAACTGCAACTTCAATGATTTTGTTCTAAATCTGGCAAGTAATAACTGTTATAAGTAATTAATTTAGTATTTTTGCTACAGAATGAAGTAATAAACAGTAATAAGTTTCAATTTGCAGAGAATTGTGAAAGATATTTGCGATACTTAGAAAGTGAAATGTCTATTTTTGCAGTTGCGCTTGTACGAAAGAGAATCTACGTAAAACTTCATGATTTACTTATTTACTGGCTTAGTATCTTAAAATCGTGCCTCTAATTTGATTTACAATCTTAGTACATTCAGATATTTTCTGATGTCGTTGTAATAATAACTCATCTTCTTTAAACGAAAGGTGATCATAATTAATTTAGTAATAATTCTAGGAATCAAAGTTAAATTTTGTTCTATTAAAAGTCAGATTTGATTCTAAGGATGAGTTGATCAATTGAAGCGTAAATATTCTAGGATTAAAATGCGCGATTATAGAAGAAGCATGGAAAATGTAGAGAACGAATTCTAGCATGAAAAAAAAAAGGAAAATTACGTTATAATAAATTCACGTTTGAGTAGAAATTCTAACAATTTAAATTCATGGTAGTTGTAATAATTTTCAGTAGTTGTAATTATATTTCAGAAATACAAAAGCTTGTTAAATTCATGAACGTTACACATTACCATTACTCACGACATAAAGTATTCTCCGTTCACTACGTGAAACCACGAAATAACAAAATAATAAAGTCAATACGAAACAGAAGAAGAATACCCCATAATGAAATGAATCGAACGAACACATTCTTGCAAGAACCATCTGAGTGTTCCCGCGACTTCTACTCCGGTTGTTGCAAAACGACAGAAAAAAAAAAGGATAAATAGAAACGAAGAGAACAAGGAAAAACAATTAAACGGGAGATCGTTCGAACGAGAGATAAGAGTTTCAAAGGTTGGTGGTAAGCCTGACACGCAAGGCCGTTCACCCTGCCAACAGAGGGTCGGAAATAGAGGGGTCGATTTCCGGTTTCCAAAAAGTCGATGAATCAGCGCCCGGTGGTCGATGGAACACGGAAAGAAGAAACCGGCTCGATACCGGCACAACGCCGCTGGGCCGGATTTAAATTTACGCGCGCGTATGCGAGCTTCGCGATCCCAAAAATAGGTCGGACGGTGAGGCAGCTCTGCGCGGAGCTCACTTCCTCGTTCATTGTCGCGAATTCGGTTCGCCTAACTGTAGATCCGTCGGTGCACTAGCCGATGCACATGCCACGACCGCGGGCAAAGAGGCGAGCGATAGAGAGAAAGAGGGAAGAAGAGAAAGAAAGAGAGAGAGAGAGAGAAAGAGAGAGAGAGAGGTCGTTGCATCGTTAGAAGCGAACGCAACGCCGCTGGAAGCGCCGCGGGACCGTTGCGATTCGAATTCCTTTTATTCCTTTTCGTAATATCAACTCGTGCATTCCGCGTGGTACCTCGCCACCATGTTGGCCATTCTCTCGTGATCTCTGTATGTTTTCTTAGTTTTCTATCTAGCGTCGTTTGATGTTCGAAGTCGCGAAATAGGACTCCTCCGAGGACAATGTAAATGGCACACGATCACATTGAGAGGACGAGTTTTATCAACACGATTGTTGATCGAAATCAAATTCCAAGAGAAGTGACGAATGTTCAGATTTCTTCGAGTTCCTCGAAATATCGTTGAAGTTCGCACGAAACGTCTGACTACGGCACTTCTGGCAGAGAACGGCCAAACTTTTGTCACGCAGGTTTGTTGCCTACCGTGTACGTTCAATTTTCAATAAAAAAACGCGACGAACGTTAACGAGAGTCTGAGGAGGTGAACCCCTGAGGAGACGCATCCATAAAGACTGGAACGACCGCAGTCCGATGGAACGATGAAATGAAACATTTCGCCGGCCGAGGATTCCGTTAGCTTCGGAACACCCATGCACGGTTAGTAGAGGGCCCCTAAGAAAAATCGATCTGGACGAGGCGAGGGTCGGCGAAGAGTTTCTCACGCGAGAAAGAGAGAGAGAGAGAGAGAGAGAGAGAGAGAGAGAAAGAACAGGACAGTCGTGGCAGTCAAACTGTCAAACCATCTTCTAAACTCGCCGCGTGGCTCATGCAGAAACTGGCTTGCGGTAATCGCGTCTGCCAACCACTGCCAAGCAGCTCGGTCAGAGCTCAGCGAGATCAATCTCAAGCGAAGCTCTCTCCTCCGCAGCCACTCATTATCTCTCGACTCGTATCTCTGGCTCTTGAAATCCAGAGAGAAAGAGAGTCTACTTCTCAACTAGCACCGTAGTGGATTTACAGCCTGGCTATTCCCGTTCCGACGAAAGGATGCGTCCGTTCTAAGGACACTGAGAACACAAACCGAAGGGAAACTGGCTGATGGAGTCGCGCCGCGTGCGTCCCGGTTGCGGTAACAAGCCACGGCGAGGAGCCAATAGCCTAGTAGTTGAAGTCCGCACACCCGTTGGTCCCCGCGATATGCGCGCGTTGGCGTGGTCCCCGCATTAGCATCGATAGAGAGCGCGAGGGTCAGGTCGGGTTCAGTGAACCCGATGCATCGCGCTCTCGGTGCGCCGGTGCATCACGAAGGAACGAGCGAAGAATGAAAAGTGGCTGCTCCGCCATGGGCGTTAGAACGCCTCGATCGCGACCGTTTCCGATCATGGGATATGGAGAGCGTTCGCCATCGGTCTTTGCCTTCGTTCGCAGATATATGTACATGTACGTGTGAACAGTACGGTGAACAGAGATAGATATCTCCGGTCGGTTGCGTTCTGAGCTGTGGGCTCGGATTTGGAATTTTGAAGAAATTTCGGTTTACGTACCGTAAGTGTACTATATTTCCTCCTCTTCGTACACGTGATTGAATTTCACGCAATAATTCGTATCACCAGGCGTATTGAGGCTGAAATAAATGAACTCAACTAGCAAGAGTTCGTTCAATCAGATTTAATGAATCAAAATTTAGCTCAAGCAAAAAGAGTTTATATTATATAACAGACACGTTCATTTTGTCAGACACGTACAATACGTTTATGATGTACATGATGTACACAAATATTTTAGATAAGGAAATCGCCAAAATTGGACATGTAGATTCGAGTTAGGTTTAGATTAAGTTTAACTTAGTTTCGTACGTGTGTGAACAGAGATTAGAGATCCTGGTTAATCGCATTATGATCTGAGCTCTCAGATAGATTTTGGAATTTCGAAAAAATTTCGGATTACGTACACTTGTACTGTATTTGTGTTGACTCACGGTCGAGCTTCATTACAGTATAATTGGATTTTATATAATTATTTTTATCACCAGCCGCTATGTAGCAGCAGTTCAGGTTCAAATAAAATGAACTCAACTAGCAAGACTTCATTTAATCAAGTATTAATTAACATTTAATTAAAATATCACTATCTTTTAGACAGACATATTTTTGTCAGAAACGTGCATGTTCGCACGCGATGTGCAAAAATATTTCAGACAAGTAAATCTCTATCAAAACTTTTGTACCAATGTTGAAGGGTCTGCCTGTGATATAAACGATAGAACGCGAAAGAGCATTGCTTTCGATTTTTGACAAACGGAAGAACGTTTTGGTTCTTTCGAACTGTTACAAAATCTACAATTGGTCGCAGCAATGATTCCTAAAAGCAATAGGCGCAATTGCAACTTGCTATTGGCGCGATTTTCGAAATTGCCGATGCTCGGCGTTCGGTTCCCAGTGGATCTAGGTAAAAACTGGATTCCCAGTCAAAAGTTTCGTCAGACGAAGCGAGATCCCGCGTGCATAGTGATTTCCATCGTTATCGTTGCATATCTCAGCAGCAGCCCAGTCGAGTGAGAGTGTCACGAAACAATGCACAATACCATCGCCAGTGAAAGTATCCCGGACGAATCCGCGTATATCTGGAAAAGTCAATCGTCGTTGCATGACGGCAAGAGAATCGTGTTCCCTACGTGTTCGAGATCATCGTGCTTTATATCTCTCCCTCTCGAAGCGAAATGTCAAACCGTGACAGAGGATCGTGGATGCTTTGTTTCCCCTTTTGATCGAATCGAACTTTCGTTGCGTCGTGCGCAATTGGATTTCAAATTCGATGATGTAACTCGATGTCGTAATTATTCGAACACCTTTGCTCGCAACTTTGCCCCGGAATTTTTACGATTAGAAATCGTTTTTCTCTTTTCTCAGGGAGGGGGGCGGGAGAGATTGATGGACCGCGAGGCTTGCTCGAAGCATCGTGGCCTCCGGTCGAACGAAACAATCTTTTTTTGTTGCGTAACGACGAAAGTGGTCAAGCACGAATTTGGTTATTCGATCCAGCCTGACGATCAATCTATAATAGTTTCTCGCTTCAATTGGATTTTGAAGACTGTAAAACGGAACGCAAGCGACGATACGATAATAAAGTATCGTCAGCTCGAGATATCAACGAAGAACAATCGACGTGATATTTCATACGAGTCATTACCAACAGAGAAATACCAATCACACAAAAATATCTCTAGATCTGTCTATGTCAGACATTTCCAATCCTATTCTTCTTTCCACGATCTTCTTCGTCGGACGATGCTTTCTCTCGTGTCTTTCTTTCATCTACGCCAGAAATTCCGAAATTACTCGCGCGACTTCTTCTCACGCGCGTCTCAGCCCAATGGCCTACATATCACTCTGTTCGTGGTTACCAGAAATCCCCTCAAAAAACAAAACCATCGAAACCGAATTCTCACGGAGCGGAGAAGTAGAAGGTCTCGAGAGCCGTACGATTAATTAGCGGACGGGGATTCTAATTGGCGACGCGGAATAGGGAGCGACGAGTGAAATTTCGCGCAATTACATAAGCCGAGCGCCGCCGCTCGGTGCATAGCTGGTGCATAACCGCTACCATCGACCCACCCCTCTTCGCTCTTTATCTTCCGTGGATGTGGAGCAATATGGTTGGAGGTGAGTGACCGGCGTCCAGTTGCGTTCACTAACCTCCCTTCTCCGTCCAGCACGACGAAGGGGGTATCTGCTGCTGGCGTGTGGCCCCACTCTGGCCAAGCACGCGAGCACACCATCGCGTTCTTTTCCCGTCAGCTCGAGTTTTGCTGTTCCACACCATGCTACTTCGTCGTCGTTCAATCTCCGTGCTGCCTTCTTCTACTTCTCCTCCTCTTTCTTCTTCTTCTTCTTCTTCTATTTATCCTTCTGCTTGTTCTTCTTCTTCGTTCTCTCTCCCTTTCACGCTCGTTGTACAAGTCCAGGCACGCGAGCAAAGTCTGCCAAAGGGGACCACACGATCTGCACCGGTCTCGATTGCGCTATCGGTACTCGCATGAATTTAGAACGACGGATCTGGAACGCTGGAAGACCCCACAGCCACATTCCCGTGACCATCTTCTTTGTATCGCTTCTGGCGCCTTCGGTCGATCGGCCGTTCAGATTTTACAATAGGATTTCTGTGACGTGTGGTGGATTTATGGTGGAATTGTGCAGCTGAACCGGCTGGACGATTTGTTTTTACATTTTGTATTTTATTGCAAAGCGTGTGTGTGTGTGTGTGTGTGTGTGTGTGTGTGTGTGTGTGTGTTTCCACAGGATAGGGAGTTTTTGCAGCCGACAGCTGAAGTTTAGACAGAACATTATAACTCTGTAATTTCCTCGATTCTTTTTTGTTCGATATTTCGTTAACTAAATCGATGAAATTAAAAGTTTTAGATTCCAGAAATTAGGATAATCCAATAATAATTTTCAACCCGAAACTTTTCGTAGGTATGAAAAATTTATGCAACAATACCAACCATGAAGATACAAAGCGAGCTTGTGATTTCCAAAAATTTCACCCCAAGAAAGAACGTTTACTCTAACCTAACCGAAGTCGAAGTCGAAAATCAATGTCGAACTTTTCATCTGGGAGGTGCTTGACAATTTGCGAGTCAAGTAAAATTCCAAACAACAGTGCGTCGAAAAATGTTGCCTATCGCTGTTCTATCGATTTTCCATCAGAAGAACGAAAGTAATCGCCGGTAGAACCACTTTCGTGCGACGACGCGAGAGATCGAAGAGCGCAACGATCTCTCGATCTCATCGAGACCAGCTCCGTTGCTGTTCGGTGGCCCGTACGATTGGCCCAATTGGCCTCCAGCGTTTCACAGTTAGATCTAATGGGACGAACAATTACTCTCACGGAAGAACGTCGATGGGGATGCTCGTTGTTCGAAGCGTTTCCGTTTCTACACACACGATGTCGCGGTGTGAACCACCTTGATCCACCGATTCTCTCTGGTCCCCCGTGCACATTTGTCACTTCACTTTTACTCGTGCCGAAGCTTACTTTCGGCAGTGGCCATTCACTCGGCCCACTGCGCCATTATTTACGTCGTGTACCACTAATTTTCCAGACGTTTAGTCTCTCTTTCTAGAGAGTATGTTTGACCTAATTAATCGCATTTGTTTCTTTTCTCTTTTATATTTATATATTTACTAGTATCATTTATGTTATATATAATATGTTTGCATTATATTATATTTACTAGTTGATTCTTTTTTTTCTTTTATATTTATATATTATATTATATATAATATATTTACATTTATACATTTACATTTATTTACATTTATATTTACATTTATACATTTATTTACATTTATATATTATTTTACATTTATACATTTATTTATTATACATTATTACATAATTATATATAATATATTCACATTTCATTATTTACTAATTAATTCGTTTCTTCTTTCTTTTATATTTATATTATTGTATTATATTGTATTTATATTTATATTCTTTTATATATATATATTCTTTCATATATGTTATATTAATGGAATATTCTTGTTGACAACGAGTAAATTTTAATTGCTTCTGATTTTTATTTTGGACATTATTAGCTTCTTGGAGTGATAGTGTTTCCAATATGGTTTGTGATTATCGTGAATACTTGATACTTTAAAATAATTATTTTATATTAATTGTAACTATATGTACATGTCGCATGAAAGCCACGGATATCTAACTAAATTCTATCATCTATCTGAGAATTGAAAATCATCCAATCAATGGCTCTATTTGAAGTGCCTTCATGGAAAATACGTAGCAAAATTAAATATTCAAAATTTTAATAATTTCAAAACAAATTGGTCACAGTCGTCTGTAACCAAATGATCTTCCATCCGTCTTCTTTAAAAGCTTTTGATCGTAATAATTGTAATGGAAAAATTTCTGACAATTCCTTACTTGCATTATAATAATAGTGTAATGCCATTGAGTCTGTATGAAAAGGCACTAGCCATTTCCAATTCTCATCTCATCACTCGTACATCTGCCAAGCACACACACACCGAACAAACATTTAACTGAACTCCGCCATTCCAGAATTGAAAACCATCTAATCACACGGTTCACCCAAATACCATAACAACTCATTTACACAACTACAGTCCACTTCTGATCTATCCCACAAATACAATTCTCTCCGGAGTTTATTAGTGTACAAGCTTTCGTCTAATTAACAGGCTCAAAGAGCCTCGTTTCTATAGGAACTAAAGCTGTAGATCTATGTGTAGATCCGTATGTAGTTTATAGAGTAAATACTAGTCATCTACGATACGATCGACGATCCCAAATCAAACTTTCGCAGAAAATTATATAGAAACTGTACTATTGTCTAAAATTTTAGAGCACGCTATTACAGTATTGAATGAGATCACGTTGTCAAAGAAAATCTATTATCTTATTAGTTAGTATTATAGCGTATCAAAAGCTACAGCAATTTAGAGTTGAACTAGGTAATTTAAGAATCTTTAATTTAATTATTAATCTCTATCGCGAAGAACGTGAAATACAAATACAAGCGAAAGCTTCTAGCAATTTGACATTATTAAATTACCATGCTCGTCTACAAACCAACAATTGCTATTTAAGGGTTGATGAATTAGTTGAAATGAATTTCTTCCCTTTAAACGAATGGCAATTAAATCTTCGAGGAAAACCTATGGTCGTCAAACCAAAATACAAAGTGACTAGAGTCGAGCACTCTATTGTTTCAAATAAAAAAGCCAAATTCTAATTACAAACATCTACCTAGGTTGATCGAGCTACGTTGGTCGCGAAGTCAACGAGTCTAAATATTCGAGTTTAAATGGCTGAAAAATTACTCGCAGTCTTACAAGATAGATTACTTAACACATTCGCGGACGTGAATGCTATATGACGCATTCATTTTCGCGATGGCGCAATATGAACGTGAATTTGATCTGTGTCGACGTGTATCGCTATAGCATTCATTGCATATAGCCATTAAAATGTGATACATTGACATCTGAGCACTTGGAACAAAATGTGACTAATAAATGTTCGGATTTAATAAATAAATCACCGGTGTTCCTCGAGAAAATTTTTACTGTCCGCGAACGGTGTTAACACAACCCCCGAAATAGCCCTTGTGTTACCCCTGTGTGGCCAGGTTTTCGCTCGTTCGGCACAATCATGCTCGTTTAATGCACCGAGGGAACAACGTGGCATCGCGAACGTGTTGCAGGCGTGTGTACCCCTTCTCTTGTCCTTCCCTCTAACTACCTGTGGACTCGTCGTTTGCTTCTCTCATCGTGTACGTATGTGTGTGTGTGTGTGTGTGTGTGTGTGCTCGCGTGCACGATCGCGTGCGTGCACGTAGGGGCAAGGTAGGCAAGCGCGAGCGAGCGAGCGTGTATGTGTGTGTGTGTGTATGCGTGGCGTGCTGGCCGAGGGTCGTGCCGATGACCGATCAAAGAGAAGTTCGCGTTGTGAATACGTGATACGTAACCGTCCAAGGCACACGGCCACTGACCGACGCTGTACCGACTCAACCCGTGCATTGTCCTCGCAGCCCGCCGATACCGAACTCACGCCTTATAGTTGAGCCTCTATAGGACGCTTCGGCAGCCGTCGTGTACGGAATTGGCCGTTGTTGGGACAAGTCACAGAGTTGGGTGCAGGGATTTAGCGGTTTAATCGATGGATTCGATCGAGGAAGGATTCTGGGCCTCAGGATTTTGGAGATTTTTTGGATAGTGGATTTGGGAATTTTCAGGAAGAAATGGAAGATGTATGAGAGGTAGGGATAATTATGACCGACTATTAGGGAGTATATTCTGGGACGAAATTTGGGGAAGAATTCGAAATCGGCGAGTTTCAGGTCGAAGTTAAGGAAGACTCAAAATCGGTGAACTGGTGAATTGAGATTTTAAAGTGAATTTTGAGACGAACTGAGTTTGAGAAATTTAAAGAGATTTCGATAAAAATTTCAAATGAAACGATTTGATATTTAACGGAGAATATAGTGGAAAAGACTTATAAAGGATAAATTCGAAACACGGACATGATATTTGATAGATAAGAAACGATTCGCCGTGAAATTGAAAAAATGATTCGAAGTCTGTTGTTGTCTGTCTGACTGATCGAAATGAAAGATCAAGACACGAGGCGAACTTTCCTCGAAAGATGAAAAAACATCCACAACCCGAAAGGTCGAGCTTGTTTTAAAAAAAAATTCGAGCCCTGCATTTGCGAAACATCTTCGCCAATCAATAATATACAATAAAATAGAAGCAACAACCGCGGGAAACGTTCTTGGAAACAATGGAAGTGTACCTCTCTACCTAGTACGTGCGGATACTGATAGAAAACGCTGGATATTTCGAGTTATCGAGATATCGCCGCTAGTTTCACGGGTTCACTGCACCCCGCAATGGCGCAAGATAACTGAATCTGCATCCCACTTTTCAAACGGCCGCGCCACGATACTCGAGTAACCGCATTTGGACGGTTGCATCCCGGGATGCCGGGACTTCCATGCCTGCCGTACCGATGCTATTTTACTGCTCGACCAGTCTTGCCGGTCAACGAGAAATATGAACTGTATCGGGCCTGTTGTATAGTTCACTGAACCGGCGGGGACGCGAGCATTACCTTCGCGGCGTGGCCGGTTCGCACGTTGTTCGCTTTCCTATTGCTGCCGTCGTTGCTGTAAATCGCGATTCGCAGCCACTCGGCCACGATTTAAGAGCTGGCTGGTTAACACGGGATATAATAATCGAGCAAACTGAGCCGTTTGTAACGATCGTTGCGAGAAACTGATTCGAAAGCTGATTGGAAAGTTTACGACATTTCTTCTACATGAACATTGATCGAGCATTGAGTTCATTGTTGTTTAATTACTGATTTATTTTTAATAGCTGCGTATTGTTGTTATGTATAAAAATATAGAAATACTTTGGACATTGATGTGAATAGATTGTTAGAATTTTAAGCTAGGAAGAGAAATATTGCATTATGGTAAATGATGTCGAGGGAATCGTTGGGAATTTGTTGTATCTGTTATCGTCAATCACGATTTGAAAGTTTGTGATTTCTTGCATTAATATTGATTGAGGGTCGAATTTATCGCGGTTTAATTAATAATGTATTTTTAACAGCTACATACACTTGTTGTGTAAAAAAAAATATAGAAATACTTTGTACATTAATGTGAATAGATTGTTAGAATTTTTAGGAACAGAAACATTGCACTGTGGAAAAAGATGTCGAGGGAATCTTTGGGAATTTGTTGTACCTTTGTTCGTCGTCAATGATCGAAAAGGAATTGTAAATGGGTTAATTTGAAGCTAATATCAAAAACGGAAACTAATATCGACAAAAGTACTTGCAACTTGCGCCAGAGAAACATGACTGCGAGGGATAGGAAAAGATTTCTGATACAGTAAAGAATTCGTAAAAGAAATTCATGAAGAAATCATGGAACTAAAATTTCTATGAAACTATTAATATTAGTAATTAACGTACCAATCGTAACTTTTCGTAACTTTGGTAATCTTTGCAGGCTTACAGCTTTATTATAAATCTTCGACGTTTGTTACAAATCTCCTATTTCTTCGATACGAGTATTCTATTTCAATCGTCTAGTGGTTCTAATATCGACCAAACTGCAAGAAATTAAACCTGCCACGTTTTAAATAAAACACATACATGATTATGTTAATCATTACAAATCCTTCGTATCTCTTTTTAAACTGATCGCGAGTGTACGATGGAACCTATTAAAATCAATTCGCAAATTTGACGGACAAATAAAAAAAAAGAAAAAAAATGTGAAAGCAAAAGCGTGGAACGAAACGCGGATTTTCACTGTCCTCGAATACCTGCGATCCGTTCTCCGGTCGAGTGGAGTACATGTACCGAAGGTGCGACATTAGAATTTCATGTATGGTGGTGTATCGTGTACATATTTAGCATATGCAGCTGCGATCGAACCGGGCAGGCTAAAGGCGAGACGAGTCGATGCACTTGTCCGCTTTTGTCAAACGGCGATTCGATTGGCGCGTATCAAAGGTGGCAGCGTGGTAACGAGCGGGCTTAGCAAGAGGATGACGTGTCCCTCTCGCTCGTGCACACGCGCGTAGTAAGCCGGGACACGCGTTCACCACCTACTCGTTACAGCATCGGGGACACTGACACGCCGTGCAATTTTGCCGAGTAGAATGTTCTCGTTCGTCGTGATTTATACGGGCGGCGCGTGATATTAACCCTCGAACCGGGTGGTCGCAGAGTCATTTGAATGTACAATTATCAAACGAACGCAACCACGGCTGAAATGCAACGATAATATTTTGTAAATATCGTGAATTTGTAATATTTCTGTGAACCGTTGTGTAATAAAATAAATTACCGTGCAATTATGAAATAAATGTCTCCAAGCATCTGAATTATATGTTACTAACATTATAATCTCTTTAATAACCTCCTTTGAACTCTTTCGTAACGCGAAATTATTATACATCAGTACGACTTAAAGATAGAAGAAGATTAATTGTGCAGACCATATCAGTAAAAATATAACGATAATTATAAATGTATTTTTCCTTGGATAATTACATGTTAGAATAATTCTAATTGGAATGCAATAAATAAACATATTATATTATATATAATATAGAATATAATAAATATTATATAAGTTTGATTCTAGCTAAAGTAATTAATAAATATTGAATCTAATGTAAAACAAATTATTTTCAGGTACGTAGAAAGAGAAATATATACTATCCGACCCGGTGATTCCAAAACTATCTACTATTCGGTGAGTCAATGCTATATACATTGCATACGAATTGATCGTTTATTAAAAATAAAGTAACTTTGAAATTGAAAAAGTTTCTGTAAATATCTTGATAATATACAACTGGTAAATTGGTTTCGTGCTAGCGTAGATTTGTTTCAGTAACGATAAATAGACATTCGATATTCGATAAAGTGAAACGGAAACAAATTAAACGGAATATAGAATATAATTTTGTCGCTGGAATTAATTTGATAAAATTGATACAGTCTTTTTATTACTTTTATTTTGACTATTTGCTTTTTATTTATGTGATTATCTTTCAACGTGATGGTAATTGATGAATTATACGAAGATTTCAATAACAATTTTACTTTGTTGTTATATCAATTCCGAGTGATAAAATCAAATCATTTGAAATTAATTTACAAATAGAAATATTAAAGGCGAAAGTTTGGGATTTTCACATATGAAGAAAATACAAGATCAAAATATTTTTCGAATAGTCTTCAAATGGTCTTTATAAAAGTATATTAAAAGTAACTTAAAGTTTTTACTGTTAAATAAAATCAATCGATTCTGTTCAAAATTCACACTCCTCGAATGTCGAAACAAGAAATAAGAAAAGGAGAGAAAAGATCATGAAGATAGTCTCGCTGAAGTAGACAATTTCAAACGGAAATTACTGGTTTACACGCGCGCTAATAAAATTTCGCAGTAGAACAAGACAGTCAATGCCCGACCATCGATGTGCCCTTTCTTCAGCGAAGCGAGGTCGACTTCCGCGCAGACGATCTTCCTTGTTAACAAGATAAACGTATTCATGGACCAATAGACGAAAAATCGTAAAGGCCAAATTAAACGTAAGGGTTCACGGTCGTTGTCATTTGACCGCTTAATTTCCGACGCGACGATACACGAGATTGGTCATTGAATCGTTAACTCGTACAGAGTTCATGCTAGATTAAGGCAGATCGTTCGGCCATTTTTTCGAAACACCCTCGAAGATTCTCGATTTCGATTTTGCGCAACAATTGGACGATATTCGAAAAAATTTACGAAAGAAGAGATCCTTCTGACAGTCTGGATTTTTATTTTAAATTTTCCTTCGAATCTTTCTGAGAACTACGACGAAGTAATGGAGTAATGAAGAAGATTCAGTTGGCTCGTACAGTATCTCGCGTTGGTGCTCTCCAAGCAAACTTTGTAACCAAACTCTCTAACCTAAGCCAGTGGCACAAATTTTCGATGCCACTCTGACTTCGTTAAAAAAGAAAAGAAAAATACCAATATTGACAAATACTCTAAATAACTTAATTGTCAACAATATTAACGAATAATGTTCAAACGAATCTCTTCTGCGCTAAATTCTCAGGACTGTAAAATGCCCTCGTCAAATGCTCCAAACTCGACCGATCGAGCATCGCACAGAGAGATCTCGAAGTTTCCACAATGCCAGTGGTCCCGGTTTTATGAAGCAGCGAGTACAAAGTGCAACAGTGTGTACCGTTACGAAAGGCAAGAGCGTGCAAGCTCGGGCTCGATCCTCGACTCGGGAACACTCTTGCGCACTTGGTTTAATACCAAGAAGGGAGAGAGGGCTTGCCGATCGACTGCAAAGAACCCATCCTGCGATAATAAATTTCACCTCTTTCGTTTCCCCGGAACGATTTCCCTGGGCAGCTTTCGATGAAAAAGCGAGTCTCGTCCGGCTTGCTCGGCCAGCTTCTCGAACATTCTTGATTTCGGGGCATCGACAACGAGGAGGCGATGAACTCGGTCACCGGGCAACAAACTGCAGACCCCACCAACGCGGCCATCGCCTCTCCGCGTCCTTCTCTGTTCGTCGTTCATTACCCTGGTACGCAATTTCTCTCTCTCTCTCTCTCTGTGTATGTGTGTGTGTGTGTGTGTGTGTGTGTGTGTGTGTGTGTGTGTCGTTCGCTCTTCGTGGCATCTCCCCCTTCTTTCTTGTTCGCGAAGAAGAGAAGGTTCGTGCACACGCGAGCCACGCCACCGTTTCGTAATACACGTTCATGATGTTTCTCAAGGTGACCGTGAACTTCTGAACACGTTCCCCGCAGCGGACGGGGGACAATCGAGCGGCATCGCGAGGCCGGAGGACGTTCTCGGCTTCCACCAAGAATTCGCCAAGGGTTCGTTCGCCTCCACCAGTTCGTTCTCTTCTCTTTTTTCTCACGCGTTTTCTTTATTTCTTCAGGTGCAGGTGTGTATGCGGTTTTTGAGGGGGGGGGAGGGGGAATTCGTTGGATTTTGACTAAGTCAAGTTGCAAGAGTTTTTTCTTCTTCTTTTTTGTTTTCTTCTTTTCTTTTGGAGACTGAAAATTCGTCAGGAGTACTTTGGTAAAGCTTCGTACGATAATCAATGACTGAGCGACCGTTTAATGGAGATTTCTTCAGTGCTTTGGAAATTAGGTCAATCAGGATTTTCCTCTTTAACATCGGTAAAATTGGCAATTGGAGGTCTAATCGAAATATTTTTGACCAAAAGAAGATTTCCTCTTTTAGAAAATTGATCTGACGCGTTGCATTCGCTTGGAAACTTCAAGGAAACTCAACTCTTTGCTCGTTAGAACGATATTTGGAGAAAAGAAGTTCATCGTAGAATCGAATCATTCAAAATTACAGGTTTAGTACTAAGCGTCGTATTAACACTTTAAGCATTTTGTTTTATTTTGTACACTGGTATGCTTAATTATTCGTAGGCGATGACGAATAAATGCACTTGCTGTGAGATTGAATTGAAACTGATAAATTTTGGTGTTTCGTTTTATTTTTTAAAAATTATTCCATAGAAGAAAAACCATTAAAAATTCAAAATATGGAGGAAAGAACTTGGATTTTCATCAATTATTAAAATTAAAATGATCGGAGAAAATTTAATTTGTTTTTGCACTGTGTGTCGATTGTCGTCAGATTTCTCCGAACAATCCCCGTTATTTTCAAGTGCATATTTTCTTTGTTTATTCTGTTGCTTTGAAATATTCTGAAAATGTGTTAAAATTACAAATAATTACACATAATCCTTTTTTACCTAAATTTTGCAATAAATAGCAAAAGCGAATTACTCTTTCTACGTGACGACTATATTCGACATTGAACGAAAGAATTCCATCTTTTCACGACTAGTATACTCGACTAGTATAAACGCTCAAGTTAAATGGAAGCGAGTCGCTCGTGAAAGATGCGTGTCCATTTCCGGCCGCTAGAGTTCGACATCGGTGACCCAACGACACGATTCGGGCAGCGGCATTAGGTAATTCGGTGACGAAACGTGACTTCTCGTTGGAACATTGCCCCCACCATTCTCTTCCTCTTACTTCGGCTCACGAACCTTCCTCATCACGTGTCCGGATCGTACGTGAACGCCCGTATGGAATAGCGGTTCCTCTTACGTTCTTTAAGAGCTGCTCGGAGCTTCTTCGACGTCGTCGTCACACTTTGCCCTTGCATCGCTTCAACGAATTTTCACTTATTTGTCTATCGAGGCAAAGAGTTTTTCAAACATCTCGAAAAGAAAAGGAAAGAGAAAGAAAAAATTGTAACGACTACGTAATAACGAAATAGATGAAAAATGAGAGAATGAGGGTTGTTAGATTGAAAGTTCTGGATAATCGGTACTTGTCGGAGTGTTGTCGGCTAGCCACGAGCTTTTCCTGGCAACCGTTATCAGCATAACAGGCCGTTAATATTACGTTCCACGTCGTGAGCTAGAATCCTGGCGAACGTGGGGAGGGAAACAGGGTTAAGAGTGTGTCCGCGGCGAAGTTTTCGTTTTGCTTGTTGAACGTCGTTCGTTGTTTGACATTTGAACTATTATTATTATTATTATTATTATTATTATTATTATTATTATTATTATTATTATTATTATTATTATGTCCGTGATTATTTGCCAACGTATTTCCAGGGATTGAGAACCGTTTTTGTTAAAATAATTGAATCTGCTATTGAATCAAGATCGAATCTTAACTTAATCAATACATTTAATAACGACTGATACATACGGACATGCAAGATTGTTTTCTTTTTTTAAATAACCAATTAATCTACGTTCTAAATTAATCTCGTATTAAAACCCGTCCAATACCTATCATTCATTCTTCAATTTCTCTTTCGATTGCAAAAATTCTCCTGAATTCAACAAAAACTCGCGTCTCGTAAAGTTCTCAACTGCTTAATCTCTCGTGATCCAATCCTCAATTTCAACCAACCCAGAGACCTCAGAGTCTTCCGATCCTACTCTTAACCTATCCCAACAACATTCTCACCTCTGCATTCCAAAATATCTTCTCTCTCTCTCTCTCTCTCTCTCTCTCTCTCGACCACGAGGGGAAACAAATTTCCCCCCCCCTCGAATTTCTTCACTCGAAACTTTAACCTCTTCTTGGGTCTTTTGATTGCATTAGTTTATCTCTCGCGGAAAGAGGGAAGAAGAGCACGTGGTACAAAGCGTATCCAGCTCTCATCTGACAGAGAAGTAGATGTAATTGCCGCGAGTTAGTTTGTTCGAGGATGCTCGCGCAATTACCCACCGATGCGTCTATACTTTGCCAGGCTCCCGTGCTAGTGAAGAAGGGAGAGAGAACTATCATCGTCGTCGTCGTCGTCGTCGTCGTCGAGTGCACGGGAACAGCTGGAAAAGCCTGTAACTTACACCGCTTGACATGGCTGATGTGGCGGTGTGGCTGCTACTGCTGCTGCTGCTGCTGCTACTAACGGTAGAGATGGGACCGAGTATCTCGCAAGTACGTTCAAATCCTTTAATCGTCGATCAACGATTCGAACGAACTGTCTTCAACGATACTTCCGAATATACTCGAATTTAAGCGAAATTACTTTACAATGGAATTTCTAATGAAATTGAAACGAGATATTACCAATTTTTCTTTTATTACCTTCTTCTAACGTCCAATAGCTTCAAACGCTCTGACAATTGATGAAGAAACGAAACCAAGTCGAATGCGTTGTGCGTTAAAGAATTTCCCTAAGCAAAGAAAATTCCTATTTCCAAATGTTTTTACCCTACGAAAACGAGTACATTGGAAATATACTCGTTTTTTTTTTATTATTATTTTTATTCTTTCCGTTTCTTTATGTCTCGAGTATTCGGAGTATTCAGGTACTGGAAACGCGAAAAGGGAACGAGACATGGAATCATCCGAACTTGACTCGGATTCGCGAGCGCGTATTGGACTCGATCCCATCCGTAGCTGGCGTCGCTGCATAGCACGTTGACGTTGTTGCTAGTGTGGGTTACCTGGTTAGTGACCGGCCAACCGAGTTCACTGGCATCGGCCCTCTTCCAGGTTGGCTAATCTCGCGACGAACGGAGAACGCCCGCTCCCCCGTGGCCCCGCGACGCCCGCGCCGCCGCGCTTCTTCCTGCTTGGTCGTTTTGCTCGTTGGAAAGCAACAGAGAGATTCCCTTGGTGGCTCGCCGCGCTTCGCACCAAGCCGCTCCAACCTCCGACTGGAACAGTTAAGGACACGTTTATTAATAGATTAACGAGCATGAGAACAGGGAATCGCTCGCTACTGGTCTTCTCCCTGGTGTGTGTTTGTTCCCTTCTCGCCCCGATGAGAACCTAACATCCTCGCCACGCTAATTCGCATCCATCGAGAGCCGATTTTCACGCCCGACACGCGATACGTTTCTCGAGTTCTTCGATTTTCTCACTCTTCTTTCCCTGTTTCCTTTTTTTCTTGGACAACTTCTGAGGACTCAAGTTTAGGGAATAAAGAGTTTAGTTTAGGTGGTATTTTGGGGGAAGTAATCGACTCAAGGCTTTCACGGTCCTTTCTTTTCAATCGACTCTTAGAATTCTTCTCCTTCGTTCTCCTTTAAGAATTTTCAAGACGAATCCCTCTTGAGTGAATCGCCATCGTTCCGTGTCCTTCGATCTATATTACTCTTCCTGTTGTTTTCGTCTCTTTATTATGCAGAGAAATACCGAAGAAGATATCCTTTTATCGAATCGCGAACTTCAATTTTGCGTTCTCAAGTTACTATCCCCGCGTTTGCCGGTCGCGTTCTCGATCGTGATTACAATCTGATCGGATCGACAGGCCATCGAACCCCATGGATTTGCGTGGATTACTGGCATAAGTCGGGAAACACGGACGGATGATTCAGAATTCAGGCCCGTAACTAAGCTTCGCTAATCTAGCTTGTCCGATTGGCCGAGTGACGCAGAAGACGATACGCGCTGGCAGGTCGTTTACGCGCACGCACGTGCGTGCCGCGAGTAGGTTCAAGCCATCTCCCCCTTCGAAATTTATCGAATAGAAAACAAGTGGATTCCAGAGATCCGTGGTTCAGTAACCTGCTCAACGTCGCCGATAGATCCGTTTTAACCGCCTATTTCTGTATCGCGCTGTTTATTTCTGCCAACGCGACGAAGATATCCACTGTGGATTGTTTCCATGACAAAAAAAAAAATAGAAAAGGAAAAGAAAAAAGAAAATACCATTGGACATCCATTTTGGAGAATTTGATTTTTGCTTCTTTTCCTTTTTGCGTAATTCTTTTAAATTAGGAAACGAGGGTTTCTTCATTTGGATAAGTTTAAAGATATCTTAAGAGGAATTTTGTGAAAACGAGAAATCGAATTTTTTTTTTTTGTTTTGTTTTTTTGGTAACTTTGGAAATTAATCGCGTTTCTGTCTTTGGTAATAATTGGAGAATTTTCCACTCTGATGATAGAAAATTGCCTCGCACATTGTCTTACCCCTTTGCACTTATTTCCTTATCCCTGTTCAAATATCGCTACTGCTACTGCTAAGTTCAGTCTTGGCAAACACAGTCTCTTAAATCTCGAAGCAAACGTGATTTCAACTGATAAATATTAGCACAGCCGATAAGTAATAATTTCTAATTTAAAAGAAGTTAAATACTGTGGACCAGTGCCTGATCACAAACGAGAATCATCTACTTACGATATGAACAAGAATTTATATTCCTAAACTGTGAACGTGCTCTCAATTGATATCACAAACGAGAATCATCTACTTACGATATGAACAAGAATTTATATTCCTAAACTGTGAACGTGATCTCAATTTTTAATCAAATGTCTGACTACTATCGAGGATCATCCACTTACGAAATATGTAAAATAGAAACGAATGAATTCTTAAATTCGATTGCAAGTCTCTTTAGTCCTGTATTTTTTGAAGATTTCTAATCAACAGTATGTCTGCTCGCTTTACACTTCGCAACCGACAAATTACTATCTCCCATTCGAAAGTAAGAATTGTCTGACCAGTGTCGAGTCTCATCTACTTGCAACATGAAACAGATTCGAAAGAGAGATATTTCAACTTACGAGTCCCGCAATTTTTTTCAAAAAAATTTCCAACTGGTAACTTGCTTCATCGTACTCTGCGGCTAATATGTTAATAACAGCGCGTCTGACCATTCACGAGGATCATCTACTTAAGAAATGAAAGTTCTCGAATGAACTCGTATTCCAAGTCCACTCGAGCCTGTTCGCCGCACGCATCTTCAGCAAGTTTCGCAATTAGCGAATTTTACCGCGCTAACGAGACGAATCGGCTCGTACACGTGTCAATCGAATGACATCCTCGAAAAAACGGATGACGTCAACGCGCGCGAAGATCGTTCACCTAGCAAAACTGGGCAGTCACTGTTAGGCCGAGGCAACGAACTTTCTGAGCGATGTGGGTCAGAAAAACAAAAGCAACTGTGGGCTCTCGGCCGAAAATCGACGACGGTTTTTCGGTGACGAGGAATTAAGTGAATCAATTAGCGAACCGTCTGGAACATTCTGGACCGTTGCGTCGGCGATTGGTCACAAATTGGACTTGAAATTACACGTGGAACACGTTTCTCGTTCGAACGTGCAATTGTTCATTTCCAATTTCGATTCGCTGAATTCCTATTTTTTTTTTTTTCAATAATAAAGTTTGTGAAATTGGGCATCTGTAGCAAATTCCTCGTGTGTGTATGTGTTTTATAGAACATTTTAAAATTTCATCAACGTTATGTAATGAGATCACACGATTATTATCTTGCGAAGCATTCTAATATTTGATAAAATTGAATTTGAATTAAATTTCAGGCAACGTGCTGCACTAAATGTCTTGTAGGTTTATTGTCAGATTTGTTTCAAACTTGTTGACGAATAACGACCAGCCAATCTTGTTGAAAATGCTAATGAAATTTCGAAAATGCTTGAACAATTGTTCAAATATTTTCGCAAACGGATTCGCGAGATAGATAATCAAAAGTATCATCGTGTCGAGCGATGGATCGACAAAGTATAGATACGAAGTCGAATAGGGGAAACGTGTCAAAACAACGATTGCAAATCAGCTTGTTTTCAGATGGCGACCCGTCGTGACGCAGTGGCCCAGGTCGATGACTTTGTCATTCATACTCTGACGCAAGCGTGCGTAAACGTAGAAACGCGAGAGTACTGTTATGTAGACTCATTGTCAGAATTTTACAACAGCTCCTTTCTGACCGTAAGACGTTGCCGACGTTGCCGTTGCAACCAAGCCATAAATTGCAATTAATTACGTATCCGCGGTGAAATGCGAGATTCGCATTGCTGAAATTCAATTTGCATCAATGATATAACGATTCTTATTCAACCTAAATTTTTAATCCACAAGAATATTCCTAATTGAATTCAATCGAAACAAGAAAATCGATCCACAATTTTGAATTTCGCATAAAAATAAATTCGAAGAACGTGATCTTTTCTTTATTGGAAAGAAATCCTACACAATTCTGAGATTTGAAATTCGTTTGCAGGAAATTTTTCTGAGAAAGTGAGACGCGCAACAATATGAAAAAAAGTATACGAAACACATCTATGACATTCGATAACGATGAAACAATTCTACCTTTTTTGTTATCATCTGAAAATGAATTTGCATAGAAAATCACTCTCGGTCTAACAGTAACGATCCTACGACAAATAATCACAACGTACAACGTTAATATTGAAGAAGTTATACAACACCGATCGCCAATCTAATTACCAACATTCCATCTTGTCAATTTCAAATTCTCTCGACCGCAATATTCATACAATACGAGCTAATCTCCATCTATCATTCTCGCGAGCAAACTCAGAACAGAATGGAAAAAGGAAAGAATGTGATTAATCGATCCTCCAAGTTGATTGCTTCGTTCTTTCTTTTTCTTTTTTTTTCCAAACTATAATGAATCCGTGAGAGAACTTTACTTGGGTTTTTTTTTTTTTTTGTTTGTTTTCGTACAATGATAGAGCACAGGAATATAGGAAGCGGCCGTTGTTTGGTAAGAAAAGACGAGGTCTGGTGGCGGGGAACGTGGTGCACTGGTAGTGCACTGGCCCAGGGTCGACGCCCGACGTCTCCACGATCGTTATGTCATTCATGCTCTTACGCACGCACGTAACCTCTCGCTACGCAAGCGTGTGAACGTGTGCATGCGTTCTAAGCGCAAGAGACGTAGGAGTACTGTTACGCCAGCGTGCACCGCCGGCGGAATACGACGAAATTCGTACCTCGGGATTGTAGGTCGACCACCACGCAGTGATTCCTCGAACGAATTCTTTCGCCTCTGTGTTTGTCGACTTCTCAACCAGTCAACCGCGGGGTTTAGTTTTAAAAATCTATCTCACCGGCTGCGTAATTGAGATCAAGCGATGACGGGTATACAAGCGAGTATAGTACACAATCGAACGCACGGCTCCTGTTATAAATTTTACGAAAAAGAGTAAAGCAAAAGGATTACATTGTTATTCGGTAAGAAATTAATAATTCATTGTTAAAATGGTTATTGATAATAACTGGAGGAAATAGGTAAATAATCCAAGAAAAACTTTCTTTTGAATCCTGTAAGTATCACCTTCTTGCAACGAACCAGAAATTATAGGCCTTCATAGTTCGCGCATCTCATTTTGAAATAATATAAATTGTTATCGGAGAATACCTGACATACACAGTGAAGTATATAAAATTGATGCGTTGGAGAAAATAATCAGCTCAGTTTGTAAAAACTAATACATTGTACGGGGAATATGTACCAAAGAGAGTTATCAAACTTTCTTTTTATGAAAAACACAGCAGTTTTATTGGTAATATAGTAAAATAAACATACCACCAAATGGTATACCACATTCTTATTACTTCTTATTGAAATTTGGAGTTTTTATAGTAAATGATAATTTTTTATTTCACACGACGAGTATACACGTCAACCGCACCGAAATAAAGTTTTGAATTAACGTGTATACACGTCGAACGCAGTTAACTGGTTAAGTTCCATGTCCAATACTGAATTCCCGATTGAAGATTCTTTGCGAATAGGTAATTGTTGTCTGCAAATTTGGGGAGAATTTTTATTTGAGAATTTTTGGTAGTTTGGCATTTGTGAGGCTGGTATGTTTTGAAGGGGAGAAAACGAGTTAGTTAACAAAAAAAAAAATTTACTAAGGGATATCTACGTTCAACGTGCATATTCGAGCTAGAAAAAGGTTTCATGATCTATTCTCTCTCGATATTTTGAGGACAAGAAGATTTCGAAATTCCGAAGAAGAAACCCTGCAAAATTTCCAAGAGTCTCGACCTGATGAAAAATTCTACGTATCATTGTATGCAAATTCCAAGATTCCATTCACGGGAAAAAGATCCTCAAAAATTCCTAAATGAATATGCGGTGTTTCGTTCATAGAAAATCTCACAAAGGATTCCAAAGAAAATTTCAAGATTCCGCCGCAAAAATTCCACGGCGAATACCCTTCCAAATTCTAAAATTCCTCCAGTAAAATCCCGGTATTCCGTTGAAGTGAAAAATCCATTGAAAATCCGGAAATAAAACGACTCATAAAAAATTCCTTTGACTCACCAGAATCCCTCCTATAAAAAAGAAAAAAATTCATCCAAAGTCCGCAAAATAAATAATCTAATAAACCGAACGTCCGCAAAGAGAATGTTCTCAGTCTACTCGATATAAATCTTCATCCCTTGAATGACGAACCTCAATTACTTCTCCGTCCGCTGATAATACAAATCTCAAACGCGGTGGAAGTAGAGTGAATCTCTCTCCCGAGAAGTTCCCCCTGTTGCGACAACCAGGTGCGAAAGAGAATAACCCCGAAGGAGAAAAGGTCTCTTCCTCCTCCTGCAGACGTCACCCTTCCTGCGAGCGAGTTCAAGGACTCGGTTACATCGACCACGGTGCTCGAGGTGGTGGCGGTGCACGGCGGGAGGAGGGAAGAGGTGGCGAGGCGAAAAGGAGGAAGAGGAGGCCGAGGAAGAAGCGCGAGTCGAGGCAGGACGCGAGGATGTGCAAGGGTAGCCGAGAGCGTTACACCTAGGTAGGGCATTGCACCGGTGCGACGCTGCAGTCGAAGTCTTTGGCCGACGCTCGCGGTGCAACTGCAAAGAGTTGCATTCGCGTAGCCGCGTGCAGTGACCCGCCCTACCGTTAGGACGGCCCCGAGGATGCGTTCCCCTCTTCTTCGTCTTCTTCTTCTTCTTCTTCTTTATCGTTCATGTCGTAGTCTTTCTTCTTCTTCTTCTTCTTCTTCTTCTTCATCATCTACCTCTGCTTCTTCTTCTCCTCTTCCGTTCATTTTCTTCTTTGTCGTTTCTTCCTCGCCGCGTGTCGTTCCTCTCTGTTCAGCCAAAGGTTCCGTCTGATATATCCGTTTCCACGATACACGCTTCTCGAACGTTCCTGGCAGTGCAAGCTGTGTGTAACGAGAGATCGTACAGGGCGTAGAGTCTTCTGATACTTGGTTCGTGGGTGGTGTGAATAGGTGATTAGCGATGGCGTGAAAGGAAGGGTAATGTGAGATTGATCTGCGGCTGCAAGGTTGATCAGAAGAGAGAGAGAGAGAGAAAGAGAGAGACTGTCAGTGGTTAATAGATGAGAATGTGGAGGTTGATGGTGGGTGGTATCTGTGGCAGAATATATGAAAAAATTGATATACATATATTAATATATTATATTATATTATAATATACATTATATTCGTATAATATACATGTACATCAGTCTAAAAATATGCTAATATTTAATATATGAAAAAGATTTATATATTGTATCGAATACTGTATTAGCATGAGATACCACATTTTGAGAAATTAATATTAAAATTTCTCTATAACCTATAACAGAAAATTTGTCCAAGGATAGATACGATTAATGGAACATCATTTTCTTGAATATTACGTTATAATTAAAAAATATGTTTTCTTCTTTATATGTGATATTATTTAGTCGTTCACATTACATGTTAGAAAACAATTCTTTAATTTTGAACGTTTCAGAAGTTTTTCTATATATACAGTAATAAATACATTCTATTTCTATTTAATAGAAAATATCTTTGGCTGTATAAACACAATTGAAATTTTCAGAACGCGACGTGATTGTTGCAATGATAGCGCGATAAAGGAAAAAAAGAAGTTATTCGACAAATAGCTAACGACCGCGGCGACTGGATAAGCTCCTCGTCTCCGTGCTTTTCAAAGCCTCGACTTGTTCACGGGTTGACAACCCCGTGACGCTGTGTCTTCGTTCGCTGGATCGTCTCGCTTGCGTCTCGCGAGAACGCAAGATAAACCGCGCGCATGGAAATGACGGTGCTTTTGCGCATCGTGTCGGTGATCACGTTTGATCTCCGGGGAGGGCAAAAATCGCGCGACACTCGCCAATGATCTCGACCGGTCGATAAATTCAGCCGTGTTTACCTCGATAAGATTAGATCGACAAACGAGTTACCAACGGAGAGCTTTAACGCTTCAGTTGCGATCCAAAGTACGACTACACCGCCCCGAAAGCTGTGCATTCTTTCCTATCAGTAAGGTTTTCGTTTTAATGTTTCCCAGACATTCTACCACTTACATTTTAAGTGTCATCCTATGAAATTTCACTGAAACTTCAATTTGTTAATCGAAACTTTCTAACGACAGGTACTTGCCCTTGTACGAATTTTCTGTAATTGATACAATTAGACACAGTATCGATTTTACGAAATATACTATACTTTACGTTATATATGTATATATATAAATTTTCTCAATATATTGGGTACATTATTATTAATTTCCCAATTTTCCTAGTATTTGTAATTTACTCATTTCTGCTCTTATATTGGAGAATGTGACCCATTGAACAAATACACTGTTCATTTTAGTAAAATTTGAAAACTACAAGTTCACATTTATAAAAAGATATCAACACGTACTTTTATCTTCCAAACTCTAAATTTTATTATATCACATCACTGAATCATAGAAAACTCAATATATTTGACAGCATAATTAATAACCTAACTTGTAAACCTATAAATAATGTATAAACGATGTACTAATACCCTTTATAGTCACTCGCAATTAGTAGAATTCACTTCGCACACTCTCTCTCTAGCCTCAGACTTAAACCATCCCCGATAGAATACGAATCGATCACCCACCACCTGTAGATTGGTGATCAAATCCCGTGAAAACCACACGTATATATCGTCGAAATTACAAGTTGCGTCATTTTGCGCGCAACACCCTCGCAACAACCCTCTGTGGCCGCGTGTCGCAGGTGCCGCGGAGAGGCAGCTCGCAGCTCGCGAATGGATGCGGGGGATACAAGGGGGCGGCAGAGGGAGGTCAGTGACCGTTTTCCATGCTGGTAGGGGTCGGCGCACTCCCAAGATCGGCGCGTGTGCACGTGCGTGTATGTCGGTGCAAGACGCGCGCCGGTGCAGTCGTTACACTCCCACGTCGCTATGCAGTCCCGTAACATTCGCGGAAGCCATGTCTCCCCTCCTCCCCCTCTTCTCGCTCTTCTTTTCTCTTTCTCTCTGCTTCCCCTCTCTCCCTTTTTCTCTCTCTCTCTCTCTCTCTGTTTCATCTTCTCACTCCAGGCTTCTGGAGTGTGTTCGTCTCTCTTTCCTTTGCATCAAAGGTTCGCTTCTCCTCTCCTGACTTTATTTCCAACACTCCTTCCCTCCTGCCTCCTCGCGCGATGGTACACGCGTACCTCTTCTCGTCGAAGGTTCTATACTCGTTGCCTGGTTTCGCGATTGCATAGAGAGGGCCGTTTTGTTTTCCATGGATTCGATTTTCGACTTGGCAACCACACTCTCGCGCGCGCTTTGGTCATACCCTTTGGGAGATGGGATGATGGCGCACGATGTGACTGCGAACGATGATAGATTCAAGTAGTGATGGCTATTAGATTTTCTGATAGACGTGTAAGTTTATTTCGATTTTTTTTTCTTGTTTTTTTAACGAGGTTTGACTCGTTGTTTGTCTGTAATTGTCGCAGGTATAACAGTTGCTCTGAAGTATCGTTTGATAAGTTTTCTCTTGTGATTTAGATTATTACTGTACGATGCAGTAAGGTGTTACATCTTAATATTACGAATTTTTATATCAGCTTGTACCTTTATGAACCGAACTGACGAAACTGAGTCTAACGATAAATAGAAATTTATTTCATCTGCAAAACATCCAAGAAAATAAGTACTTTGTTTTTGTACGCGAGCACGCGTATTATCTAGATTTTTCAATTCTTTCAAAAATACGTAACATAATTACAAACAAGGATATAAATTGGTATTTCTTAGAAGTACCAATTTTATCTTGACCAACTTCTACAATCTTTAAAATTCACTCAAATTGTCTCGTTGCGTCTCATATTGCGTCACAAACCGATCAAATTCGTATTCCTCTCGTCAATCATCTTTTGAATTACAAACAGAGAAGCATGGTGCACCCGTGACCGAGCAATGGATCATGGTACGAAGGGACCGGCTATCTTCAGCTGTCCTCCACCTTCCCAAAGCCCTCCCTAACCGCGCTCGTTTCTGTGCCCTCTTCGTTCTGACTCTCGTAGCCTGCTTCTCTTCGTCGTTGAATTGCTTCTTTTTATTTTTCCTTCCTCTTTCTTTTTTTTTTTTTTTTTTTTTTTGGTCGTTTACAAAGAGGCACGAGGAGAAGTTCTGAAGAGATTTTCGTGATTTAGAGGGGTTTAAAGAGGCTTGTTTTTGGAGTCTTATAGTCGAGGGTTGAAGAGTGAACAGGTTTCTATAGGATGAGGTAGGGTTTTTGGATATTTAGCCAAGAAATTGGAATCGTGTATTAGCAGAGATTAGATTGTTTCAATATTTGTGTTACGTAACATTGATATTAATGTTAGCGACATATAATAAAAATTGATATTTTTGTGTATATTAAATATATATATATATATTAGTAGAATTTTTAAAAATTGATATTTTTATATATTACTCCTGTTATATACTGAGGAACATCTATATAATTTAAAATTATGCTAGATTTCAAGGGAAATTTTGTTGACCTGAAGGATAATTTATCCAGTATCTACAAAAATGAAAAATGTTATTTGAAGAAGAGAATTTCGGAATTTGAAATCGTCAGATACCTTATTTGGAATTACTGAAAGTTCTCAAGAACTTTTTCATTAACTTAGTATTAACCTTTGCTGAAATTCACATAGCATAAAGTATAACAGAACATTTCTAAAATAAATGGCACGCCATAAATTTTACGTTTCGTCGTTTGGCAGAATATTATGCGTAGAGAGAAACAATATGCTACTGAATGCAAATTTAATGTTTCCACTGCTTTGTTAATAACAATCCTTAAATGCAAAGGATAAATTAATGCTATCCATTGCTATTCCAACTATAATTTACTGTTCAATTTTCTGCACTTGTGACAGGCGTTCTTGATTCCCATTCCTTTGTTCTTCCAAACGATGTTTCTGAAACATTTACGTGATAATATTTAGAAGGGAAATTTACATAATGCCATTCACTTTGATTATAATGAATTTCAATGACACAACAAACTCGTTGCGATCGTTTAATTCGTTTAATACTTAGAACCAACTTGTAATTTCTCTTTGTCAATAATATATCGATAAATTCGATAATTCGTTACGACGTAATTTCAATTTCAATATACATTTCAAATTCTATTTTATTTTCCTTCGCTCGAAAAGAATCCCAATCAGAGTAGAACCTCTGGAAAAGAAACAAAAAAGGAAGAAACTAATTCTTGAAATTCAAAAAAAAAAAAAAAAAGAAGGAAAGAAAAGAAAGAAAGAAGAAAAGAGAGACAGCAAAGTGGAAACTTGGAAAGAGAAATGTTTAATAGTTTAATAGTTTCTGAATTGTCAGAGACCAAGGAAGAAGGAAGAAAAAGGAAAGCAAAGCGGGTGGTGTAGCGTTTCCTCCCCCCGAAAATAGCTTCAGGGTCGTGTTTACGAGACGGCGCAACGAATTTGGCGCCAGGCGAAACGTCTGAGGACGTCGTTTGAGAAACGTCGAGCGAGCTATTCGAGAGGGGGAGGAGGACTTACGATTCCCTCCGACCGATCGAAGATCGATCGAGCGAGGCCGGTTATGCAAAGGCCTCATTAATCGCTCGTGGACTCGTTCTCTGGGTCAACGCTCCGAGAACGGCGACTCGAACGGCGCTCATTGTCTCCGGCGTCGGCTCAAGGACCGTGTAGCTCGTTCAGGGTTCCTCGCGGTTCTCGGGATCGATGACCGTCAGAGAATCGCCTCTCTTCTTCCTCTCTTCTTCCTTCCCCTTTCTTTTTTTTTTGTCCCCACCTTCGCCCTCTTCGTCGGAAGGAGAGCTCCGCTTCGTGTATACACTCACGTTCCTCCGGATCGGATCAAAGCTACTAACGCGGAAATCGACCTCTGCATCACCTCCTCCTCCTTCTCTTCTTCCTCTTCCTCAGCCGCGTTCAATTAGTCGATTCGTTCTTTGCTAACGAGCGCGAGGATACGTACAGCTGCCCGAGAAAGTATTCGAACGTTGATATAATGATTTGCATTTAATTTCCATCGTACGTGTAAGTCAGGTGTACAGTCCTCGTGTCGATTGTCGATTTTCAACGATTTATATCATTTCACAGTAGAGGGTACAACGTTGACGATATTGATTAATTAATCTTAATTATTTCGGCTTGTATCGCCGTTAATGAGAATTTTGTAACTTTGGCATTGCGAAAAGTGGAAATTGGAATGTTTCTGTGGCTCTCACTTCTGCACCGTCAGATAAATTTCAAGTTTTAATATAATATAGAGTTACAATACCGTGCCGTGTCGTTTCTTACTGCAACGTTCGTGAAATTTCAAAATGTACAATATATAATTATCTCTTGTAAAACAAGAATCTCACGTAAAGGCACATAAAATTTTCGAACCACGTAGGTTCTCCGCTGAAACATCTCGAAATATCTCGAGATCCGAATTGACAGCTCTCCTTTCTTCATGTCAGAAATTTTTATTTCAATAATAAACGTTTTATTTTCGTTAACTTTATCATTTTTCTTTCTTACATTTACTGCGTCTCTGTAAGACAGAAATAATATGGAAATGATTGATTCGAACGAATGAAGAAATGGTAATCGATCTTAGTGATCTTAATGAATCGTGAGAAAGCAGAAGTTCTTCCTAGATGTTTGAAGCAAATTGAATAATAATTCATCCGATATTTATAGGGAAATTCTCGGGCAACTGGATTAAGATCCTGGCTAAGGCCATTAATCTTCGAGAGATGTTGAATCGTTAGGCAATCCGGATATCATGGGCGACCTTGCGATTCGGCAACGACCGTCCCTGAGGCCGTCTAGACGTACGTGTTGAATCGGTCAAAGCCCGATTTTACGAGTTCTTCGTCCCGTTTCCTTCACTCATTGACTCGTTCGAGACTATCGGTAACTTTGTAAAACTAGGAAAAATTATGTACCCGATATTTATCTCTTAATCCTTCTTTTTTTTGAATACTTCAAATATTTGTTGATCCTTATCGTTTTATCTGATGGTAATTTTTTAAATTGCTAATTTTTTAAAATTGTTATAAATGAGTTGTATACGATATACATACACGCAGATAAGATTATTTACAATATATATAGATATATAGATAGGTCATTTACAATATACATAGATATGTATGGATTATAAATATATACAGTTACAGAACTTGAAAAGCCAGGGAATAATTCAGTACTTGAATATATAATATTATATGTGCATTTCAAATAGATTCTCAAACACTCTACTCATTCATTCTTCTATCCTACTCTTTGTTTGTTATAATTTTCCATCGACATAACTACACTTGCTAGAATATCTTCTCTACCTGTTATACTCTATATGTTTCATTGTCAATGTGCACCAAATATCATCAAATTCCCAAATTTCGATCTGCTTTCTCTCCGACTCTCAGTCAATACATTTCTGAACAAATATTACTACGTTTATTTAAAAGATCATCCCCCTGAGATTTACATTTAAAACATAATCAAACCAACTACGATATTTTCATAACTTTCCTTCCAGTGTCTTAAAATCACCAAACAAGCAGCTCTTCCATTATAAAAAAAAAAAAAAAATCACCAGACCAATCAGTTCAACATCCTGAGCAATCTCGCTCTCCTGAATTACATAAAATATCAACACTTGTCAGCACTAATTCCAGTGAAATTTCTCAAACGAAATTTCACTGCCTCTATCGAACAAAGGAGATCGATCGCTTAACGGTTTGTTGTGATTGACCGTCCACGAAAACATCGCTACTGTTGTGCACAGATTGGTTGTCGGCGTAAAGAATCGTCCTTAAAGAGTATCCTGTCTGCAAGAACCTGTGGTCGAAACCTTATTTTTCAAATACCGTTACCTGTTTGCCGTAGGTCAAGGGATTATCCAGAACAAATTTTCATACCTACGAACAGGACAGATCGATTCTGGCCTATGAATCGAGAACAGTTGAAGCTTTCATTGTCTAAAGCTATTGATTATGTTCCTTGTGACATGACCTGCACGAAGTGAGCATAACTTACAGACAATGGCTGACTCGTTACATTGCGGAGAATCTCCGTGGACGTGATGGATTGTCGAAAAAAGCGTTAAAAAGTGAATCGGTCACGGGGTCACGCCTGTGAAATTTCACGCTAGTAGCTAGTTCAGCTACTTTCCGGGTGTTCGATGGACCTCCCACGGTCCTCATTCGGATTCTTTCAGCTAGTCTGAATAATGTCGTAAATTGAAACGAGTATCGAGCGTGAAGAGACGAGGGTGTCAAGAATTCCACTTGTCAGAGGAGAAAGGAAGAAAGGAACGGAGCGATTTGGCGTTTAAAAAGGTGGAAAAGTAGGAATAACTGGCTTGCGAAATTTAGGAAAGAAAGAGGTGGATTTTTGACAAAAGTAATGGTCGACGTTGATAGGGTAGAGAAGTGAGAACAGTGGAGAATTATTTGTTGCAGTATTTGTTGAACGCGAATGAATAAGAGTGATGGTCACTTCTAAGATTAAGATTAATCATTTCTAGGAAAAGTAATATTTGACGGTGGAAGAATGCAGAAAATTGGAAAGACGTATATTGTACATTCGTGTCGTACGATTTAAACAATGAAAATCAATTTCTCATTCGTTTCTGTCCATTTCTCAATAATATTTATCCCGTATCAATCATCTTCATAAAAAAATGCAAAATGCCTTTGCACAAAAATCCGCAGCCTGGCAAACAAATGTACACGAGCGGCTTATTGCAGAAGCGACGAAAGAAGAGAAGATCATCACGTCGTAAGGAAACATCGAATTTTCGAGTTGTCGATGATTCAACAAGTAGCAAAGGCGTCGAGGGAGCGCGTGGCTGGTCGCCGTGTTTCTCCTAGGTTTTTCACGACTAATCGGTAGAGGAAAAAGCGGTTTGCCGCGGACGTCCGTGAGAGAGGAGAAAAGGGACGAAGGAAGAAGAGGAACGAAGCGTGTTCGCGGCGATCGAAGCAGGCCACGTCGAGGCCGCGGCTAGTAGCACACGTTCTTCTGCCGTTCTTCTCCTCCTTTTCTTCGTTCCTCCATTTCTCGCGGTCACCTTTTCTCTTGGCCACCGTGCTTCCACCTCTAATCTCTTTTTGCTTCAGCTCGCTGGTATGTCCTATGGATCCGAACCTTTCGTTGAAACGCTCGTCGAATGTTTCGTTTCGTGTATATACAACCTTCGTTTGTCGCTTCATCCTCGTCTCTTGCTCTTCTTTGTTCCTTCTTGTTTCTTGTTTTCTTGTTCTTCATTGTAGTCACATCCTCTTTGGATATTAAATTTTTTTCAAAAGTTAGATTTCAAACATCAAAACTTTCAAATTGAACATTTTAATGACTTCCAACGTTAGGACGGTGATTTGCTTTTCTTTAGATTGGAGTTTAATCGTTGCTTGACATAGAAATTGCTCCTTTTATTACTCGCAGCTTAAAAAAGGAAAATCGTGTCTTTTCATTCAAAAAAAGAAAAAAAAAGAAAAAAAGAAACGACTTCGAAGCACCAGAGACAATGAATATTAACTTCCAATTTCATTTGCTAGAAATATCACACAAAAGGCCAATCTTTTTCGCAAGATAGAAAAATTTCTCTAGCCTCCTAAATATAAATTCTAATAGTCACTAGCCTCCTCTATATAAATTCTAAAAAGGAAATCGTCTTTCACTTGAAGAAAAAAAAAAACCAATATCAAAAAGCAATGAATCGATCAGTTCGACTTTCGACTCTCGAAACTTCTCCATCTAAAAATCAAATCAAATAATACGTACAAATTATCCAAACCTTCTGCATCAAACAAAAATTCAAAAAAAAAAAAAAAAAAAAAAAAAAGGTGCATCATCTATCAAGCAGCAGGATATTCCCGAAAACGAGAGGTGCCACGACCTTCGACTTGAAGAATTTAAGGATTTGACCAGGCGCGGATGATCACGGTTACAGAAAGTTGCAGAAGACGCGCGTTTATTGCATTACGCGGTTCGGTGAAATTCGGAGCAGCGACCGTAGTCGTTCTATTTCAATTCTGTCGAGTTTCACGGTACCGTGGCTATAGGCGTATTGTCCCTCTCGGACACGGGCATCGCTCGTATGTATATATCGGCAAACGAAACCGTAATGGAGAAACTAGTCGGCGGAATGGATGCATGTGTGCAACAGGGTGATCGAACGGCCTGGTTGCCTCGGTTTGCAGGTCGCGGCGCAAGTCGTCCATCGGCCGACCCGCAATCACAGGCGCCAGCAGAGAAATTACTTTTTCCATTTTTCTTTCGCCGTGGCTCGAACCGCTCCGACAATTTCTATCCACCGATCGTGCTTCTCCTTCACTACCGATCGATCGATCACCGTGTTTTAATTGCTGTTGTCCTTCTGTCTTCTTCATCTTCTCTCTTCCGTTGTTGGTTGAGAAACAAAACAAATCAAATTTTTGTTTGAGTTTATATATATATATATATATATATATATATTAATATTTTTTTTTCTTAGTTTTATTCGATTTTATCTGATCGTTTGCATCTGATTGATTTTTTCACTTTCTCTTATCGATATAAATATAATGTTTTTATCCCTGCGGATGTATCTTTCTAATCGTTTTGATATACGATTTTCAATTCGTTCAATTCGTGATTTAGCAGGCGGAAAATGTGGAATTTTTAAGGATTTAGCCTGATGCTGTGTTGAGTGTAGGGAAATGTTTATGATAGTTCGAATTGTATTCTCATTGTATTCTTTTGATTTGTAAATATGGTGTTTAATTATATTAAGTTTATACTAGGCAAAAAAGCAGGATATGTGTTTCAAATAGGAAATATTCTGAATAAGAATATTTATATTAAAGAAATGATACGAATAATATGAATTTTTCCATACTCGAACCATAGAATTTCAATAATTTCTTTGAAATTATTCTGTTCCAACCTTGATCGTCAGCATATTACGCTCTTTATTACCGCTATCTTAACGACTTATCGTCAGCGTACTACCCTCTTAGGATGTACGATGCGGCAATAGAATGTGACAATTTTCAAACAGCTATTTTACTAATTTTCATTCGAAGTCTTACATCATGAATTACGTAAACGGGCTGTCGTCAATCTCTCTTTTCAAACAGTTATCTTTCAATTTGTGTTCCTGCATTCTGGTTTCGTCGCACATAGACAGAATCCGAGGCTGGATGTCCAATAAGTCAAATAAAATACATCGAACCAAAATGAAACACTCTGGTCGAAATAAAAGATTATTAATCTTCGCTAAAAAAAAAAGAAAAAAAAAAGAAACGAAAAGTTCACTGGAAAACAGTACCAAAACCATTCTTCACCGACTATGTTTTATTTCATCCCCCGCTTGTTCCCAATTTCCCGGCACGCGCTTCAAACAAGAATACATCCTCCATTAAAGAGAGACTACTCGACGATCGTTATTTCCAAAGTATAATCCATCGATCAATGAAATAAACCGCGTTCTCCCGTGTCTATTGTGTGTTTTTTAACACAAAAACGGATGGATTTCAAATTTGCATTTCAAACTGAAGCGTATCCATTTAACCGGACAAAACACAACTTCACGACGATACGACGATAGTTCAGCGGTGATTCCGCATTGGGGACCAACAGGCGATCCAACGACGATTCGAGATGAGTCGGCGCGCGGTAACTCTCGATTTCGGAGCACTCGACGATTTAATTCCGCGCCCAACCGTTGACACAGATCCTCGGCTACTGTGGCTCTCGGACGAGATATGATCAGGGACACGCGTCGCATGAAAAGAATTACGCCAGCGGAACGCAACGTGCATCCTAACGCGCGTGCAGCCGCTGCGGACACGTCCCGCGACGCCAGCTGCTGCTCCTCCTCCACGCCCACAGAAACCTTCCCGTCTTCCTTCCACCGATCTCCCGATCTTTTCTTTCCACCCTTTTTTCTTTTTCTTTTTTTTCCTTCAGACCTTTTCTTCTCCTTTGGCTTTGCTCTTTTTCCGCTTCCGCGTGCAATACTCGCTTCCTCGCGAAGCGGGCTGCCAGTGTTCTTTTCGTTCGTCCCTTTTGCGCGTTAATGCTGGCGACACTATCGAAGCGGTCAAAAATTTGTAATTTTTGTTTCAATGAAACAGTGTATTTCTAGAGATTTGAACATCCTTTCGTAAAATGTATGAATAAACACTGGAACTACCAAATCATCAGTTTGCAATAGACGTGAAACAATGTATTTAGAAGGATTTAGATAATTTTTTCGTAAAATGTATGAATAAAAGTATTGTACTACTTCATTGTATTATAAACTTTCTCCATTTTCTTTCTTTTTTGTCTTCAGTGTCTCTGATGGAAGTTCTATGCTTTAGTCGTCGGTAAATTCTAGTATTAATTAGAACAGATTGGATCTCGAGTGTCAGAATAGTGAAGGAATATGTATTTACATACGTACGATGAAACTCACTTCGAACAAGACTTTTTTCGATATTTAAAATTCTCGGAACAGTCCGATAAATCACGAACTTCGTTGAGCGTGTCTGAACTGCACTGAGTCTCGAAAGGTTCGATAAGTATCGATAAATCCTGAAAGCATTGATAAACCTTAAGAGTCACTTTAACATTACGGATATCCAGACAAATCCTTCAGATAGTGTTTCGGATTGGAAATTTTGATAGATATTTTGAAGGAGGTCAGTTTAGCAGATTTTGGACTAATACGGGAAATCGACAGGCTAACGAGCAATCGTGAGTCATCGTTCAAATCTACGTTCAGGATCTACCTAATACTTGAAACCAAAATTTTCGAAATCATGATACCTTTAACGAATTCGAGAAATCCTCGGATCATCGAGATTTTTTTCAATCCTAAATAACATATAGATGAACGTGTAAAATTTACGAATATGTAGTTAATCTAACGAGCAACGATCCTGATAAATCCACCTTGCAAAATATTCGAAACCTTCGAAATCACCATATTCTTTTCCTCGATAAATAAATATAATTATAGGAGATTATGTATCATAGACAGAAAGTTGACGATCTGATTCTGTCGAATCATCGTTAGACGAAATTCAAAACCTTTTTCTTGAAGTGCGTGAAATCTTTCAGAAAACTTTCGATTCTAAACGCAGAAAATTAGCAAACCGAAGAAAAAACGATCGATCGGTCCTCAGAATCGTTATGTCCCTTCATCAAACAACTTCGGTCAAAACCTTTGAGAATTTCGATCCTAATCTTGTCGATCGTAAAATTACGCAGAAAATTAGCAATGCTAAAAGACGATCGACCAGGTGGATCGGTGGTCGATGGTCGAGCACACGGTGCGCCGGCGAGTTATACATATATGTGGTTATACTTCCGCAGTGGGCGCTATAGGGCAGGCTATGGGCATAACGGTGCGCGCGCCGCGTCACGCACATGCGTGCGTTGATGTCACTGAACCTGCTGCAACAGCAGCAGCCAGCAACGAAACGCGAGCTACAAAAGTGCAACAGCCAGCAACAGCAAACAGCAAACTTTGGTAGCAAAGAACACGCGGTCGGTGCGGAGCTCGCAGACCGCAAAGAGCAACGCGCTCGCGGCACCGTTCTCTTTTCTGCACGCCTGCTGCACCTTCCCGAGATTACCACCTTATTATCGCAATATGTAATCTCTCTGGTGGTTCTTTCTCACGAAAGAACGGGCCGCAGGACAATGGAGGCCCCGCTAGGGACTCGCACGAAGGCCCACTCGCGTAATTACGCGCCGTGGCCACGCAACGATGATACCGACGTTAACGGGGATGACGTTCTCGTCATCTGAAGGAATTCTAGACGACTGATCCAATTTCAGGCGTGGATTTAAAAGTATTTCTTTCTCGAAGTATTTCGACTGTTGTTCTCGAGAATGTGTTTTCCAGAAAACTCTTTGAGGTTTTTCAGTGTTTCCATAAAATCAGCAATTATGAATCGATTAATAGCGCGAGTCTCGAATATAGTTCTGTCATCCCCGTTGTCTCTTATTCAAACAGATAGAAGTGGCGATAGGGAGAAAACTAGCGAATATTATTCAAATTCCTCCACTCTTCATCAATGAAATTCTGCTAAATTCAAGCATGTAACTAGAATTACTTCGAGTTATATCTCGAGAAAGAAATTATCCTTTAGATAAATTATGTGTCATAATCGTTTATTTATTACATATTGGAAGATTTATTTGTTACAAAATTTGGAAAAGAAATGTTCGTAATTGTCATTGCGAAGCTCTCTTGTAAGGTTTCTGAGCTATATTTGACTTCTGTACAATCGACTAACTTTAGATCAGTACGTCAGGGAGAACCTGTTGTTTATTTGATTCTAAATATCCTCTTTGAAGCGTTTATGTTCTTGTCTCGTTTGAAGCAACTCGTTTAATCTGAGTTAGGAGCGGTGAATAACGTATCATTCAGTGTGAATTTTTTAGAAGCTACACTAATCAGTTCCACTTTTTGCGCGATGTTTTCTATATCAGTGTGTAATTTGCATTCAACGTCTTAAAAAAAGGAAAAAAAAAGATACAAATTGCACATCAATTTATGACCAGCATTATCTAGAACCAATTTTATTGGTTCTTGTTGAACATTTCAACGAAACAGAAAAAACTACTTAAATTCTTACAATTCGCAAGATGCGAAGTTTGAATAATGACATACAATACTCTCTGCCAACATTGAAGAGAAATAAATTCTAATTGAATCGATAAACTAATAAATATTACAAATTACTTAAATTCTTACAATTCGCAAGATACGAAGTTTGAATAAAGACATACAATACTCTTTGCCAATATTGAAGAGAAATAAATTGTAATTGAATCGATAAACTAGTAAATATTCGAAATTATATTACGAAGTTCGTGTAATATAATGTAACATACGAGAAATAAAAAGAAAAATGTGCATAAGCACAAAGCAACAACCGAGGCAATTAAAATTTACCGAGCTATGTCGACGATATACGAATGATCCATTCGAACCTAATCGCGCCTGATGCTACTATGTAATATTTCGATAACCGATAACATAACATAACGTAAAGGTGTGCGCCTAATAATTGCACACCGTGATCGTTGCTGTAGTCGTCAGTAGTTTGATCGTTTAATAGCGAACAGAACACCAGGAAGCGATCGACGAATGAAATTCTGTAACGATCGAACGCTGGCCAGTCATTCGAACTCATCTAGCAGCCACGCTGGATAATAATCTGTAATAATCGTTGAAATATGCAACGGAATCTTACTCTCTACGTCGCGACTAGCATCGAATCTCTTTGGAGGATCGTTCCTTTTTTTTTCAAAAGGGATCTGCTTCGTTCTCTTGGAATCGACCGATGCTAATCTAATCGACTGTTATTAGCGCAAAGAATCGATACGTAATTGGCAGTAATGAGTAAGAACGACGGCCATTTGCTTTTCTGTTTTGCAAAGTGGATTCGCGGAATGCTGTCGCGTATATATTCACGTTCTTCTCTCTTCAAGTGAGCTTCTTATCGTGCTGTCGATAAACGAAGTGTTTATTTTATACTAGGATTAAATTGTACAAGAAAGACGATGAATATTGTGCCTCTCATTATTTTATAATCTTCGTGAAAATTTCCAATATTATAAGATAACGACTAAGTTCGAGGAAATTTACGATTATATCTCTTTCTTCGATTGTAGGTTTCTTTTCGTTGAAGAATGTTGTCTGGACTATTGGTGAAATGGGATAATTATATTTTCAAAGGAGAGAAATTCTGTTGCTAAATAACTCGTTAATTAATAATCTTCTGTCTTCTTTAGTTGCATCAGTGACAGGTTGCCTCAACCATTTCCCTAAGGAAGCACTAAAATAATAATTACTATAATACTGTATCACTTATATGACTATGTTAAATTATGATGCTTACATTAATATAAATAACACAACGCAATACATTTTATGTTGGTATAATTTAAATATAAATATAATCTACACGATAAATACATAAATACTTAACTAAATGATTTACCTTGCTAAAATTGCAATTATATAACTCTCTCTTCTTATCTTAAAAAAAAGAAAGAAAACAAGAAAAACTATCAAAAATTTGTCTCAAGAAAGAAAATGAACTACAGTATACTTCAATTATCATAAAATATATTTCAGTTATCGTTCTAAAATCATACTCGATACTATTGAAATAACACTCGGCTCGAATTCGACGCTTCTCGCAGCGAAAAAAAAAAAAAAAGAAAAGGAGAAAATGTTTCACCGAATCATCGATACACGATTCGAGTTATTGCTTATAACAGTCGTTATAACGTAACATAATCGCACTGACGAAATCGTATTATCATATCCGCTGAAATAATATCCAATCGAAAGTTCCCCCTGTTTCTTCCCCCCCCACCCCTTCCCATGAGACTAAGTAAGAAATCGGCAAGAATTCATCACGAGGTCATCGATACAGGGACACTCCAGTTACCAGGTGTCGATGATCTAGGAAGCTGCCTACGAAGGCAAAACGTCGGTCGGCGACCGGTCGTTCAGTGCCAAGGACACTGTGGCGAAGTAGACACAATGAAGCCTCCATTGCCGCGTGGAAATACCAACTTCTAATTACGCCCGTGGCTCGTTACATTTTTATCTTCTTCCTGTAAACAGCGTATCGTTGCGGGAAAAACAGTCTGGAGGTTATAGCTCGCGCATGCGATTGTCTTCTTGCACAGTTTTCTCAGGCCAACGCTAGCGAATTCTAGCCTCGGCGTTTACTGCTTATTGTTTATGCCAATTAACATTCCCGTTTACGGAGCCTGGATCTCGTTAAGCCAAGACGTTCGCTGGTTCCTCGCGATGAAAACGACTTTGTAATCCTTCCTTTATTCGCCATTGTGCTCGTTGCTCGTTGCTCGATGTTCGTTCAGGCTTTAAATAGATTTACGGTGGCACGTATGTAATAACTTGGAGGATTTTCTATTTTCTTTTCTTTTTCAGAACAGGCGTAGTTTCGTTAGTTGTTGTTAGTTTCATCGTTCGTTCGGTTTCAGAGTTCCAGCTTTGCTAAACGTCGTTTACTGAATCTTTTTTTTTTTTTTGAAAGTGTTCTTACTCTCGTCGAGAGAGAGAGAGAGAGAGAGAGAATGTTTGATTTTCTTTTTTACTTCGATTGGAATTTCAGTCGTAGCAAAGCTCAATTCAAATAGTGAAATTGAATAAAATTGCAAACTCTAGGGTGAAATAATTTAATCTGAAATGGTCTTTCTTTTACAAACAGCGCCATAAACAATTAAGAGAAACTGTTAATCGATGATAATAATTGATACTCCAAAATACTTATTAGACACTATTTCAACGTATTACGTAATTTTAATTAATTGCAATTTATAGACGTCCGTATAATTTCATTACATTCGTTCAGGCGAGAAGCGTATCTTCGGCAAGTCGAATTAAGATATTTAAATTACCGATCAAGGGAACAATTGATTTAAATACCATCCAACATTCCATCAAGGAATCTCGTTCTTATCTGTCAATAATTCAATGTTTCTTCTCTTCCTTGACGGTCTCTTATATGTGCAATAAATATACACTATTTATCACCGTTATTGCAATTTATAATCGAAGCGAAACGTTAAAACCATCCAGATTTGCTAAACGAGCGAATGAACATTCATAATCGTTTTATTAATATCGTTTTGTGCAACTACCACGTTTTAGCTTGAAATAAGGATGAAAATCGGATGATAAAATGAATCAGAAAAGTTTTAAAGTTCATTTATTTTCATCTTCACTGTTACGTATTAAATGAATTCTGAACGAAAGAAGCCTTCATTGTTTGAGTTTTCTTTTGACAATAAATCGTGTAAAAGGATCACTCAGAATACTGTTATCTCTGTTAATTTTATCGAAAATTTTGAGTTTTGTCAATTTTCCTATATCAAAGTCTATCTGGCAACTTTCATAATTTGTTCGATATTTCTTTCTCTAATTGACGTATTAACCTTCCGATATCCAAGGAAATTCCATTGAAACATTAACATAAATTACCACTTGTTCCGGATAATTCAAAAATCAGAATATTCATCGAGAATATATTTTCAATCGAACTAACAATTACCAGACTGCCGACTTTTTAATTTTACATTCATAGAAAATTTTTTAGTACCAGATTTCGCAAAATGCGCACAACTGGAAAAAATATTCTACAGTGCTTTCTCTGTGAGTACAATACATGAAACCGTTTCCTATCGAAGTTCCATCTTTTTCTTTTTCAAATTACATTCTCAAAAATAGCGGGCGACACGCTTAAAAATTCTAACAGATAATTACCCGCTAATGCACACTCGCAGAATGGATATCGGTTTTTCTCAACAACAGGGGAAACGTAATTACCACGATTTTAACACCGTGATTAGATATTGTAAGTTTTCCTAATTAATTCCCTTAACTTACCGTTTGATAGAGCGGCTCGGTTGAAAATTCAATTACCCGGAATAATCAGCCGAGGGGCGGAGGGGGGAGGGGAACCGCATTCCTCATTCCAGTTCGGCCGACAAACAACCAACGATTAACATAATTAACGGCCGATGATCGCACGATGATACCGCGTGGGATATGACTCGTCGAAGTGTCGAAGATTCGCGAAACAGAACGAAGCGTTTGGTATTTGGAATTTTAGTGTTCTCGCGATATACGAGGGTGCGCATTCTTAAACGTGCGCATAAATCTACGTAAAATACGTCAGTAAATTATTGCATCTTAAATATACGATATTTGCAAAGAATAGTGTTCACAAGAAATGTCTACCGATCTATGAATTAAACGAAACTCAATCCATTGAACTTTTATTTTTGACACAGTTTAAAATCTAGAGTTTCAAATGTAGTTGAAAATCTATCCAATTGAGGTAAAAACGTACACGATCTACAAAGTATAGATTCAGAATATTTGACACTAACAGCTCATCGATGCTACGATCTCGGTAAACTGGGTCGATTTAGGGTGATCAAATTCGGAATTTTACTACTCAAAACACAATAACAATTCGAATTTGATCGAATTAAATTCGAAACACCAGCGATTCGATTTCATCTCAGAATTCTTCCCCGGTATCGGATCATCGACGATTAGAACGATAACTTTAATTAACCAACGGCTGTGTCAGACGAAGAATGATTTATCGTAACCAATTCAATCGGATTAATTTCCTGCAGAAAATATACAGGAAGTAGAACAACTTTATAGAACGATCCACCAGAAGTTTCAAAGTAGAAACTTCGATTTCAACCTGGCAACTGGTTTTAAGCTTTGCAATACTTAATTTTGGAACCTTTTTTTATTATCTCTACCCAGATAGTAAAATAGAATTAAATATTCTAAATTCCATATAACTATTGCTACAGTCACTTATAAAACGACGCTATTTAAATGTTGAACGTTGAACGTGTTTCGAGAACCGTGTTTTACAACTCTTCGTCGATCGTGATAAAGTTCAAGCACTATAATTGCAAATAATTTTCACAATTACATTGTACGAAAGAATCAGTAGAATACTATAGAAACGTATGTACAGTAGGTGGTTTTACATTCGACAAGCAAATTAAAATTTAATTTCATTGAAATTCCCTCCAATTGTTCTTCGTTGGAGTCCAATAATGCCGACACGTGCGATCGCTTTATACTAGCCGATTAAAAATAGATAGCACGCGAGGGCCATGGTGTATTCATTGCATATAAATGCGTATCGCAGGCAGGTCGCTAGCCGATTTCAAGGAAACGACGTCGTCTGACCTCCGTCGTCGCCGGCCATTGCGTTCGAGGTCCGTCCAGCTTTGCCTCGTTGATGCCTCGCCGATTTGCCAACGCAAGCTTCGCACATTTCTCCCACCTATACAGATCGGTCGCCGATCTTTCGTTTCCTTTTCATTCTCTTTAACCAATTAATTCGTTCATTCGTTAATTCACGAATTAATTTGCATCTCATTGCGACGAGATCTCATTCCGAGTGGTTTGCGTCGCTTCCATTTGGAATGGCGTTGGCTGAATTAAAGCGTTGAATTAGATGAAAATCGTTACAAAAGTAAATTCTCCTCATAAACAATCTGCACTTCTCGCAGACGGTCAAGTGAGGAAGTTTAAAAGAAATTTGATTATTGATAAATAACGATTCTAATTTCTGATTAAAAGCGAATTAATTATACAGTAGAAGAGCGTAACTGTCAATCAATACATAAACTTTTCTTGTAAATTTTTCATTTACAACAAAGTAATCGAAAAATAAATATCGCTAGTGTATTTTGTACAATTAGTGCAAACAGAAACAATTTTTTTAAGCCGCGAACATTTTTATGTTTGTTTATCTTATCTCAAAAAGAAAAAAATATATATTGTTACAGTTTTGCACTATTATTTTAGCAATAAACTTTTTTTAACTTTGACAAGTTATTATAATAATATTTGACTTGCAAGCCGTTTGCTTTTGTGACGTCTGAAATGCGTTTTGACGTGCATCCTGAAAGGTGTGTCAACAAAAATTCCAATGAATTTGATCCAATGAATTGGTCCTCGATTCTTTTCTGGAACTGAGTAATCGGGATGATAGTGAAGCTATCCACTTTTTTATTTTATTATTTCAATATATTATATTCCAATAAAATGATTAAATTCTCCCTCCACAGATCGAAACAAATGGCACTTCGTGCCTTCGAAAACAACGCAATTCTACTATGCGAAGCAAGGACAATGGTCCCTCGCTTTCAAATTCAACCACGAAAGTAAGGACAATAACACCACAAACGATTCCTACTTAGAGCAGTTTCATGCAACGATCTGTCAACTCGGTGACCAACCGACTATAGTGACAAGAAGTCGTGACAACGAGACCGAGATCATATCCAAGCACAAAGCCAAAAATTCGTCTGCCGGCCACTTGGCCATGGGCAAACAGCCACTTTTAATAAACGAGACCCATCAATCTCGTCTGCATAGCATTCTAATTGAAAACAAGGGCAAAGGAATGAACGGGCGAGGACGCGTCGTAAGAAGGAAAGGGGCGGGAGGGAGGAAGGCAGGCTAGAAAGCAAAGAAAAAAAGCAATTTTAACCTGAGGAAGGTCGACACGGTGGACGACACGCGGTACGAACAAACAGCTCGAAGCTCGTGATGGTCCCGTCGTAAAATCATAAAACTAAATTATCGCGTAGATGATGGGCGGACGTTAACGCGTCGTTGCGTCGATCGTTGAATCAAGTCTTGGTCAAGTGATCGTCTTGCACGCACGTATACACACACACAAACATACGTTCTGGAGAAAGTTTGCCATTTAACGCTGCTTCATAAACGCATAAACGTCTGGTCGTTCGAGCAAGGGAGGACGGGGGGGGGGAGAAAAGAGCCAGGTCGCTCGACCGAGTTCGAATTTGGTGAAGAAGGGTTGCGAGACTGAAGCCAAGGACTGAAGGGGTTCCTGTTTGGATTTCCAGCTTTTATTGTCACCATCCGGTCCTCTCCTCTGCCGAATGATATTTCCCCGAAAATATCGTGTTTCTGCGCCCGAGATCTTCGCGTTTCGTGGGATTTGGAAATTGACAATGGGCAGACGCTTCCGGTTCTTACCGAAAGATAGGGTTACGTCGTTTGTAATCGAGGAAGAGGGACTCTTCGATTCAAGGTATTTTAGGTTTTTGGATGATCGTTATATTCGTAATTCTAAAGTATATATATATATATATATATATATATATATATTAGAAGTACATACTTCTAGAGTATGTATTTTCCCTCGTTATTATATTCTTTAAAGAAATTCTAAAAATATAAGAAATCGATGATATTATCAAGAGAAATATTTCTTGTGTGAAATGTAATGTTACGTCGCCATATCTCGCGGCCTCGATTTTAGTTAATTTGGATCACCTCAATAAATGAGAAATATATGCCTCTTGGACAATGTAGAGCAAGGCAAGAACATTTCAAAACATCGATTCGTCATTCACGCGTACGAATATTGTATTGGAGCGGAAGGAAGACACTTTAGACATTTTGAAAACCAGATTTCTTTCAAGAAATTTATTTGAAAATTAACTTGAAATTCAACCTGCAATTTCGTTAAATTTATTAATATGAAATCCCACTTTACTTTCTATTCAATAACAAGTCTGTATCTTATTGTTCCAATGAATACTATAGATCATTAAACATTGCAACCATTTTCCTTGCACCATCGCAAAACAATCTTATCTTTTATAATCATTATATGAATATTCACGAAGTAACGAGATAATTATAATAACACACCCTTGTATTACTTCCATTTATTACATCCGAAAAGAATATCACTACAATATCGAGATCAATATCGTGTCAATGCTAAAATTCACATGACAGGACAGAATCGTAATTGGCCATCGATCACAGTAAGAAGAAGTCGAGTTTGAAGCTGTTGAAACGCGTAGGTGGTAGCCATCGAACAAGTGGTTACGAAGCGAAGTTAAATCGCGTGGGCGCATTGTGCACAATGCAGCACCCTGAGGATCCACGATAAACGCAGCACGATGCGCGATAAAACACGAGTAGATGCAAAACGATCCGATTAGCCGAGGCGAGCGTTTCATTCAAGAGTTTTGCTAACGAGCAACGCATTCGGCGTTGGCGAATTCTTTTCGAGAATTCTATCCGGAAAAGGAAATCGAGCGTTGCACGATCGAGCTCTGGATGTCCGCGACATGTCACTTGATCAGCGGTAAACCGATCCGAGTGCAGCCGTAAAATTCCACGAGCCCGCCGTGGTGGCCTAGTCGCCGAGTACGAGCTAAACGACCGGGCAAACACACGAAAGCGCGAAATCTCGAGACAGTTTCGTTACGAATACGTAACGAAAGCAGCCGAGGCGTAGCTCATCGCAGGTTCATCGAACTCGTTCGTATCACGTTTTTTTTTTTTTCTTTTTCGCCCGCGAGCACGCACGTGCCTATCGTCCTTCGAATCGCGCTCTCGAATTTTGTATCAGTTCCCCGCGCGATCGATTCGAGTAGGTGACCAGGAACGAGGAAGTGGAGCCGAAGGATAAAGTATTAACGTTGGGAATTCAATTAATAGATATCGTTGAAGATCATATGTGGGAGAAATACACATCAAGATTCAAAAATATGAGCGTGTCTAATTTGTGATTATGTCAGTCTACATAGAAATGCCACATTAATGAACGAAAGCAAATACAGGGAATCCATTGAACGCGGTCTGAAAACTAAGTTACTTCAGAATCGCCATTTTTCACCCTCGATCAGCTCGGTTGACGCATGTGTCGCAGATTTTTGGAGTCGAGAAAGCGTGTTCCTGTTTCTCTACAATGTTCAGACGTTGCACTGTCGAAAATCGTCAGACGAGCCTGAATGCAATATTTGACGTTCACGAAGAATCCTATCTCGAAGGAGTACACCGGTAACTAAGTTAATTAAGACGCGTCTCGACGCACAAGCAAAATCTGGCGACGTTCCTAAATCGAAGATGAGAACGAGCTTCGATAACCATGTGGTTACCAAAACTTGCGAGAAACAGAGAGAGAGAGAGAGAGAGAGAGAGAGAAAATAACACCGAAATGGAAGGATAAAACGGGACGAGGAATCGCGGAGAAGATGATCGTGGTCTCAGCTGAAACAAAGACGGAAAGAAGTGGTTTGAGGAAAGCAGAAGAGAGGCCGAGAGGAAGCCGGCAAGGTTAAAGAGAGAGAGAGAGAGAGAGAGAGGTACTCCGTGTGAGATGGCAAAAGGCAAAACAGACAGAGGTAACACGGTGTGTGGCGCGGTTGGCTCGAGCGAGAGGGCGCATGGCCTTGGCCGCTGCTGCGGGGTAATTCAGTCAAGGTTTCGGCCGATGAACTTCCTCCGATGGGAGGAAGGAGAGAGACGGCCGGTAGAGGTCCGCAGCGAGTGGTGGGGCGATGCTTCAGCCAATGGCGAGGGCACGCGGCCCAGCGAGCGGCCGTGCGATTGGTTGGGCCCGTGACGCCGGTGCCCGGGCCCGCAGCCGCCGCTTGTCAGTGACCTCCAGCATTGAAAATACGATGAACTCTCTCGGGGGGCTCTCTGTAAGAGCGGCACCGGTGCGCTGTGTGTCCTCTACTACATACTAGGTAGCCAGGGCGTAGACATTGTAGATGGTCGAGGCAGCCTGGCAAGCAGGCAGCCACATCAATCCCTCCCCTCCACCGGGAACCGGCGTCGCTCCGAGTAAGGGCTGCACGGCCCCCAGGTAACCAACACTCGGCAGCGCCGAACTCCAGTCAGACCAACGCGAACCTCCCTCGAGCGAACACTTACTTTCACTCTCTCTTCCCATTCGTGCGCTCTCTTGCTCGCGGTTTCCTTCTTGACTTGAGTTTCGTTCTCCTCGCTCGTGGTTTTCCTTCCTTCGCTCTCGCCTGCTACACCGCCCGCTTCCTTCCTTCTTTCTTTCGTTCCTCTCTGTCGCGGTGTATAACACAGACGAGGTGTCCATCGGTTGCCACAGAACGCACCTGCCCTTCGTTTCGGTAGGTTCTCGCTCGAACCGGAGTTTGTCTCCCCCGGTCGGTCGGTCGGTCGGTCGGGTTCCAGCACGTTGTTAATCACGTGATCGATCATCATTGTGCTTCAGGCGAGAAACAGACTTGGAGATAAAGGGAGCGGAAGATTAGATATTTTGCTCGGCGAATTTGCTTCATTTTAGTGATGATGCCGGAGAATAAAGTGTGAATTTGAGTGTTTACGTTAGTCAGTGATACCGAGGGGAACATACAGTGAACTGATGTCGGTCCTCGGGTCAGTGCAGTGCCGTGTCAAGTGGATGGTACAACGAAGAACCTGAGAGTCTATTGAGGTTATTCGTGATCGAACGATAGACACACCATGATCCTGACCCCGGACAGCAGCGCGCAGGCCACGATGGCGACGTCACCAGCACCGGAATCACCGATCTCGAGCATGTCCTCGCACGGCTCCCGCGCGTCCAGCGTGTCGCGCATGTCTTGTGTCTCTCAGGATATGTCTAGCCCTTATCACGTGGCGCAGTTGCCTCATCATCTCAGCCCCAACATGCCTACCATGGACTCTACCGTTTCGTCGGCGAAACCCGAGCCAGAATTGAACATAGGTACGATTCGGGTTCGTTGTCCCGATAAATCAAACACCAAAAAAAAAAAAAAAAAAGAAATAGCAGAATAAGAATGAAAAAGTTCCACGAAGATACGAGAAACATATGTTTCAGTTGTCCAACCCACTTTTTAATATACTTAATACAGAAATTGGTGGTTAAATTAACCCCCTCTGCCCCCCCTCTAAGAAAAAAGATAGAAATAGAGAAATTAAATTTCGATCAGGTTCAACCTGATATCGATCGATCGGTTAGATCTCGTGAAACTGAAGAACGATCGTGACAGTCGAATGAAAGCAGAAAGTTGTAATACGCCGATGCTGTAACTCGCCGCGAGAGAGGAGAAAGTGTTCTTCTTTCTCTCCCACCTTTCTCCTCCCAGACGCGTGCTCTCCGCCACGTGGAGAGCAAATGTGAATCCGACACGTTACGTTATCGGACGTCACACACGTCCAAGTGCAAGTGAAACGACAGTGCGTAATTTTCTTTTTTTTCTTCTGTTTCTCTTGCAGAATTCGACGGGACCACGGTATTGTGTCGTGTCTGCGGCGACAAGGCGTCCGGTTTTCACTATGGGGTACACTCCTGCGAGGGATGCAAGGTGAGTGGAAATTCGAACTGGATACACGAGACGATTCTACGTATATTTCGCATATTACGTCCGACGTTTTTCGATCTATTTTCGCTTTCGAAAGCATTTGCTTACTCGGCTCGAGCTCTCTGTCCGCTTTGTTGGAATTCTTTCTTCGAGCATTCTGTTCCGAAGAAAAAATAATTATACGACGAATCTGAAAATCGTTGCAACGAACAATTGCACCGAGCATTGCAGTGAACATTTTCGATACTTTTTGCCCAATTTTTTTTCTTTTCCTGTTTTTGTAAAATTCGTGGAATAATGGATTTCGAAAGTATTCGTGGTTGGGATTTTACCGATAGTAAATCGACGAGTTCCGTGAAAAGTATCGAAAATGTCGAACCCGTGACACGACGTGGCCAAGAAGTGAACGGAGCTTGAATGTGAATGTACGATGCGATCAAGGCTACGGAGAAGCTATCGACCGAGCACCGCTCGACCTTGTGCACGCGGAAATCGCGAGACGTTCGAGCTGGTCCTTGACGTTGCCTCCTCGACCGGACAATCTCTCGCGGACGAAAAATCTTGCCAAGGTCTCTTTTCTTTCATTCACGATCAATTACGATCTCCTTTCTCGCGTATGACGATCGCGTATGAAACGTTCCAATTGATCCAAATAATTCAATATATTCATTTTATTTTCCTAAAATAAGAGAACGGAGTTCTCATTTCTACGACGAAAGTAGAAGATACATTTCTCGGGAGAAATTCAGCGTGACTTTTAGGGAAAGATGGATAGAATAGCGGGATGGCGAACGATCAGATCTTCTTGGAACACGAGGCAGGTCGGGGTCCGGACAATAGCTTCGCGGGCGGTTACGCAAAAGGAGCGGGAAATGTGACGAAATTCTGCGTGGAACGATAACCCTCGTGTGAGAATGGACAGGTAGATAGCCGTGCCTCTCGTAAAGATGATTTTGTATTGGTGGTTTTCGTGTGGCCGAGTTTTCGGGCCAGGTATGTGCAGCGCAAAGAATGCACATCCGTTCGCGTAACTTCCTGTTGCAACTTCCCTCCCTCTGCTTTGCTCTCCTTTCTTTTCATTCGAATCGACTCGTCCCTCGTCGTCGACCATTTAAAATTGAAAAGAGAGAGAGAAAAAAAAGAAGAAAAAAACAGCTCTTCGCAGTATCGCTCGGGAATGCCAGCGTAGAAAACGTTTGTCCGTTGAAAACGTTTCGAAGTAAAATGACTCATCGTTGAACAGAGCGTAGTCGGTTTAACGAATCGTGGCGGTACGGAAAGGAGAGTTCTTTCCCCGCGAAACCTCGAATCCGATGTAAATCGTTTCCCTCGAGACTGATAATTACGCCCCGCGAAGGCCAACGTCCTCGTGCTCGTCATTGTACGACTTCAAGGAGGCGCATGGTGGGGGCAGTACAGGCCGCGAATTCGTTTTAGGAAGTGGCAGTATGTTCTCCCCACTCCTGCTATTCTATCCCCTCCACGTCAACCGAGGAAACGTGGTGGGGGTACTTGGCCAGGTGTTGCGAACCGGTGCGCCAATTCTCGCAGATCTTTCTCGTCCGTCGACCCGATGATTTCGTTTTGATGCGATTTTCTTACTTATTAATTGATTGACTTACCAAATGTATACCGATGATTGAAATACACTTGGTAGCTTTCCGTTATACATTTCAAGATATATAACCATTTTCAAAATGATGTCCAAACTGATCGATCAGTTGTACGTTGGTCCGGTGTCGGTAGTTCAAAAAGGGTAGTTCAACGCTACAGGGTTTCTAATCTCCCGTTTGAAGCAGCACGCCGACGATGACTTTCCCCAAAGCTAATCCGCCGAAACCCAAATATCCTGGTAAAGAGTCGTTTGTCCGGTGTCCAGACGAAAGGAAAGAGAGAGTGGCCCGGCTGGATCGCCGAAAAGCCAAAGGAGATGATGGCGGCGGGCCGCGGGAAAGAGAAAGTTGTCTCCTAACCCCCGCTGATCGTATTTTTACCTCGACCATTTCCGTTCGATTTTCGTACCAGAGCCGACCATCCTTACGAACGATACGTAGCGAAAATCTTTCTTTCCCCCACTCTGGGGATCTAGGATCCCCGTTGAGCGGAACGATCGGAAGAGGAGAGGATCGCCTCGGGCTGGGTTGACTGGGTCAGTAACTTATGGCCGTAGCGTAACACACAGACACTTTATAGCAAACGAGTCGACGTCGAGTGACCTAGCCGCTAGCGGTAGAGACGGTCTTATAGGTACTGGAACACGCAGCGAGAGACCCAACGGTGGAAAGGGAAGAGAACGCGGAAGAGTGTTGGATATCTTTAAGACTAGGTCGCTCGGTCGCGCTGCTGTTGCACTATTTCGCCATTACCGCTGGCCACAAGCTACTTTTCCTCGGCCTGCGAGCTTCTCGAGTCGTTCCAGCCTCTCGCTGTTTCACGAGGTCTATTGTCGAATCGTGAATCTGCTTTAAGGTTAGGATCGAAATCCAAGTGTGATATTCGTGAATATATGAGGACTCTGTAAATTGAAATCTTCCAAAGAATATTACAAGATAGATGAGGATCTTTTATGGTATCGCGTGGCACAATTTTGACAGATATAGAGTTTGAACAATAGGTTAGGTCGCGCGAACCCTATGTTTTCGAGATGGAAAAAGTGACGCGAAGATGGCGGCCGGCGTGGTGGCTCGCACTGGCCCAGATATCTCGCCCAGGCCATTGCCCCCCACGACACTTTTCGTGCACGCGTCACTGACCTGGGCTCAGTTTTACGGCACGAGAGAGATTCGCGGCGCCGCAATCAGCGCGCGCGACCCGCGATAAAACTGCGATAAAAGGCACGGCATTCCGGTGGCGCGAGTAACCGACTCGATTCACGAAACGTTCGTCCGAATCTGATCCCCCTGGCTGGCTATAGCCTTCTATATTTATCCATCTAATCTTATTCCGCTGTAGCTCTACACGTACATCTACTTCACTCGTCAACCCCTTTTAGCCATTCTTTATTCCAGTCCAACTATTCCGCCATCAACTCGTGCACCTTCCAACTCACCTACCAAAGAAACCTTTCTTTTCGATTCCAACTCTCGTTTCCCGTACGTTCCGAGGCGATGTATGTAAATCGTTACGATTGCGTTTCTCTCTCGAAAAAACATCACGTGCAGGGTGTCGAACGACAGAGCGCAAGAGTCTCTCCCCGCGGATCGTCGAAATTCTTTACAAACAGGGGGGAAGGAGAATTTTTCTCGTTTTTATTTTCGCGTCGACGTTCCTCTTTAAATCTCGCCGACGGGGCAATCAACGGTGGAGGTGCGCGTCGACTCTTTTTCCGGAGGGTTGAAACCAGGCGACCGGTGCATTAACCCTCCGGTCGTCGACCCCCGAGCCAGTTACGTCACACGCTTGTTCCCTCCTCCTCTTTCCCCTTTTCCTCCTTCTCTTCCCAGTGCCCCCTTCCATTATCGTTGTCTCCCCTCCAGATTCCTCCTGATCCCCCCACCATTAGCTTCGTTCTCCTCCTGCCTCTGACTGCACCTCCACTCCTCCACCTTTGTTCTCTTCCATCTTCCTCCTTTTTCGCCTCCTCCCCTCTCGGCTAACCGTCATTTTTGATGTCGTAACGAGTCGTGATCTCATTTTCATTTGATTGCGCGGGTATTTCGGTGCTCGGTTGGGGTTACTGACCCCGGTGCATCTACTTTAGAATCGGGTCAGCCGCTTATTATCGTGGTAGGTGTTCGCTCGGCGCTGTATCTCCGGCCGGCCGGAGCGGCACCGCGCTTCAAGATAACGTCGCCGCCCCGTCGCGCTCAATCGAACGTCACGCTCCTCTAAAGCCCCGATAAACCAACCCCGTGAAACACGACACCCCCCAACGACGATACATTGTCGTTTCATGCAGGCTTGCTCCGTCGCGACGAATCGTCCCGCGATTTTTCGGGCGGGACGCGGGCTTGCGATCCATTGACTCGCTCCTATCGTTCTGTGGATCGTGGATCGTTTTCATATTTAGGATGATCGTCTTCCTCCTTTCTTGGTACAGGAAATCGACAACTTATCCAGGGATTAGAAATTTTGTATCATACTACAATTTCGACGAAAGTGCATTCGATGATGCAGATGATGCGAATGAACTTTTTTTTATATTTGTTAATTACGCTTCGGTAATTACCTCCCATTTCGATTTCTAATTAGGAAACCGAGGAAGTTGAGATCGGTTTGCTATTTTCGAATATATGGGTAGAATGATTCTAAGATTGTGATTCTTCTTGTTTATTCGGTATATCGTTGATGAGTTTTCTTGGTAAGATGCGAAGAGACCTCGAGCGTCGTAGAAACGAAAAATAGTTCGAGTGGTGACCTCGGCGATCGACTTCCTCGGTATCGATGCCCGGGGAATAGAGCAGCGAACTGTTCGAGGTCAAACAAGAGTACAAAAGCTGGTCGGTCAACGGCATCATTCTCTTTTTTTTTTGTGTGTGTTAAATTTATCAGATTCTTCCTCGTCTAGAATTTCTTCTGGACATTCAGAATCATAATTTTCGTAATTCTTTTCTCGTCTTAACGCGTTATCTGAAAATTACAATTTCCAAACCACAAAATTTAATTACAACCGGATGGTGGATATTTTTCCAATCTGCCCAAATACGTTCAAATTTTATACAGTCCACCCCTTTTCGGGGCAACTCTTGCAAAAATCTAATAATTCTCTTTAAAAACAAAAAAACAAAAAAAGAAAGAAAAGAAGAAACAGTTCGTCCCAAAAAGCAGTATTGTTACCAGCTTCCCTCCAAAACTTGTCCAATTTTTCCTGGCAATTCCCCGTGACGCATTCTCACTCGCTCATGGTCGATCAGCATCATCTCTGACCTCGACGATCGGTTCCACGGAGCGATCAGGCATATCGGTGTCCGGGGAGCGTGAACGAGCGAGCGAGCTGCGAATTCTTAGGGTCGTAGGCGCGCATCGATGCGAGCGCGCGCGAGCGGTTAATGCCCCCGAGTGGAGCAGAGAGTGTCGCGCCGTTTCGAGCGAGAGCGCATGCGCCCGCACGGCCGCGCGCATTATGTACGTCACCGTTAGTCCTTTTCGTGTCCTGTCCTCTCTCCCTTTTCCCACCAGAGCCTTCCCTTCTAACCCACGGTATATCACTCGTTTGTACGTAAGTACCTCTTTCTCGCTCTTCGTCTTTTCCTCTTTCTTCGTCGTGTCTCCCTCTCTTTCTCTTTATCTGCCTGTTCCTCTTTTCCCGTCTTCGTTGTCCCCCGTTCGCCCGTGGGAGCAGATATACTTTACTACCTTCCCCTACCAGAATACCATCCCTCCTCCCCACCAAAGAAACGTTCCATCCCCCTCCATCGAGGCACAGTCGCGCGCTCCGGTCGTTGGCCCCACGACCACGTCGTGTGTATATCCCACACTCTCCTTACCTACATCTGTATATGCCCGCGATTCGATGTGTGCACGCGTGCCACCGATCCACATGCACGCGAGAGCCGAGAGCCGCGAACTCGCTCCTTTCGCGGAAAATAAAAGCGAACACAACCGGTGAATGTGACGCGGCACACTCGAGGTCTTTCGACAGGGTTAACGCTCGCGTGCGAATTCTTTCACGAGGGTGGATACATTTTTTTCTTTCTTTCTTTCTGTTTTTCTCCCATCTTTTTTTCCGGAAATATCGGGGAAGACTGATCGCGAAAAAGAGGTTCCCTAGATAATCGAGAGATCGAACGAGCGAACTTTCTCGAGCGAAAGTTTCGTCGATGGTCGTCAGCAGGTATCGTTTTGGAATTCTGATTTCTTTCTCAATCGGTGGATTTTGGAAAATTGAACACGCGAGTTTGCGTGTTCAATCTGTTGCGTATAGGATTTGAACAAGAGTTTCGTTTCTAACTTCTCTTCGTATCCTGAGTGTCGTATCGTCAATCTCAAACAATTTCAAACAAAACGTGGAACGAATACAGTTCGATTTCGCGTTCGCTTCAACTTGCTTCGGTTGATAAATCTTAACGGCCGAAAGCGAGTCTTGAAATAAATCCTCTTCTAAAACGGAGGAAGAATAGACGTGGAGCAAGAGTTCTATCTACTCTGGATATTCCGGAAGGATTTTAATTTTTCGTCGGTCGCGAAAAGCGGCGAGAGATCGTGACGATCTGTTTGCGTTTTCCGGAGAGTGTGACACAATGATGGCGCGTGCGCCAGCTCACGCTAAGTCGAAGCACGGCACGCAAAGGTGGTCGCTCCCTCCCCCCTGACCCGTCAGCGGGAATGCACAGAGTTTGAGAGATCGATGCACCGCATTCTCCCACAATTCTACCCCTCCTCTCCCCGATGCTGGTTCCACCTCCGCCGGATTCCCGCCAAGCAAGGGGTTCAACAGGGGTTGCTGGCCTCGTCCGGGCATCCACCAGCTCGTGTGCCCGATAGAACCCTTTCTAATCTCTCCTAAAGCCTCTTGAATTTTCCTTCGATCGATCTTCGATTTCTAGAGAAATTATCCGGGAAAGTTCTCTTTTTTTCGTACCTATCGTAGCCTTTTTCAATTCCCCACTAGCGTTTCCCTCAACTTTGTTGCCGCCTTTCAATACTTAAACGACGTACGTACGACATAATTCATTTCGCGTTATTTCCAAAGTTAAGAAATATTTCAAGTAACGTCAAAAGCGGCAGACAGACGTCAGTTAAAAGTGATAAAGAATTCCCGAGCTAGACGGAAATATCCTCTCGCGAATATGTCGATCGCTTTTTTTTAGTTCCTCGATAAAACGAAACTGCAACACGAAACGCCACACCATCCTCTAATCCACGAATCCTAGCTATCGTCCTAATCAACCCTCGTCTGCTCCGTCCCGTATAAAAGCTACACTTGTGCAATAGCTTCTCGATCTCTGTTAACATCTGTCATCGCGAACTAAAAAAAAAAAAAAAAAAAAAAAAGAAGAAGAAGAAGATCTCTACGAAAAGCCAATTCTATTAATAGTTGTGGGCGTTTGCAATCGGGAACTTCACAATCCCGAGGCGAACGAATCCGCGACCTCGTAAAGCCTCGGGAGCCGCGTTTCGTAGAAAACAAACGCGAGGCAGGGTTCATTGGCCCGGGTTGTCGAAGGCAGAGAGAGGATTTCAAACGGAAAGCTGGCCGGGGGCAGCGTCGTCGTCGTAGTCGTCGTCGATCGACGGCAGGGAAACTTAACATTGGCAACGCTGACAGTTCATTGACTTGCATCGAACGCGTGCACCGATTGACAGGCCGGGCGCGGAGGTGCAACGGTACATCGTTCTCTCGACGGTCTCTCTCTTTCTCTCTTTCTCTCTCTCTTCTGTTCTGTTCTGTCTCTCTTTCCCTCTTTGGTTCGTGCACGAAGTTGAGGTAGGCGAGGTCGCGTGTCTGACGTCACGAGAGAGTCACTTGACGACCAACAGCGTGTCGCCAATTCCGTACGCATACGTGCAATGCACACGAGCGTGCGCCTGCGCCTCTGACAGCATACAACGAAGGCCCGAAGATACGACGAGAACGACGACAACGACGACAACGACGACGACGACGACGACGTTCCACGCGTCGTTCGTTACGTAACCACCGCGCGAGGTCGTTGACCGATACGCGGCCGGGGACTTCCTCCGCCCTGACCTACCTCTTTTCTCATTCTCAATTAGCGGTCGCCGCATGAAAAACCGACTCAACCGAACAAGATCTCCGATCTGCTTCTTTCTCATCTATCACATCGTATCGTTTTATCCCCCCTCGTATAGATATACTTCTCGTATACATATACTTTGTCCGTGTTCGTTTGGCAAGATATATATTTTGTATTGGTATATATTTAAATAAGAGACGGCAGCTTATGGAGAATCTCAATACTCAACCCGGGGGGTTGGTTTTAACGTTGACGAGAGAAGAGGAGAGAGGGAGAGAGAGAGAGAGAGAGAGTGGGTCGATGAAGCTGGGGGGTTATTCACCCTTTCCGGCGGCAAGGAATCGTCTCGTAGATCGATGGAAAAAAAGCGAACGAATCCCCGAAAATACTGGCATAGGTAGGGTTGATAGGCGCGTGTACATCGAAAAATAGAGGGAGTTTCCCGCGTTTATTCGTCGTTCGTGCTCTCTCTCTCTCTGGCGGAATAACAGGAATACGCTGGAAGGTAGGGACAGTTTTCGAGAGGGTGGTTCCTTGCAGAACGCAACGAGTTGACGGTATGTCTGTGGTGGTGGTGGTGGAGCAGGAGGAGGAGGAGGAGAAGGAGGAGGGAAGGAACCCGTTAGTAGAGCGTTCGAAGCGCGCGCGAGCTTCTATGGTCGCGTTCGACCGACGAGGAACGCGATATACATCGAGGGTTTGCCAGCACGCGCGAACGGGACAGGGAACAGAGACAAAACGGGAGAGAGACGGACAGAAAACGGGAGAAAGAGCGAGAGGAAGAAAGAGGGAGTGGATGTACGAGTGTACGAGCGCGTGTGTGTAAGAGAGAGAGAGAGAGAGAGTGAGGAGGCGAGGCAGAGTGCGCGCAAGGGGGACTCTCACTTTCACGCGGTGAACTGCGGGTGAACGTCCGGGAATTGGGTCAGAGTGTCCCCCACCTCGGCGAGCCAGAGGCAATGTGCCGAGGCTCTATGCTTTCTGTGCTAGAAAGAGCCAGTCCACAGCCAAGCTCCGATACAAACGGTCGCTTCTTTTTCCCCCGCCGAAAACTCGCGTCCCGAGTCTCGCGTGATACCGTGCAGGCGAACAGTTACGCTCGATTCACTGGTGAGTTTGGTGGTGTACGAGACGCGTGCATCGTTTTTCACGTCGTTTTCACGTCGACAGCGGTTCAGTGAATCTGATCGAGCGAGACTCTGGGTAGCAGAGCATCTTGGACTTGCCCGTCGTTCGTTTCCGCGTGTTTCGTGATTCCCCACGGTCGCTATCGATAATAAAAAGAAAAGAAGACAGAGGAGAACGGAAGGGAGATCTAGTGCGCGTGTTGAAAGGCACGCGAGCCGTTTGCGGGAGAAGGAACGTGTGAAACTGAGAGAACACAAATCTGTCTGCGTGAATTAATGGGGTGCTTGTGCGAATGTGACCTGGCCACCCCGCGTACGGGGACCAATTGCTCGTCGGGGTCCTCCTCGGACAGTGACGGTCAGACTGACGAAGGTTTCGTTGGTGATTCACAGGGATTCTTCCGACGCAGCATTCAACAGAAGATCCAGTACCGGCCCTGCACTAAGAATCAACAGTGCAGCATCCTGCGTATCAACAGGAACCGCTGCCAGTATTGCCGCCTCAAGAAGTGCATCGCTGTCGGGATGAGTCGCGATGGTGAGTCTGTTTCTTCATATCTCATAACATAAATCCCCTAAAATGTTCCTGTTCCTTCGAGAATGATTTCTCGAGAAAATTTCATCGTTGCGTGGAACATCGTTGGTTCGAACAACGTCGTTTGTAGTAGACTCGATTCAGTTGAGACGATTTAACCGATGTAGCAGACCGGTATCACCGTATTATTAGAACCATTGGTAGATATCCTCTCTCTACCAACGAACTCGCGATCTCGTAACACGCACATTTGTCCCAAAAAAATAGTTGTTAAAATCTAGAGTGACGGGTCGTTGACCGTTTGCGTAACGGCGCTCCCTACGACACAGCGCAAGTGTCGCAATGGGCGAAAGTGGCCAGTTCACCGTTCGAGAAAGCAATCGCAATTATATACCTTCCTCGAGGCCTGTCTCGCGATGAGCTTGCTTTCTTTTCGAAACATCGAAAAAGACCCGATTCCGGTGACCTATTTTCCTCGCTGCGAAACCGTGCGTAAGTAGATTCGACCGTCGACGCGCAGACCTAACCGAGGTCAACGACCTGGCAGCATCGGCAGCCCGCCACCGAGATACACCTACTGCCGTCTGATCTATAAACGTCCGTAATCTCCTTCGGGAATCGGACTCGATCGAAATATCCAGTCAGATTCTCGAATATTCTCTCGACGAATCGCGTACATGTAAAATCGTATTCGCCCAGTGAATTCAATTATTCCCAATGATCACGAACGTTGAAGATTCTACCCCCTCGAACGACAACGATCCGATCGAACGTCAAGTGCAGTTTATTCAGACTCAAGGGAGAGTCGAAGTTTGAGAAGCAAGAGTTCCCCGTTGATAGTCAGCGTGGACCGTGCCGCGGGGTCAATAGTCGGGCATTGCTCGGCTTACATGCAACTCCACGTCTATAGAAAGAGTACCGCTACTCGCCGCTACGTACCCGGTGACCCTTCCACCTCCTTCCACGCTTCCCCTACTTCTCCGCCAGCGCGTACGCTATCTCGATCATTCCCGCCTTCTCCTACTTCCCCACCTTCGTCGGAGTTTCTCCCACCGCGCGTCCCACAGCGACAACGCGCCGTCGCGTGGCGCTACGCTCCATGCGGAGACCTCGCGAACCTCGTCCCCTTCACGATCAGCCTTATCCCCGCCAAAGGAATGCGCGCCAACCTCCTGCCACTTCCCCTATCGCGGCGGAGCCACCTGGTTCTCGAGCGCATGCTCGTCTCGGGCAGTCCCGCCAAACTGATTTGCCCGACTTGAGCCGCCTGGCAATTTGCGTCCGGCGACTCGGCGAGGAACCTGCTCCCGCTCGACTCTCTGCTTGCATACATCATCGATCAGTGACACAAGTTGTTGACTGAATTTTTGCGCGTCTCCAGCGTCATCAATCAGATCAATTTCATTTGCGCGGTACGGATGATACAATTCCAGCTAGCAATCGACATCGATCACCCTCGGGGGGGAAAGTACAGTTAGACGTCCGCGAATGATCTCCGTTCGCGGCGGAGTAGTACCGTCATGATGTCCGACGATCCGGTGTGTCTGCAGCTGTCTAGCGGTGGAATTCGTACGTGACTCGAGCGAGAAACGCGTTATGAATCGTGATCGCGATATGACCTCGTGATCGCCGGAAATCAACGAGCGAACCTTAACTATCCGCACCATTCGTCCCGAGTGAATTCCGGACACGCAGGCGTAAACAGACCGATCGGTAAACAGATAAAGAGAAATCGAAGTTCAAACGATATTATATCGCAGGAAGTTGATCCCGAATCGAATCGAAACGATGTGACGTACAACGACGAGAGAAAGAGAGAGAGAGAGAGAGATATCGATCGTTCACGAACAGATAAGTCCAACGACGGCAGCTGGTGACAGGGCAAATAGCCAGCGAGCCGAGGGGTTGCCCAAGGTCGTCGAGGGTAGCTTACCCCCAGCAAAGGAAGTTTGCATCTGCGCACGCGAGACAGTCTCTCACTGCTCTGCCAACGAATTCTCTCTCTCTCTTTCTCTGTCTCTATCAGAATCCGCTCTTTGTCGCATGTTCACGCACGGACACAAAGGGGCGAGAAAGAAAGAAAGAGAGAAGCATGCACAGACAGAACGCGTGTATATGAACTTGCGTGCACGTATTGCACGTATACATGGTTTCACACACACATCTTCTCCTCTAGTGTGTGCTCCGCTGGCCGCTACGCTCTTCGCGTACATTCGCTCGCTATATAGTATATATAGGTCGGCGGTACGCCTCGTGCGGCTGTCGCTGAAACCAAGTTCAAGGCCAAAGGCTCGGCAAAGGCCACAATCGTGGCCGGTGGTGGGAGTCGTTGATGGCTGAATAAGTGGAGGGGCTGTTGAACGCAACCCGCGGACCATCACTCAGTCGGCTGTGATGCTGTCTCGCGTTTACACGCGTTCTACTGTCGCGGTTCTTTCTTGAACTCTCTGTCCGCCCCGTGTGCGAACCAGACAGCCGTGTGTGTCTGGCGGCGCGCCGTCCACGCCACGCCGCGCCACATAACACGATCCTCGTCGGAGTGACTCGCGGCAACCACCCGATAGTCAGCCGATAGTTAGCCATCGAACGGATTACGATCCATTCTAAAACAAAAAGAAAGAAAAATAAGAGGAGAAGATAGAAGAGGCGAAGGATAGAAAGAAGAGAAAGATATATTTGCGATAATAGTCGCGCGTATGCCGTGCCCTGCGAATTCACGAACGCGAACGTCCACGTACAGTGATCGTGCCGATGGGAGGTTAATTTTGGTGCGCGGTGCAGTTCGCTCCGAGGCTAGACGCCGCAGACACGATTAAGGAATCGAGCGTTCCTCTCGATCGTTTCTCCTCGATCGTCATGGGAGACGAGTTACCCATACTGAAAGGGATCCTCAACGGAGTTGTCAACTATCACAATGCACGTAGGTGTTCACACACGCGGAACAGGGCATCGTTTCTTCCATCGAACAGTGTGTTTGCCGAAATATCGTTGTTGTCTTTCTTTTGTTTTTTTTTTCGCCTCCCTCTCACGACCCTGCGCCCGTCGTCTCGCGACTTTCTAACGGAGGAAGGATTCGTAGCACGAGGCCAAGGCAGCCGCCACTTTCGTTTCTCGACGCGGCGAGAAAGTCGCGCGCTTTCCCCTCTCGATTCTTTTTCCCTCTTTCTTTACCTGTGTCGCACAGCCAACGAGACGCTTTATCCTGCCTGTCTGAATTATAACGTTCGCAACCTCGTGCGTCGATCCCGACTACGCATGCGATATCTGGTGCGGTGATGTGCGAGACAAAGATCGAAACGTAAAATCAAAAAAAAAAAAAAAAAAAAAAGAAAAAGAAAAGAAAAAAGAAAAAGAAAAAAAGAAAAAGAAAGAAATTAGAGATTATTCGACGAACCAATGGTGTTTCCCGTGACGTTGAACGAGTATAATAAAGAAACGCGAGGAAAAGAGACCGCGCACCAGTTTTCCTCGTAATCGCGCGTGCGAGTCAGAGGCGCTCGAAGGTCGCGGGACGCAGCCCGACGCGACGTGCATGATTCATCCATTGATCGCATTAACTATTCATCGACGTGTCCTTCCTTCTGCTTACCACTGACCAAACTGAACTTCGTCTCTCGCGCGTTTGATTCTCGCGTGTCTAACCGTTGGCCATCCGTGTTGTTTCTGCTTATAGCGGTGCGATTCGGCCGTGTGCCCAAGCGCGAGAAGGCCAGGATTCTGGCTGCTATGCAGCAAAGCTCCCACAGCCGTTCTCAAGAGAAGGCAGTAGCGGCCGAACTGGAGGACGAGCAACGGCTTCTGGCTACTGTTGTGCAAGCTCATCTCGACACATGCGACTTCACCAGGGACAAGGTGGCCCCGATCCTGGTCAGAGCTCGAGAGACGCCTAACTATACCGCCTGTCCGCCGACCTTGGTGAGTACATACACATACAGTTTTATATCCCTTCTCGTAAAGCATTCGTTCTCTGACATTTGTCTCGTTCTTTCTTTTTTTTATATTCTTTTATCTTCTCTTTTCTTCCTCTCTTTTTCTCTCTTGCCCATGCTCGTTTTTCGAAACTTTGCATTTCGGACGGTCGATCTTTATTACCGCTTGCGTCAACAGCGAACGGACCTTGAATCGTCCGAGACGCGTAGTCCCGTTCTATACGCGGAAATCGAACCAGTCGTCCTCGATCGAACGAGGAAGCCAATAGCTCCGATATTTCCGATCGTGTTCTTTCTTACAAGCGCGCGTAGTGAAAATGTTCGCAAGTTGGTAGCCCTCTAACCTGGAGTCGTTCGTTTGTTCGTGGTTACAGGCATGCCCCCTGAATCCGAATCCTCAACCGTTGACTGGCCAGCAAGAACTGTTGCAAGACTTCTCGAAGAGGTTCTCACCGGCGATCCGCGGTGTGGTGGAGTTCGCGAAACGCATTCCTGGCTTTAGCCTGCTGGCACAGGACGACCAGGTCACGCTGCTGAAGGCCGGCGTGTTCGAGGTGTTGCTGGTGCGGCTGGCCTGCATGTTCGACGCTCAAACGAACAGCATGATCTGCCTGAACGGGCAAGTGCTGAAACGGGAGTCCATCCACAACAGCAGTAACGCCCGGTTCCTCATGGACTCGATGTTCGACTTTGCCGAGAGGGTGAACTCCCTGCGACTGTCAGACGCGGAACTGGGACTATTCTGTTCGGTGGTGGTGATCGCCGCGGATAGGCCAGGATTGCGCAACACCGAACTGGTCGAGCGTATGCACAATAAACTGCGAAACGCTCTCCAAACTGTCCTGGCACAGAACCATCCGCAACATCCCGACATCTTGAGAGAACTATTGAAGAAGATCCCGGACCTGAGAACGTTGAACACCCTCCACTCGGAGAAGTTGCTGGCCTTCAAAATGACGGAGCAACAACAGCAAATGCAAGCTCAGCAACAGCATCAGCAGCAACAACAACAGCAGCAGCAACAGCAGCAGCAACAGCAGCAACAGCAAACTCAGCACGTGATCAATGCTCAGCAACCGCAACAGCAACAACATTGGCCGATGGAGGAGGAACCACCGGCGTCTTGGGGCTCAGCCTCGGACGTGACCCTTGACGAAGCTGTAAAGAGCCCACTGGGCAGTGTGTCGAGCACCGAGAGCACTTGCAGCGGAGAAGTCGCCTCTCTGACGGAGTATCATCACGTAGCCCCGCCGAGTGGACATCACGCGTCCAGCGCTCCTCTTCTGGCTGCTACTCTGGCTGGTGGTCTCTGTCCTCATCGTCGTCGAGCGAACTCCGGGAGCACGAGCTCCGGCGACGACGAGCTACATCGCGCATCACTCTCGAAGACGCCTCAACCACCTCAGTGTCCGCGATTCCGCAAGCTAGACTCGCCGAGCGACAGCGGCATCGAATCGGGCACCGAAAAACCGGACAAACCAGCGAGCAGCAGCGCTAGCAGCGCACCGACATCCGTCTGCTCGAGCCCCCGCTCCGAGGACAAGGAAGTGGAAGACATGCCGGTGCTGAAACGAGTGCTTCAAGCCCCCCCGTTGTACGACACCAACTCTCTGATGGACGAGGCCTACAAGCCTCACAAGAAGTTCCGCGCGCTACGCCAGAAGGACAGCGCGGAGGCCGAGCCAGCGGTGATTGTGCAGCACACGCAGTCGCAGCTTCATCTCCACCTAACCTCGCCGCCGGCTCGAAGTCCGACGAATCAAGTGCAAGCTCAATGTCCGCAAACAGCGAGTCTGTTGAGCAGCACGCACTCGACGTTAGCCAGGAGCCTGATGGAGGGTCCGCGAATGACGGCCGAGCAGCTGAAGCGCACGGACATTATTCATAACTACATCATGCGCGGCGAGGCAAGTCCCAGATCGCCGACGGCGTCGCCCTCGCCGGCGGAGCAGTGCGCCTCCACGACTACGATCACCGCGCGTTCACCCCAAGGATCTCAAGGACTGCTGCAGTGCGCTACCAGCAGCTACTCGACGAGCAGGTGGCCAGCCACGTCGGTCATCACGACGACGACGGGCGCCCGGCAGCAGCAGCAACAACAGCAGCAACAACAACAACAGCAGCAGCAGCAGCAGCAACAGTCTTCCTCGGACTACCTCATGGTCGGGAATTCGCCGGCCTCGTCGCCAAGGTACCTGTCCGCGGCGGCGACGAGTAGTACGAGCACGAGTCCACGGCCTGCCTCGAGTACGGCGGCGACGCTCGTCCTGTCCGGCTGTCCGAGCAACATGATGGAGCTACAGGTGGACATCGCGGACAGTCAGCAACCGTTGAATCTGTCGAAGAAGTCGCCGTCCCCGTCGCCGAGGCCGTTGGTAGGCCCGTGCAAGGCGTTGTCTCTCGAGGCGTAGTGGTCTCGTAGAGGCGGGGTCGCGTGAGCGTGTCTCGTTGTTTGTGACGGACGACGGTAACCACCCTAATTCGCTGCAAGCCGCAAGGCCCGCGTGGCAATTACGGGCGCTGGACAGACGGCCGCGCTTACGCGGATCGCCACTGAAGCCCACCTATTGAACGGAGCGACGTCACGGATGCACGGTGTGTTTCGTCGCGACGAATATAATTTTCTTTTCTCCCTCTTGTTTTTCTTCTTTTTTTTTCTCTCTTTTTCTTTTCTCATTTGGTACAACAATGGTGGTGTACAGTTGGTGTAGCGCGCACGCGCTCCACGCGTCGCTCCCCTCCCGAGACACGAACCATGCAAAAGTGCCAGGACGCTCAGCAGCGCGTGATAAACCAAATAATTTATTAATTTAAACTATTAAACTATCGATTTCGACGGGAAGGACGAAAGGAAGAAGGAACTGCGCGACGACACGCGTCAAGGGAGAATTAGTAAATACACGACAGGTGGCCAGGTGGCGGGAAATCAGGCTTCGAGTTCCGCCTGCCTGAGTTACGCGAACACTTGGTCGGTATATACGCAACAACGCATGCACGTTGCAAGGCGTGTCGGGCGCGATCAGCACTGACGGAGAACGAATTTTTAGGAGTGCAGAGTGCATGGGAGGACTGCTATCTGTTTTGGTTTGTCTCTCCGCTCTCCGGGAAAACGTGTCGCGATTATAATACCGTGGACCGTGGACGATGGATCGATCGAGTCACGGAGCGCATTCTCGGGAGAGCGATGCCTCGAGATGCGCGCCTCCGGCAACCAGGGGAAACACACACGGAGAGTAAAGCGTGCTTCTTTGGAATTCACCTGTAATACATAACGAAAAAAGAAAAAAAAAAGAAAAATAATAATAAAAAAACGGAAGCTTACCTACCCATCTACCTACACCTTTACCACTTTGTGTCGACGACAACTGCGAGATCAACAACAGCAGAAACAAGGAGCAAGGCTATTCTGATCTAGACGATCTTCGAGGATAGCGTGTCGATGCCCTGCCCTCTCCTCCACCCTTCTAAGGAGAGAACAGGAAGGGGGTGGGAGAACAGTAATGGTGAGGAAGAAAGGCGGAAGAAGAGGAAAGGAGGATTGAATGTTACAGAAAAAGAAAAAAAAAATTGAGTAATCTATCTTACATGTGATAATCATGGAAATCGCGCATCCTGTACAGTACTCCACCTCATTCATCGATCATCTACTCTACTATAATTATTGAATATTATTAAAAGTAATTAATATTATTGTAACATGTCTAAGGTATATTAATAATCGTAAAAAAAAAAACAGAAACGTTATCATCTTGTGTATGTGCGCGTAGAGAAAGAAAACAAAAAAAAAAGACGAGCGTACGAGTGTGAGAGTAAGAAAGAGAAAAAAATCATAGAGAGCAAGAGAGAGAGAGAGAGAGAGAGAAAGAGTGTGCATGCATGGAATCGACCAGGAACAAACGTACATTTAAAAAGAGAGAGAGAGAAAAGGAGAGAATATAAGAGGAACAAAAACGAACGAATGGAACGTGAGCGTGCTTGTGCAAGTGAGTCGGGGCAAAAATCGCAACAAAAGTATAACAAAAATACCGATGATAAAAATACGATGACGCGGATAAAAAAAAAAAAGAAAATGTATACAAGAATGTAATAGAAGAAGGAAGCAAACAATGTCAAGGCAGGAAAGAAGGAAACAGGTAAAAAACAGACAGCTTTCTTTTTTTTTTTAGATCGATCGGCTGCACCCTCGCAGTCGGGAGAAGCGCGCATTTCAAAACGATTTCAAAAAGATGATTGAAGAAAAAAAAAAAAGAAAAGAAAAGAAAAGACGATGTTTCGTTGAGAACATGTGTATATGAGACTGACCCGGCCCGCCGCGGCCACCAGCCAGAGTTTGCAATCAGACGAATACGTAGTACCATTGTAAGCTTAAAAAACGTCTCGTGTCTCCCGTCTCCATTCAATAAACGAGTTTTCAATACAACCACCTCTGTCTCGCTTCTAATCTTACCCTCAAAATTACCCGCTCGTGTCGAGTTGTTTCTCATTCCTCGCGAGAAATGCGTGAGCACAGCCACCACAGGCTGTTGCTTTTCGCTGTGGGAAAGACGAAGAAACAGGGAAGAAATAGAGAAAGGGGAAATGACGGAGGAAAAAAAGTAGGAAAGAACACGCGACGAAGCGCGTTCACACGTGGAGTCGCGTGTCGTTACAAGACAGAGATGGATCGAGTGAAATGCACACAGGCAAACAGAAATACGTACGCACGCGGGAATAAAACGCATAAACACGTGAGCAATGGAACGCGTTTGCAGAGAGATGGAGAGGAGAGGCATGACGATGAGATGGGACAGCGTGTGAGATGCGTGCGTGTGCGTGTGTGAGAGGAAAGAAGAGGGAAAGAAAGGAGATCTCGGAGAAAAAGCGAAGCCATAAAAAACAAAACAACAACGGCGCAGTGTAAATAGTAGATTCGTAAGGCTAAGTCCTAGGAAGGCACGAGTTTTTTTTTGCTTTTTTTTTTTCGTCGAGAAAAACGAAACGCTCGGTGAGAAAGTGAAGAGAGCATGAACGAGAGCGCGCGAAAGAGAGAGAGAGAGAGATATGTAGGGAAGAGAATAGTGAACAAGCGTGAACAAGAGATGAAAAAAAAAACGTACAGTGCGAAGAATATGCGCGGCGGGCCGCCGCCGACGTGTTGTTGAGACGCCCGCCCCAACCCCTTTATGCCCCCCGTAGTACAGTCGACGCCGAGAAGTATGTATCATATCGGTGCAACAGAGAGATAAGGCATAGAACAAGAGAAGAAAAAAAACACACACACAGAGAAATGTAAAACAGCGAATCGTGGCGAAAAGAAAAAAAATACGCAACAACAACAACAACAGCAGCAATTTAGAGGAAATACACGAAGAGACACACGCTTTAATATGTAACACAACCACGTGTAACGTATACACACGCGTACGGACACGGAAAATGCATTAGTCAGACCGAAGCGCAGAATTACAGATCGTGAAAGAGCGAATGAGAAACGATAACTACTAGCTAGTATCACACATGCACGAGTAATACGAAAATATGAGAGATAGAGAGAGAGAGAGAGAGAGAAAGAGAGATGTGATAGAATGAAAAATGGTAGAGCAAACGAGTAACGGCGAAGAAAGTAAAAAAGGAAAAAAAGAAAGAAAGAAAGAAGAATCTGCTCGACGGGCACGCATGAAAAACCATTGTCTCGCTACTATTTTGAGCGCAGCACCGTTCGAATCCCCCTCCCCTCCCTCTCGTTCCGCAAAAACACGCAGACAAATTCAACACACGTAACACACAACCCCGAAGAAGCTTCGTAGTGAAACCACTCTGTGTATTTATTGTACTCGAGGACAAAGTCATTCCCTTTTACCGCTGTGTATCACCACGCAACACACACACACACACACGAACATAATAGACATAACCACACGTAAATCACACGCTCCCCCTCGACTCGTTTTTTCACCCTTGAATCTGTCTTGCTTCGAAACCAACACCCCCTTGTTTCCTTCCTGCAACAGATTAGCCAGTTCCCCTCAGCTTAGAGAAGCAATCCAGCAGCTTAGCGAACAGTTGTTCATCCGAGAACCATCGTTGTTGTAGCCCTTGTCAAATGGAAAATGTTCACGTGTGCACCGGCTACGATGTTTCCATATCTCGAGCTATCATCGACAGATCGATCAACAACACTTATTCTCTTCAGCGAATGCCTAGTTTGTCCAAGTATAATTGTCCTTATCCCCACCGTCCGGGGAGGCTCTCCCCGATATTTCTCTCGCAATCCCTGTCCTCAAGTCCTCAATATCCTGGATATGTCCCCGCAAGCGAACTAGCATTGATATTCGTAATACTTGTTATGCATAAACTACACATAATGATTATTATAGTAAACGATACATAAAGTATGATATATTTCTCTATCCATTAAGAAAACGGAGGATGCAAGCAGCTGTTGTTTCTTGGTGGAAACTTGATGTGCGTGCGTGCGTGTGTGTATATGTGTGTGTGTGTGTGTGTGAGAGAGAGAGAGAGAGAGAGCGAGTAACAGACAGATAAACAGTGCAAGGCAGAGCGCAAAACAGCAAAGATATAGGGATGAAGAGAAAAAAAACGTAAAAAAAAATCATAATAATAATAATAAATGATAATATTGAATGGTGGAATGAATAAGAAATAAGGAATAAGAAAATAAAAAAAACATTGTACGGAAAAAAATAACGAACATACCGAAAGTGTACTGTATTACAATTGCAAGAATACATACGCAGCCCCGCATATTGCCCAGTGAGCACGTCGTTTTGTACGCTTGGGAGTTGTGAGGTCGTCTGAATAAATATTGTCTGGTGAATTATACAGAATATCTCGTCTATTATTTATGCGTTTTGATCACTTTTTCCAAAGTTCCCTCCCTTCTTTTTTTTCTTTTTTTTTTTTTTTTTTGGTAACTTTTAAACGAAATTTTCCGGTATCTGTTTCTGTAAAAGTTAGCGATCTCTTTTAAACGATATAAAACTGCAGGAATAATATAATGCGAGAAGAATAGATATTCTAAGTACAGAATATCCGGAGAGAAAGGAGAAAAAGCTTTCTAGAGCGAAATTTAGTGAAGTTATTTGGCAAGTTAGTACATTACACAAGAAAATAAAATTCAGAGAACGTTACTTAAAATTTTAAGAACAAAAGGACAAAAGGAAATTTTAAGGACTTCGTCATCGCCATTTGCAAATAGTTCTCCTTATGTGAAGCAGAAAAGATTAATATACGAATTCCTTTCATTTTTAACCTCTCTGTCGTGAAGCTTCAATTTTTATTTTATACTTGGAGAATTTCTCTCGAGTATCAACGTCGTCAAATCGTGCACGTTAAACGAAAATCGTGACAAATAATGTCGGAGTCGCGAATAAAAAATGAAAACGGAATAATAAAATCGGCTTCACAAAGCGCACAGAAAGTCAAAGTCTACTCTGTTATAATTGCAAGAACACAAAGAGTTAAAAGAAATTGATTCTCTCAAGAGAGAGAGAGAGAGAGAGAGAGAGAGAAGAGATGCTCGATTTTCATTCTCGAGAGAACAAAGTCAAGTCAATTGTCAATTAATTGATTCCATGTCTTTTTCCTTTCTTTGGTAGAAAGATTTAAAATTAGTAGTTATCTTTTTGATGATTGAAACGCGTCACGTAGCCCGTTTTTTACCCCCCAAGTTTACGAGACACATTTTTGAATATTAAATTTGGAAATATCTCACGCGAGCACCATTTTACTACTTAAGTGCATGTTCCCTTGGAACTTTGTAGCCTTTCGTACTGCACGATATCACCCTTGAATATTGTACCACTTTAGAAAACGCCGTTGCCAGCCACCATTGTTTTATCAAAATTTTAATCATTGACCTCGGAATACCTCTGCTGCTATTTTTTTAAATATTTTATGCAACTTCGACTTTAAAATAGCCCCCGACATAAAAATTAAACTCTCTCTCCCTCTCTCTCTCTCTAGTTTATACTTAAAGTAATTCACAGAACTGAGAACTACATTCAAAATTGGAATTCGACGAGGAATCATTTAAAGATTGATTTAAACGTACAGACTGTACACAACCAATACACAAATTATAACACCGCAAATGTGCTCCTGACAGAAACATTATTTGCATTAATGAGAGCTCAGTTTGCTAAAAACTGCAGGCTCAAAAGCGAGAAATGAAAGGAAAAATAAAGGAGGGGGGGGGCCAATAAAGCGACCTAACAGCGTAGCGAGAAAATAGATAGCAAACAGGGGGGGGGGGTAGAAGAGGGTGATGAATCACGATGAATCGTGAATTAATCGTTGCACGAGGCCTGGTTTGCATAATTGGCCGGGCTTTCGAAGCACAGAAGAGGAAGAGGAGGCGGCCAACACTGTTTCTTCGGGTTCGAGGAATCGAACGGGGCAATGCTACCAACTGGCAACGAATTCCCATAGCGGGCCACGGCGCGTGGCACCCCGTGGGCGTCGGTTGCCACGCAACCTGTCTCACCTCTTCGTGTCCTATCGCGAACTTTCTGTTTGCTTCCTGCACTTCTCTCTCTCTCCCCTCTCTCTCTCTCTCTCTCTCTCTCGCCCCTGTCACTCCTCGCTCGCCCAACCCCGCCTACCCCCAGCGTTGCATTACACGAGGGTGCATCTACGAGGTATTAAGCCACGCGCACCCCCGCTCTCGAACTGCTCCGATTGCCACGGGATCGAGAGAGGGCCGTGGGCGTAACGAACGTCAGAACTCGTAACTACGGAATTATCCTGCTGCATCGCGCAACGTTCGGGAAGGAGCTCGTCCGATCGACTCGAGGGGCGAGGGGGAGAGGAAAAACTCGGAATTTCGGTCGTTTCCTGCTCTAGTCTAGTTTAACTTTAAAAACTTTCAAGCTCTTCGGAGGTCTTTTTTACATTCTTAATCGGAGCGTTATTTATTAATTTCGGAATTATAAAAATTCCGGCGAGGGATTTTATGCTTGTTCGTTGGATAGTAATAAAGAATTACTACGTATATTATTTAATTGTATTTAGCTGTGAAGATTTCTGGCGTGGAGTGGCTGTGTTCGACGTTGTTCTTTTTCTTTCGTAAGAGGCAACGTCTCGAGCGAGGAGATACTCTCGAGCGCAAGTCGTATACACGGCTAGTTTGAATAGTAACGTAATAACGGACAATTTTATTTTCGAAGCGTTGTACGACACGGTGGGATGGATGTTTGAAAATGGAAGAGAACAGGGGATGAGTGGAACGGCGAGGCAGGTTGAAAGCGACGTTTATTTGATTCGAGCTTTGGACGGAATGTTGCTGCTTGTTGCGCAACGCAACTTTAACTCTGATAGTTATGTATGTTTGCTCTCGCAAACTGAGTCTAGGAACCTCTGGTGGATTATTTGCAATCATTTTCCATTTTTCTCCCCCGTTCTCTCTTCTGATCGAATGTTTGTTGGCTAATCCCCCTTTGAAAATTGAAAGGAATAATACAACCGTGCAATCATTTATTTAATAACCATATTTGTTGGTAAACTGAATTTAACGCTGGAACTACCAACAAAGCGATCGAAACGACCAATTTATAATTCTTGTTGGAAACTTTATAGACGTAAAACAGTGCGTTTTTTTTTTACAGATTGATATGATTTCTCGCAAGATATATATATATATATAATGAAATTCCTGTTTTTTTTTTCTTTTTTTACTTTTCGAACTCGTCCGGTAGTTTCAACGCTTGAAAGTTTAATGTAAAGAAAAGAGACGTTTTTTCTCGTTTCGTCCGAGTTTCCCGGACATCGTGTCGCGTTTATAAATCGATCGAATACAGACTCGGTTCAGCGTATCGCGAGTCTTAATGCTCGGCGTGGAAACGAGGAAAGATCGAGACTCGCGAGAAAGCGGCATAAAAGCGGCACGCGAAGCTCGTTCATACTCGGAATTCAATTATCGGGCAGACCGATGTCGGGCATTGTCTTCTCAAAGGAGTCGTTTCCAACGGGCGCAGCCGACTCGAGGCCACCCTTGACTGCCACTCTTCGGCCGTGTGTGCTGTCCCTGGGCAAACGTACTACATTCCCAGACTGGGATTTAGCCTCCAGGACGCCCTCACGGACGCGCACACCACGATTCGTCCGGTATCCAGCCCTCCCCCTCCACCCCTTTCAACCGCTGTTTTAAGACTGACTGTTTTAAGCTCGATTCATACTCTTCCCTTCTCGTTGAGTGAAATGAACCAGCTTCGCTCGCTCGACGTTGCGGCGAGGGGTCTAGGGGTTTCTCGGATGTTAAATTTTGATTTTTGAAAATCAACTTTATTTTTAAATTTCAGTTCTTTCTTGGGGGGGACAGGGGGTATTTTAGCGTTTTGGTCTATTTCTTGCTTCGCTGTTTCTTTCTTAAACGAGTGGTATGAAATAGATTATTTTCCCTGTAACTCGAGCGAAGTGCCGACGTTGTCAAGAAAATAAATACCTGTTACTTTTCCTCTTTTTTTTTCTTATTTTATTCTCTCGTATTGTGAATTGTATTTGAAAAGTAACTATGTTAAGTACGAGTATCTCGTTGAATCAAATATGCAATATCTTTCTTGCTTCTTCGGTAGAAAAAAAAGAATCGCCGAGATAAAATAAAATACTGAGAATTATCAGAAAACTGGGTGACTTCCCGTTTCACTCTGCCAGCGTGCAACACTTTCCAAAAAATATGGAAGATCAAAGAACACATTTCCAGACAAATTGAAACATTTATTTATCCAGTGCGTTAAAGCCACAAATCGCTAATGATTGACTTGCTAATAAATTTGTGGATTAACCATTAGAAGGGATATTTCATTTCTTGAAATACTTTAATCGTAAAATTCGAAAACAGTAATACTGTGTCAAATGTATAGAAACTATCAATACTTTAACAATATTTACTAAACACTTGCTTGCCAATAAATTTGTACATTAATCTCTTTAGATAGAAGAGATACTTCTTTTCTTCAGCTGTTTCAATCGTAAAATTGAAGAAACAGTGAAACCGTGTCAAATGTACAAAACCTATCCATGTTTCAATAATATCTACCGAAATACAATATACACTGTCGGACCGTACGAACCGACGTGATGAACAACAGGGTTAACCTCGTTCAAAACTCGTTCCTGTAGAGTCCTCATTGTTGGAACTCCTTCTGCTAACACCAGATTGTCTACTCCAGAATCTACTCGCGCGTCGGAATCCGAGATTACAGGGTCGACGTGTGAGTCGGACTTAAAAGCGGTCGGCTATGCTCGGCTAAGAAGCGCGTTCAAGGTCCGAGCGAGGTCACAGACACATTCGAGAACAGCCGGAGCATCCCCCCTTGCACGAGAGAAACCCTCCCCCCTTATCAATGCGCGAGACAACGAGGCGGCGGATGTGGAGCTCAATGAGACATTGCATCGCTCTTTCCGCTTCGAACTCGAACCGCGTCTCCTACGGGATGGATCCAAATGCCAGACGACACTTTGCCTGCGTGCGTTCTCCCTCTTGATTTTTTTCCATCTTTCATCTCGCCTTCCCCTCCACCATCCCCCTTCGCTGCTCCATCGTGCAGTCTCGCTATCTTTTCCTCCTTGCTTGCTCCTCTTTTCCTTCTCTTTTTTCTTTCTTTTTTTTTTTTTTTTTTTCTCTACCGCGAGTTAGTCGAACTAACGAAAAACAAGACGAGATTTGTTGACGCGTTGGTTGCAATGCAATTTTCGCTCGTTACTTTTATTCACCTTTTCCTTTATTTTTCGTTTTTTTCTTCTTTCCCCCCTTTTTTTCTTTCTTACCTCTATTTCCTTTTTATTTTCGACTCTTTTATTTGCGACTCTGCTGTTTCGTTGTTCGCTGGGTTTGTTTTTTATTTTTTTCCGCTGTTCCTTCGTTCGTTTCGTCTTTGTTTCTATTTCCGCGCGATCGTGGGAGGGTGAACGAATGGATTTTTATTTTCACTAGACGCGTAATTGTTTCTTTCGTTCTCTTCTCTACGCCGGTTCCCTTCCTCTTGTTCCTTTTTCCCTTTTAGTTTCTCGGCTGTTCTCGTTTTAATTGCCGTGGTTTTTAACTGGTGGAACCACGAAAAGGTGGATAAATCGAGCCTCGTCTCGACTGTATAAACTGAAACGTAAAGAAGAATGACGATTATGAATATTATTATCGGATGACATTTGCTTCATTTACGAAGTCTATGTTCTTGTTTAAATTTGAGTTATTGAATCCTCTTAAAATATTACGTTGTAACGTCAGGTATTCACCTTTGACTTTTTAAAACACTTTGTGGATTTATCGTCTTGTTTCTAAAAAAAAAACTTATATTGCTTGATTTAACGGATTATTCTCGTCCATTATTCTTGTTCAGCTGTACGATATCGAAAGCATCGAATGACATAAAAATCAGAAATGGATTTGTCGCGTTTTTTTTTTCTTTTCTTCTTTTTTCGTTTGTTTTTCGAATGTTTCAGCGAGATGTTCTTTGAAAATCCAATAATCTACTTGGTCGAACGGACGTCAATGGATAATGACGTGACACTAAATATTAATGTATGATAATTCTTGGCCAAATCACTTCTCGATGAATTTGAATTTCAACGTGGTGTCATTTTTGCTGTGCTACGTGTTTTAATAGAAAAATATTGTTGTTAACTTTTTCTCAATTAACTGTGACATTAATTTCTACGGTTGTCGTATTTTCATTGCCAGTCGAAAAGAATTTTTAACTATAATTATTATTCTGCAAATTTTCTTTCTCCAATTTTTTTCTCGAATCAGTTATTTAGAAATTTGGCCGACCAAAAATAGCTAAATATTCCACTTTGTAAAATTTATGGATCATTTCGTGCCATTTACCTTTCGTAAAACAAGGAGGAACTTTTTTGTTCTTTCTGTAATTGAAATTAGTAAGTAAAAATTTACTTACAGTTAATCCGTTTGAAGAATCGAAATTTACAAAAGTTATACGACTAACTGCAATAGAATATCTTTGAAAGTTCTGACAACAATGCAAACACCGATACAAAAACGAGTTTAGAATAGTATTAAAGAAAAGGGCGACAGAAACAATTCTCAAAAAAAAGAAAAGAAAAAAGAACGCCAAGGATATTCATTTACAGGACTATGACTGAGAATTAGAACACAAGTACAAGTAAAACATCTCATCTCTTTTTTACCCGAAGATTTTCATCTGTTCTTTTATTTATCCTATTTATTTAATTTGTATCTTCATACAATCTAATTTCACTCGAATTACATACGAAATTTCGATTTTTAAATAAATTAGCCTAAGAAACTATGAACGTGATTAATTTAATGAGAAACCAAAGAAAATAACACATTGTAGTTGTGATAGAAATTTGTTTGAAAATGTACAATACACAATTCCTTCATTCCTTAATTCGTAATAATCCCTTCTTTAAAGATCTTTGAAGTTGCTTTCAGGAAAGTACGAATGTGTACACACATAGAAATATACAAATTTCTAATAAACATCATTACACATTGAAACATATTACTCGGTAATAACTCGTAAGTATATACATATTTCGGAGTAAATTCAACAGCATGACTGTTCATATTGAAAAATCGAACAACGAGTTCTGTGTGTACGACTTGTGAGAGGTAAAGCGATAATTGCTGCTACTTAAAAGATTGCAAAGAAATTCATTAGAAAATGGGTTTAATAACACGTTCGATAAATCGGAAATCTAAGCAGAATTTCTTATCTCCATTCACGAAAACCGACTTGTGTGTCATAGTACGCGAAGGCTGATAGGAAATCGAGATTATAAAGTGGCATTGACGTATTTGCAAGAACAAATAGGCTTGATACGGTCTACGAGGCTCGAGGCAAGGCTCCTTTCATTAAAATTCGTATGAAATCGTTTCCCGATTGTTCTTAAAACCTTCTGTATATTTTATAAGATTTTATTTATGTAAAAATCGTATAAGAATTTTATGTAAAATCGTGCAGCAGATAGAAAGATAGTTTACAGTGCGAGTTAATACGATGCTGCGTCATTTTCAAAGTTGATTTTAATATAATTTTGGAACGTTTTCTACATGAACTTGTAATCCAATGAAGTCCCGAGATTTCCGAAACGTAACTTGTAGGATCCCCTTCAAACGCCCGAACGATTTCGTTTCTTGATTGAAGACGATTTTCTTGGTTGTTGCTTTAACACGATCCGACAAACAGGAGTCAAGGGACTCGTTCAATTTCCCTCGTCATTTTCATATAAAAGAAGTTTCCGCGTGTTGTGCATGACTACATTTTAGAAAATCGAGAATATCGTTATACTCTCGGTATAACGTGGATATTGTGACTTTCGATCAAAATACTTCATTACAAAGACTCAAATATTATTATAAAATATAAATATTACTTGTAGCTATTATAATATTAATTATGAATTAATTATAAATTATGATATCAATAATAATATTCTTCATAAATTCATCATATATTAATATCATTTATTATAAAATAACAAATATGTTGCAAGAAAGGACAATCTCGATCAGCGGTATCGAACTCACGAAATTTCGAAACTCTCCCCGCCGCCATTTTCTCGCTGTGTGTTTCCCCTCGACTTTTGTACTTCCCACGCACAGCACTCGAACAGCTTTTCTTTTCGGGGACATTCGAATTCGACCGAGATTACCGAAAGCTTACCCATCGCTCACAGCTCCTCTTTCTTTTTCTTCCTTCTTTCTTTTCTTTCTTTCTTCACTCGCGAGCCACGTTGGGTCGAATCGGGTGGTGATCGAAGGGTGCCGGATAGATCGACGCTCCCCTTTATTAGACCCGTGGCGTTCTTCCGGGTTAACGTTCCCTCGTCCTTCGGACACCTCCCTCCCGCTGAAGCTCGTGCACGGACCTCCACGTGGCAAGGTCACGACCCCCGCGAGAAAGCAACCTTGCCGGGATCTTTCTATCCCTCGTCGAAGGGAGGATTTACGAGCGTACGCCAGCTCGACGAGGCACGCGCGCGCACACACACAACCTTAATAACGTCGTTCACGCGTCGCTGTTACTACGCTCGCCCTCGTCACGACGAATAAAAGAACGATTGCGTTGCTTCATCAAGGATAAAGTCCGCTTCCTTTCCGTCCTGCTTCATCCCTTTCTGCTTTCCGTTTCGACGCTTTGCTTTCGTTGTAATTGCAGATTTCGGTGTAATAAATGTAGATTCATTTGACCTTCGCGGTTTCTACCCGTTCGTTTATGAAAAGGGAAAGTTCAACTCGGCGGAGAAAATGAATGATTTTATTATATATATTATAAATTCGATACCTCAGCTGGTGTCAACAAACACCGAGAACTGTAATAATTTACAGGTTTGTATTGTCTAGTTAATTTTGGAAATAATTATTGGTATAATTATATCGTCTATGTTAATAACTTTCTCGACCGGAGAGAGAATAAATTAAATACCTGAAATTTTAGTAATCTAATATAAATTCCAGCAAGCGTCTATGAAACCAGTCATTATTTACATTTATATTATTATTCGAGAGTCAATGATTTGCCTCGTCGTGATTTGGAGGAATTTGTTGGTTATACTTATAAGTTCGAAAATTACATTTGGCTGGCTGGGAATGCAAATCATTTTATTAACTTTCAAATACGTACGTTCGATCATAATTAACTTATAAATGTCTGTGCAAAATCAGATTTTTATCTACTTCATATGAACAGGACTAAACATTATAAAAGCTACTTTTATTTGAATATTTTTGTACTCTTTTGCACATGAAAAAATTCTCAGAGTTCAGTTATAATCTTAAGAACCAAGAGGAATTTATTCTTATCTTCGCAAAATGGGACGATATCAAGCGAAAATGGACACGGAAGATACCTCGGTGAGATTTCATCCCCTTTGGAAGAAGTGGATGTGATGAAAAAATATGGGGAAGCGGATGGCGAAGAACGATACTATTGAAACCGAATAGAGAGGGTGGAATCAAGGGCAGAAAGTATTTCTGGAGTGGATTGTTGTCGTATCGAATAAACCTCCAAGATGACGTTACAATCGTTTTTTAATCAAAAATATGAATTACACGCGCAGACCATATCGATGGGTGATTAAACGAATAACGAATACAATAAAAGGTATGCAGACATAGAAATTCGCTAAAGTATAATACTGAAGAATATTTACACAGTCTCACAATCATCATAGTGAAATCGTCTTTAACACTTTGCTATTTATAGCACGTGCATAAGTATCAATTTTTTACTGAATATATCTCATATTCCAGATCTGTAACAGATATTTTTCATCCTAATTTCCAATATTAACATTTACATTTCTACATTTTATCTAATATCCTGTATTCTACACTCACATCCCACATATTCTATACTTTGCTTCCTTTCCTAATGACACTACCAAGTTTCCTAAATCAATACCCTACGCTTTTTATTACTAGGATAAACACCACCAATTTTCCACAAATGAAATTTTCTATCCTAAAAAATGAAGTTACGTGAGAACTCACAAAATTCTTTCACAAAACGAATTTTCGTGGCTCACAAATTTTCCACGGGGGTAGTTTATGGGCGTCTATGAAATTTGCTGTTGTACAAAATGAATTTTCCACAAATTTCATACGGAAATAATTTACAGGCATTCTACGAAACTTGTTATCCCACAAAATGAATTTCGTAGCCCATAAATTACTCACAGTAATAATTTATATATATATATATATATATACCTGTGAAATTTTCGCAAAATAAATTTTACAAAATGAATTTCACGATAGCCGAGATCTTTCGCGGAGCTCGTTTGCAGGCACTCACGGAATTTTCTATCCCAAAACACAAAATAAATTTCATACGTGACGTGTAAATTTCTCGCGGACACAATTCGCGAAGCGCTTTCGTTTCCGCTCACAAAATTCTCACAAAAGTTATTTCGAACGAATCGAAGATCCTTCCAAGGAGGAAGCAAAAGTCGATAAATTTTCGTTCCTTTATCGTTTATTTCCTCTCTCTCTCTCTCTCTCTCTCTCTACATTTGCGTGATGCGATAAGACAATTGTACGCGTTCTCTCGCCGATTAACGACACCTTCCGTCATTTCCCTGGGCAACCAGAGGGGAGACGCTATACTTTTTCTCCCCTTCTTTTTCTCTCTTTCTGTCTTTTTCTCTCTTTTCCTCTGATCCGAGATAATAAATTCAGGCTGTCCAAGTTACCGTTGACACAGATCGTTTATCATCCGTTACTGCGTAGGATCAGCCGGCTGAAATAAATCTTGTCGCGTTACGGATTTCTTCCATCACTTCCCCGATGCAATTGCTGAAAAATGGATTTCGCAAATGGACGGGACTCGAAGTCAATGGGGAACGAAAGAGGGATCAATGTTGCGTACGTATCCTTTCAGTGTTCTCCGCATTGTGATTTCTCTCTTGTGGTGAATATCTTATAAGGTTCAGCAACCCTTTAGGGGTATTCGTACATTTCTAGCGATATTGTTTTTCTTTTTTCTTTCACGTTGTTGGTAGTACTGTTACCACCGTTGAATTATTCATCGTGTCGATTATTCATCGTGCCAAGGATGGCATCACCGAATGCCGAAGTTTCTTTAATTTAGCTAATTGAAATAACTCAGCGATTCAATTCACTAATTTCAGCCGATAAAACGGCCACTATTTATCACACAAAAAATTACATATGTTTAATTATACGTTTAATTGCAACTCATCGCAATTTCGAATAATTCTAATTTATTCTACAATAAGTGGTAGTTTTTTAATTAACTTGGATTTGTAACATCTTGACATTAATGATTTAAATGATTTCTGACGCGAGATTATTCCGGGCAGAATAATTATCGAAAAAAGAAAAACAGTATGAACAATTATTCAAAGAAACTTGTTTCTCCAAATAATAAATGCAAAGAATCCTATATATTTATCCAAGTGATAAATAAAGATGAAACGAACTTGCATTTGATCGAATGGAAGGAGTCGGGATAAAGGAGTCAAGGTATCGGGATAAAGATCGAAAAATGAGAAATCGTAAACGACGGTAGAAGAATAATAATAAACGAAGAACGATTTCGATCAGGGCAACGCGTTAACGTTATCAACACGTAACAACTCGCAGTTACAGGTTATTGTAGCGTCACGATCTAATTCCTCTCGTACGAGGAAAATTATACATTTTACGTAACCCGCGTAACATAATCATAACGTAACACACGAGACAATTAACCGCTCGTGTACAATTGCGATTGCACGAGTTTTTTTATTTTTTTTTCAAAAGCGCCGAGAAAAATTTTTCTTTTTTTCTTTTTCTTTTCTTTTTTTTTTCTTCTTTTTTTTCTTTGTTCATGATTATCAACGTGCGAGCGAATCGTGCAATCGCCTTGCCAGCGTATAATGACGTTCAACTTGTGTGTGTATTTTTGCGCGAGTTATAACCTCACATTATGCAAATTCTCGCTGTAACGTGTTAATAGAACCTCTCGAAGCACGGAGAGACAGGAAAAGGAAATACAAAGCGCTCGATCGAGCGGCGAATTCAATTTCTTTTTAATTTTACGATTACTCGAACGAAGCTTCACTCGAGGAAATAAAGGGGAAATGGAATTCCTCGCTCTCGATCTCGGTGTCGCGTCTTGCTCGCGCGATTTTTTTAAGAAAATTTATTCATGAGACTGCAGTACGATGGTAGTTTGGTGCTCTTTACATCTATTGATATTAACTTGACGTTTTGATATTTATATATTACCGAAAGTATTGATGTTACGTGAAATCGATAATTTAAAATAAACAGCATAGAGTAATATGCAATGATATTGTTACATGAAGAATAATACAAATAGAAAAGAAACTGTCGGGAAATGAGTATAGAAAAAAAAATATTTATAAATTATGAAAATCATACTTCAGAGCTAGGACTGATGTTAATGATGATAATTCAAAATAAATAGTACGTGACACGTGGTAATATTTTGTTTTATATTAAGAATAATAAAAAAAAGGAACTCTCGGAAAATCAGTATAAAAGAAGAGCTTTAGAGTAAAAGATTGTTAAATTTATTATTCATTATTATGTCATATACATATTTATATTTCTTTATATTAAATCGTTTATTTCTCAGTCATAAAAATTGATTGACAATTTTCAAATCTCAATTAAAAAACGATCAGCGATAGTAGAATAATGAGATTTGTTAATTCTGTTAGAATTCACTCGTCATTAGTCTAATTGCAAGTCTTTGCAAAAATCTCACAACTCTATAATTAAGGAAGAATAATAGTGTAGCTTGATTAAAATTTACGATAATTTATATCATGATACAAATACAATTAATCCGTTTAATTTAGATCAGAGGAATTTAATGGTAATCATACTGTATTCGAATAATAAAGTTAAAAGTTCAGGGGAAGTTGATCAGTTTAGCTTTTGAAAGATTCGTACAGCGATGGTTTGAAATCAGGTCCAGCGAATCACACCCGTTGTTTGCCATAACACGCGTATATCGAGTCTCGTTTACAATCAAGAACATCGGCAAAAAGCTTTCGACGACAAAGAGATTCGTTCATTTCTTTCACTTTACTGCAACGAGTTTCAGGAAACGAGGAAAGTCTTTATTTTTTTGCCTCGAGAGAGAACGAGAGATTCTCTGGTAAAATTACCCTTTTCACAGGAATCATCCATAATTTCAATTTTTCACCAAAATACACAGCGTTCCTCGAGACGGAAGTACGCACGTTTCGAAAGCATGTCCGATCAAAGACGATCCGTTTCCACTTAATCGTCGCGTTGCAGTGACTCCTATTAATATTTGGCCATTATATATTGAAGCTATTGTAATTTAAAAAGAAAAAAAATTTATTCAATGACAAACTTAGGCTTATTTTGAAGCTTGAAGCCTCTACTTTCAAACTGCGTCGTTCATTTTGTTTGTTGTAAAAATGTTTTTACATAGCGGACGAGTAAATGATAGGATAGTTTCTTCTCTTGAAAACGCTGTGAATTATCATGATACGTAAAAACATTGAAAGATTTTTTTATTCATAACTGAATCTACAATTAGTTAGAAGATCAATGCCTTTTTAATCTTCGAAACTTGCTCAAAATTTGCTGTACGACTATGTTTCGCAACAATTTCAATTTATTGAACTTGGAACATTAGAATTGAACGTCAGGAGTTGTTGAATTTCTGTCGTTTAATATTGATATTCAGTAAAATGTTAAAAAAAGAATCATATAGCAAGCTTTAGGGGTTTGTTATAAAGAGGAGACTTCATTCATCAATATGACGGTCGCGAAAGAAGTTTTTTAATATATTTAGTGATGTTTAAATTTTTACAATCTTCGAAAAAGAAAATCCTCCTTCCTTACTCACTGCACGATGTAAAATCGTCTTTCGAGGGGAAAAAACGAGCTCAACACTGTCAGAATAAAGGTTCTATACTTCAAAACGAGATCAAGCGGATCTGGTCGTGTGACTTTCTTTTAGAAAATTTCTTTACAAATGGCAGTTTTTCGTCTGTTGGTCATGCACACGCGTGACAAATTTTTTTTCCAGTTTAAAACGAGACAGCAGACACGCGCGATTTTCTTAATTCTTTTGAGAAATCGAAGGATTAAGTTACGTTAAACGACGTGGCGTAACGTTTCGTGAGAATTTATCGGGGACACGCCGCGATCGACAAGGACAATGAGAGGGTAAGGCGTTCGAAATCGTTCCAATTCAACTGACCGATCTAGACCGAGCAGATAGAATGTTGAGGTAAGCCGGAATGGAATATCGCGATCAGGGTTACAGTAAAAGTGTGCTGGGAGAGTCTAGAAGCGTTGAGGTCGTCTTGAGGCCCAAGGGTGTGAAGCTCGAACGAGGCCGATCGACAACCACTCGTGACGTAGATTGCAAATCTTCTAGATACTTTAATCCCTTCGATTCAAATTGTCGATGATATACGCGACGTGTAATTGCTCGCGAATGCGAAATGTAATTCGAAACACGAACGTATTATGTATGTGTGTAATGTCACCGCGTTTTTGAGGGAAGGGGTGAAATTGTAGGAAGATGAAACAGATTGTCGGGAAAAGGCTGTTGACTCGCGCTGGAGTTTGGAATGTTTGATAAGAGATTGCAAAAAGACAGAAAAAGGACATGAAATGGACGAAGAGAGCTGCGAAGAAAGAAGAAATGAAGCAATAAAGCTGTAAAAAATAATAGCAGAGTAAGAAGTAAATAGGTGACGAACAAGTAGTTAGTAAATACAAAAATAGAATAGAATAGAATAGAAAGAGTAGGTTATAATAATTAAAAGTGGAGCGAGCGAAGAGAAAGGATGACGCAAAGACGTCAGAATGCTGAAGTGTTGTGCATGAATGTGCAACGTAAAGCAAGAGGTAATAGTAACGAATAAAAATAAGTTACAATAATTCTTTAAAATGGAGTGTGTAAAGACAGAGAGAGAAAGAGAGAGAGAGAGAGATGATGAATTTGCAGCGTATAAAGTAAAAAATAATAGTAACGAACAAATCCTCGATAAATATAGAAATGGAATAGAATAGGAAAATAAGAATAAGTTGTAATCATTCAAAACGGACTGCTGGATTATGAATCGTGAATTTGCAGCCATTCGTGTAAAACAAAGAGCAACAGTAACGAATAAAAGTAGATTGTAATAATTCGAAGTGAAGTGAGCGAAAAGAGAAAGAAAGAGAATAACTGTCGAGGTCATTCGTGAATTTCGCAACGCACGATGCTACGCCGTTTCCGGGTAGGTTACAATTTGTCCTCGTTTCCCATGTATCAATCGCCGGTAAAGGAGAAAAATAAGCGCCATATGTTCGCGATATCGCTGCGGAATGATGCAACGCGGAATGATCGAACGAAAACCGACAAATTTCTGCCGGGAACGAGAGGGGAGGAAAAGTATCGAGCGTCGTGCCGCGGTTCAATTTCACCAGATTCGAGTGAATTCCTGCTTTGCAATTCAATTCGGTGAATCCCCCGAGGCAAGAGGGGAAGGGAAGTGATGAAGGATCCCTGGTAAACGTTCTCGACGTAGGAACTGCGCGGGAATGAAAATTGCATCGACTCTAGATTCTATCTATTCGTCAGCGATTTTCAAAAGCTGTAGCGGAGGGTGATAAAAGTTTCAGAATTTTAATGATATTTATACGCACTCTCTCCAGTTATTGAACTCGGATCGTATTACGATTAGACGCTCTTGCATTCATACTTACTGACAACTTGATTCCAAGTATAGTAAATTCCTTGTTATTCAGAAGTTCTTCTGAAGTGGGCACAAAAATTTGAGAATTCTCTTCAAAATAATCCTCTATGAAATTTGTAAATTTGTTTATAAAATTTTCTGTGAAATTTAATATGTATTAATACCTGATCATTTATTATTTTAATCATTATAATCTATCTTTCTAATTTTTTTTTTAAATTTATTTTTTAATCTATTTTTATATTCATTATTTTAATCGTTACGATTTAATTAAATTTATCTAACATATATATTAAATTTTATACTACCTAATCATTAATTTTATTTTAATCATTCACTAAAAATATTAGATTTATCTAATATAACGAATAATATAATATAGTATGTGTGTATGTGTGTGTGTGAAATTTATATATTTGTTACAAATTGCAATTATATGTACATATATAAAATCTATATAATTTAAATTGAATTTAATGTCTCCTGTCGTCAGATTTACTTTGAAGAAGCTCATTCTCACTTTCAATTTATATTTGTCTCGATTCTCTCTACGTTACTCTAACGCAAACTTCCAACGCCGAGCTAAAGTTACAAATTCTAATTCGTATTTTCATCCGTCGCCGCGCCGTCACAGCCTGTCGGTCACGAGGGAAGGGAGATCTCAGTCTAGAGCGAAGAAAAGTCAACGACGATCAAGGACAAAACGACGATAAGGCGATCGGACATTATCGCGAAACATTATCGGCTATGACTTCGATCGATTTCACGGTTGGCGAGTATTTGTCGCGTGATTCGAAACGACACATGGCGAAACGTCGTTTTCCCGCGTCGTTTTGCACGCGTGCAACACGATTTTATCGTTCGTCGAATCCGTTTATCTGGGTTCAACAAGCGTGCAAATTCTGTTCTCGTAGAACGATTCCGTGGAAATTGGTGATTCGTACATTTTTAATTATTCTGCAAATAGAATTTTATAGAAACATAGTCGTTGTTTCGAAGTGGATGACCATTGGATGGATAATGATTCTTTGATATTTCATCGCATAGAAGACGATTAGGTATTATGAAATTTATTATACACGAGTGTACCAATGTCAATGAAAAATTATCGATAGCTTAAATTGATATAACTTCGTAAAGAAGAATCTCATTTTCAAGCGCGATGTTTCCACTTTCACGATCGTAAGTTTGTCTTATTCGAAGATGACTTTACATCACGCGGGTGGAAAAGTGAGGATGTCTTTCTCTCGAAAACTGTAGAAATCCAAACGTGCGTGAAGATGTTAAAAAAATTTTTTCACGACGAAATCTACAATAGTCTTGAACAATGAAATTTTGTTTCTTTGCAGCGATTCCTTAGAACAGGCTGTACTAATTTTATTTTATTCTTTTTTATTTTTTTTTTTAATCGACTTGTTAGGACGAAATGTTAGGATTTCTTAAAAAAAAAAATCACGAACAAAAGTTTCGTAAAAGCGTAAAGCACCTTTCTTTCTCTTTTCTTCTTTCGTACAGACACGAGAGAATTCATACATGTGTAGCTAAGAGAACAGATACTAGGCTTCATCGAACGGAAAGTGAGAGGAGAGAAACTTGCTTGACATTGCTCACTGTTGATAATGAGTGTTTGCTCTTTGTCGGCTCAAGGCCTACCCTTTCCTTTCATCGTGGTTCTCTTCACTCTCTCAATTAACTGCTAAACAATATTTACGTCGGGAAATCCCAAACTTGGCCCTTTAAAATGTCACATGATTCGGATATTGCACGTATAATAGAGTTACGCGTCTATATTTTAAAAATCAAAATTTGCACATAGAATTTGAAATTGAAAGAAAGAGTACAATATCGATCGTGACCAGACTGGGCTTTCTTTCTTCAAAAGTGTTTACGTAAATCCATATTTTTACGAACAGAAGTGAATGGAAAACTTAAGGAAAAATTTACTTTCATTTTATTACTAAATTATTTTTATTTTGTTTTATTATCAAATTACTTTTATTTCAAATTAAAGCTTATTATCATTTCAGACACGTTTATAGTTAATTTTATATATTTTTTGTAAATTACGTCTCTTTTGACATCGTTAAATTTTTACAAATGCATGAAAAAAATCTTGCAGTTTTCATAATTCATAAATCAACAAAATTTTAGTTAGTTCACAGAAATATGTGACATCAGAAACCGTTATTTTTCTCTTTCTTCGTCCATTGAAATTTTACGAGTCATAAAGTTACGATATTGAGTAGCAAAGTGATGAAGCTACTTTTCACGTGTCATGTCGCGATTCAGATCGATGGAAGATCGATGCCTCTTTTATATAATCTCATCCCTTTTCACAAGAGAGTTGTCTTCGTCTGATTGTGTATCGTCGAAAAATCGAACAATCAATGTATACTTGCATTTCGAAATGCCAAAAGAGAATTTTGTTAAAAAGGGGCAATTCTGAGAAATGAATTTCTCGCACCCAAATATTTACGATAAACATTTTATAATTTTCATCTTTTTCGTAAAGTCCAAAATTTATCGATTAATTTTCATCTTTTTCGTACAAAGGTCCAAGATTTTATCGTTGGTTGTTTCAAATTTTTAGTTGGTTCATTCATATATAATGGAGTTCATAAACGTATGTACATATATTTAGCATATTTATTGTAGAGCGTATAAATAGAAACATTCTACTTTTTAATTTAATTATTATTTATTCGTGAATTTTAATTCTCAGAATATCGGATACCTATTGTAACCCGTTTAATTTCATAAAATTGTCGAGTTTTGATTGAAGAGGTAGTAATAAAAAGAATATTAAGCGAATTCTTGCCATATAAATTAATTAATCGCATTGATTCTGGTGATCAAAGATATTCCAATGTATATATTACTAGCTATAAAATGCACATCATTTGCACAATAAACAGTAATAAATGTTCAATGCACATCATTTTAAATAAAGGTATGTCTCTGAAATTATTCAATGTAATTACGTCAAGTGTCTACTTATGTCTTTACATCCTTACTATCATTATACGAAGTATCTATATGTCTTTTTGTATCTATATGTCTTTACGAACAAATATTTATTACATTTATATAATTTATTGGACATAGGTACATTTGACACATATCTTCATGTTTTTTCTTTTCAATTAAATTTAAAGGTGCGGAGAGTTTGCTACGAGATAAGTATCTCCGATAAGAAAAATGTCACTTCGCCTGAGATGAGATCAAGAAAAATGGCTCGATTCCGCAAGAGGAGAACGTGCAACGCGAGGAACGGAGTGAAAAGATACACGCATTAGAACAAATATTGGAATGTTGAATGACCAGTGACCAGTTTCTTCAGTGAATCATTAAATTTACAGAGATAATGCAGCTTTATCAACTGCATTTCCGGAGGATATTATTCACCGGTGTGTTTCCCGCTTCAAAGTTTAGCTCTGCAGTTAGTTTGAAGTACGCTCGATCTCAAACATTATTCCAGTGTCTTACAATTCAGAATCAATGTTTACAATTTACCATTTACTATGCGATGGAAGAAATGACCTTTCATCGACAATTCAATTAGACAGTCAATTAAAAACTAATTTGAATGATTTTCATTCGGTTCAGCCTACTGATATTCAATTTTTTAAACACTGATTAAAAAATGCATTATTACAATGAAGAAATCTAGAAAGTAGATAAATTAAATTATTATATACTGTTATATCAGGTAGTCCAGTGAAAATTGAATTTCTCCGTTATTTTTGGAAAACATGGAGAGACTTTTGAAAAGTTGTATAAAGGGGGGAATAATGTGGCAGTAATAATCTTTCTTGTAGAAGAGTTTCGGGGACCTTCAAGGTCATCTTCAATTTTCTAAATGGAATCGTATATCTTTCTAGTCGATGCATTTTCAAAAATAAACGCTAATTTTTACTAAGCCTTATTCTGCGCAGAATAACATTAATTTCTCTGTAATAAATAATATTAAAATTGAACGTGTGAAAAATTCAACGTACGAATTTTAATTTCCGTATGAATAATATTAAAACTGTGTTAATAAAATTGAATATGCGAAACATTCAATGCACAAATTTTAATTTCTCTAATCGATATTGAAATCGTATATAAAATTGAATGTGTAAAACTTTATACTCGTTTAATACCGTAAAGTTATACCGATTGCCAATTTTTAATTAATCGCTTCATTAATAATTGAGGAATATTAGATTTGCGCTAAGCGTCCGCCGTCTAATTATTAACACTTCGATGAAATTCAGTGGAAGGCATTCGCTCGTCGATGCGCATAATAACAGGTCATGTTATTCCGTAAGTGAGGTGAATTTCAAAGAAACTGAAAAGAAAAGTGCGAAAAATCACGGTACGTGATGTAGCGAGACAAAACTTTCCACCAAACGTGCTCGGTCTATTCGCTGTTTATCGTGCGCAGCTACATGCTTGCCTACCGTGTGAATCGCGATAAGGGTTATCGTTTAGCCTAACAGATCAAATATTTAGCCGCAGAGAGAACGCAGGCCGACGAGAGTGGTCCGCGTATAACTGGAGGATCGGCTACGAACGAGGTCATTCTATCGGTGGATTATCGGTCGATCGATTTCCAACGCACTGCTGTTCCTCTTTCTCTGCTCGCGTTTCCATTTCGCGTTAGTGTGTCGCCAAGTGTATGTATTTCTCTCGTTTTTCTTCCACGATTTGCCGAGTTGCTCGCAATGAAATGCGAAATCCCACCTCCGGTAAACTGTAGAATTCACAAATAATTCGAATTGAGAATTTATTCGTTTTGTTATTTAAGTGTTGGGGATTTTTTCTCTTCTTTCAATTGATGGTTACGTTCACCGTGACTGTGAATATATAACACTGGAACCCGTCGATGTAATGGGGATTTTTCCTCTTTTTTTTAAATTTAATTCGTCAAAAATAAATTATTGATCTCCGTACAGTGATTGTACCAAGCTATTTATCTTGCTTATCATCATTTACACTGTCGAACATTTTGACACGTGTTAGAGACACGGCAGTTCCAGCGATAATGTAACACGCGTAATTATTATCAGAAACTTTTCTGGTCGAAATCACAGTTGAATCATCTATGGAGTTTTATGACTTTTTATCACATCGAGAGATATACGATCATGTGGTTTCTAGAATTGAAACGTTGTTCGCTCAAATATGACAGTAGTACATTTCGTAGGATATAATGTCATGAAAACACAATTAAAAAAGAGTTAACGGAATTTTACTTTTACTATAAATAATTAATTATACTATATAAAATTATTATCTAATTTCGTAGTAACACAAATTATGAAAAATATCGAGGGGAAAATCTTCAAAGAGAAATTAATGAATTAGTAAAAGTAAAGATGCAATGAAATGCAAATAGTGGACCAAATTTTAAGAAACTGAAGTGAGAATCTTGGGAAAATTCTCGTTAAAAGCACAAGTCATTTTGTGCGTGCATCTGCATGTCTGCAGCCTTCCTGCAGACGAAAAGAACAAAAATAAATGAAAAAGAAACGCGAGAGTGAAATGGTAGCGCGACACGAAAGAAAGCGCCATTAAAGCGCGTGCAATCAGGTTAAAAAGGTCGTCGACCGCGGCACCGCGAGGAAAAGAAATGGAAAGGAAAATCGCTACTTTCCATGATTAACGATCTGCTCTTCAGTTCGCTTTTCCGTGACTCTATGAAAGTGCACAATAGACAGACGTTCAATGTTGTCGATTACACAATTCCTAATTCCTTCTGTGTAAGTTTGAATAAAATTTGGATTATCACGACGAGGATGTTAACTTTTGTAGCATAGAATGTAATTAATGTTCGTCTGGAATTGCTTAAATTCGAGAGAGATTAAATTTAATTACAATTTAAGATTGATTGACCCAGTTTATAAATCCGGAAGTGACGTTTGATTCTATTAATAACTGCAGTTTTAAAATAAACAGCGCAACGTTTGAGGAAGAATCATTTTTACAATACATAATTTCTGAGGAAGGAGTGGATCCTAAACAAACAAAGGAATGGATAAAACATCGATTCAAATAAATGGTTACAGAACATTTTTAGGTTCCAAAATTCCAAATTAATTATATGGGTGCGTAAAATCCAGATTTTTCCATCCAGGTTCTACTTTTTTGGTCATTACTCTAAAAATTTAAATTTGCATAAGAAATCCACGGTCTAGTGACAAATTTCCCAGATGAGCTCGATTAATTTAAAAGATCTACGCGCGATCTACGTGAAACCGTCCTCTTAATTGCAAGAAACATTTCGTCGGTAAATCATCGGGCCACCATTCGATAAGAATTCAAAATCATCGAAAGCGCACGAAACTACGATACTAGCCGCCTGTTTCCCTGATAGAACGTCATCGATCGAGCAGCTTGTTATCGTCGAGCGACGCGTCCACGAGGGTGAAAGCAATAAAAACAAAAAAAAAAAAAAAAGAGAGAGAGGGGAAAAAAGAGTGAAAACTGGTGGGCGTTGCTTGTTTATTCCGTTCCACGTGGACGGACGCACGTTTTCGAAAGTTTCTGGCACACAGGTCGCGAAAATCCCGCGACGTGACAAAAATTTTTAATCCCTCGACACGGGGATATCTCCCTATAACGTTTTTTTTTCTTTTTTTTTACGGGGATCTCCGGTTTCTTCCGTTATCGTTTCCAACCTCCTCGATTATTCGTGGCCAAACCAACTGGAGCGTTTTATTTTTTTTCGACAAACGCGTATTATTTTCCTTGATATTTTTTTCTCTTTTTTTAGTTCGACTTTTTTCTTCCTTTATTTCTGCTACACGCGTTTCGTAATGTTTGATGTTTTGAACGAGGTTGAATGTTCGAGCTGAATTATCAGGTATACAAATAGAGTAACTAAGCCACGTTTACCTGGTAAATTGTCACCTTGGCTACTCCAATTCATGCCAGTGTGTGGATTTTATTACTCTTTTAGTTTAATAATCATGTTGATATAGTTGAATTCAAGTACTTTATAGTATCATCTACAAGTTATATGTAGGATATATATATATATAGTAGAGTATTTCTATTTCTAATTCTAATTCTAAGTATATTTGAAATTATTATTGTGGATTAATTATTACTATTAATAATTATTAGATATAGTATATTAGTATAATATAATTATATTGTAACATGATGATACTATATTTTTTAATAAAACTAATCCTTCGCACACTCATAGGTCACATGGATCCGTAAACGATTAACCTCGAGTCTTTTTAAAGAATAAAATTAACGATAGAAAAATAAACAAACTCTTGAACAATAACAACAACAACAACAACAACAACAATAGATATTCTAAAAAAATAATCCGATTGGATCTTCGCCATGTTCGAAGACAATACAACAGGATCATCATTCATACGTAACTTCAATCTCATTTCTCGTGTTACTTCTTTTCTTCGTTAAAACAAGAGGAAGATGCGAATCCTGGATGAAGATAAACCTTATCTCGGGGAGGGGAAAATTTCCAGAAGACGAAAAGAAAAAGAAAAGGAACTCTTTGAGAAAACCAGTCGAACGACCGGAAGAGACTGGCCCGGTCGGAAAGAGCGACAGTGTTCAGACGTCTCGTTTCGGACAACGCGAGACGTGGCTGCACTTCTGTCGGCAAAGAGTCGATTACTCACGATCCCGTTAAAACCCGTTGATATCGGCATCGGAGTGGCCCCAGCTAGTCTCTGAATCAGCGACCCACTTACCTCGAACCACCTCTTTGCGTAAGAATTTCTCACGTTTCCCGCTATACCTGCCGCTGAAGTTTCGCGTGTCATTACGCGTGTAAACGCCTTCTTCCTCTCCGCCTGCTGTTGTTACTCTTTCCGTCATCCATCCATCGATCCAGACCCGTCCCCGCTGACCACAGAGACAGGTCGTCGACCTTTTCGGGTTCTTCCCGTTCGTTTGCCGCGTCGAGGAATTCTCTTCCTTCTTCTGAAATTATTTCAGGGCCCATCGGCTCCGTGTCTTTCCGGAAGGATGTCTTCTACTACGGGAGTGTTTACTACGAACGTGTTTCGTCAGAGTTACGCAAGCGAAGTGATTAAAAGTAGAAAGGTCAAGGAATTTGGACTTGGCTGTAGAAAGAATTCCTTCATCGTTTCAGAAATTAGAATTAGAATTCGTTTCGTTGTTGCTCATTGCTGGTTGTGAAATAGAGGAATCATGGTGATGAAATAAATAATATTCAACAGTTGGGATTTATTATTCACGCGAGTTAAAATTTCATTTTTGATGACTTGTGTGTTATTATTTAGTAATGATTCGTCGCAATGATAATAAACAATAAAGGTGGGATTTCCCCGTAGATTTTTTTTTAACTAGTTGAAGCATGTTCTTGTTTATACTGCGATCACATTATTGCATAGAAGACTGTATATAGACATTTATACAGATTCCAGACAACTATATAGTAATCAATGTGAGATACTGAAATTTAGAATGCCAATTTTACATTCTTGTGTTTTACATTCTTCGTGATAGAGGTTCGAAATCAAATTCAAAATTTGAACCTTAAATTCATCGCGATACCCAGCGATGCGATAACATCAATCAAAAAAAAAAAAAAAAAGAAAATTTCATATGTCGTAAAATAATTTTAAATATGTACATACAATTTAAACCTGCTGTTAACTTATTATCACATGATAAAACCTCAAGTCACGCGACATTTAATTTAATAACGTCATCGTTTCTGTATCGTTGCCTTGTTTGTCATCCGGCGTGGTTCTTCTCTGTTCAATTCCTCCCTAAACGACGAGAAGAAAGAAAAGAAAAAAAAAAGAAAATGAAAACAGAACGGCAGGAGAAGTGGTTATCGATCGACGGAAACGAGAGTTGTTCGACCGCGGAGAGCCACCGCTTTCCAGACAATCGGAGTCACCTTTGCCAGGTCGTCGAACCGGAGGGATTTCCTCCACGCCTCGGTGACGAGGTGACCATACGGTATTCCCTTCTGCTCGGCCAGCAGCGCGGGAGTGCGGTCGGGCATGAGCTCATTGTCAGAAACGAGAGGAGGGAAAGAAGCAGACGACGACGACGACGACGACGACGATGAGGAGGAGGAAGAAGAAGAAGAAGAAGAAAGAGAAAAGGAAGAGAGAGAGGCGTCGAACTTCCAAGGGGAGAGAGACAGAAAGAGAAAGAGAAAGAGAGAGAGAGAGAGAAAGGGGAAGAAGAACGAAGAAGGAGAAGGAAGGTTCTCGATTGGAAAGAGGAAAGAGGCTGGTGGAGGAAGAGAGAATAACTGTACTATCTATCCCTGGGGCCTGGCAGAGCTCTTTTCAGGGTTCACGAACCCCGGTTGACCGGGCCGAATTCGAAGGTCGTTGCTCCAGTTTCGTTCACGGACGGCAACCCCGGGGATTCCAGAAATGACATAATTATCGCGCCGTCATCGCGCCGAGGTTACATCGGCATTTATCGCCGCGTGGATTCGGCCGCCGCTTTTAGAAACCATCGATCGGATTATTCCCGGTTCTTCTATTTCCGCGGCACGAGACCAACTGATGTCTGATAGGGAACCGGCGGTTCGTTGAACTCCTCGTGGAAGCTTCTGGCACCTTTTCGGGATCGTATCATTGCAGTGCAGAAAGTTTAGAACGCTGACTTCTTTCCTCGGACTATCCTCCGGGTTAAATTAAAGCGATACGATATGTTTTCTCTTATAATTTCTATAAGAATCGCTTGCGTTTCGTTTGACCGGTCTGGTCAACGTTTCATATCTTTATTGCGCGTGCGATCAATATTGGCTAGTAATTAATTTATCAAATGAAAAGTGAAGTTCACAGTTAAGTGAAAATCAATTGAAGATAAAAATTGGAGATTAAAGTTGGATATATACATATATGTATATATATGTTTAAATGTACATCAATGAAGATTAAAGTTGGATAATAAATGTTACAATGTGTGTTGGAAATCGTTAGATTATTGCAGATTGCTGTGAAGCTCGCGATCTTTTCGATTCGAAGGTTCTGGAGTAAGTGCCGAGCGGTCAAAGAAAATCCTCTTACCAGAAAGTTCGTCACTCTCCCCAGTCCACGGCCAGATCCTCTTCTTATTACAATATTTTGCTGAGATTCTCCAAGTTTATTGGGGGACCCGGTTCGATCATATACCATAGAAAGTTATAAATAGCGGGTTATCTTCGAAATGTTGTCTTTTTGCCAACGTATGCAATAAATACATTTATTGAACTTTGAATATCAGGCGAAAACGAATATCTTGAATAATTTCTTGACATTTCGTCTAGGTGACTACCAAGGTCGGCAGAAATGACTAATTTTGTAGACGTGAAACAGTGTAAGATTTAAATAATTTTTCGTAAAATGTATGAATAAAAGCTTATATATTCTATTGTGTTATAAAGTTTTTTATTTTTTTCTTTTTTTTTGTCTTAAATATCTCTGATGGAAATTTTATGCTTTAATCGTCAGTAGTTCTAATCGTAAGTAGTTCAAAGTTCAATAAAATAGTGAAAAAAAGATCATATATCATGCTTTTCTTTCATTATATAAAGGAGAGGTTTCGATCTTCAAAACCATTGAAGATTCAAGAAAATTTTCCAATGCTTTCACATACCTTGACAATTTGTAGCATTTTCGAGAAAGAAAACAAGTACCTTCACTTGCTATGTGATGTAAAAACATTGTAGAATAAAATGAACGATGCATTTTGAAAATGCTTCAAATGTTTCGAAAGGCTACAAGCTTTAAAATGAGGCCAGGTTTATTGCTTGACAAAATTATAATAGTCTAAATAGTGTTATAAATTGTTTATAACAGTGTTAAAAAAGTTATATAGTTTACAAATATCGTAAAATCATCATAAATATTACAACACTATTTTTAACAATTATAAACAGTGTTAATTCCATAAATATTGGTGTTATAAAATATGAAATGTCAAAGTGTTGTGAAACATTTAGTTAAAAATTTAAACATCCGGATATTACATGGAAGTCTCTATATTTCGACGAACAATACGTGCACATGCTCGACAATTTCATTAATTGCGAAATTATAATGCAAATGATCACCAGGTAGGAAACGAAACATCGGAAGCGTTAAACAATATCAAAACATTATCATCGTGATTACGTGACAATGGAGATTATAGGCTCGCGCATCGGGAGTTCAGTGAACCACATCTGGGTCAGATTTGATCACGAATAACGAAACTAAGGGAGAGTATGATACCGTGAATTTTCGACCGCGATTTTTCATCGTTGTTTCCCTCGCGTGTATCGAGCGTCCGTGAGCTTACTGTTAGATCAAGGACAATGACTGCTCGCGGTCATCGAGAGAAAACGAGAGAGAGAGAGAGAGAGAGAAATGTGTCGTCTCCAAGAGCGACGCGCTTTGTTCGCGGATCGTTCGTGACTCGGGTCGTGATGATAGTAATTGACCAGTTGAAACGATTAATGATACCTATAGATATCAGGGAAAAAATAAGAAGCAAATTTATATGGTGGAAAAGATCCAGTTTATTAAAAAATATATATATATATATATATATATATATATTAATTATCTAAATATTTCATTCAGATTATATTATAGTTTAGAATAAATCCTTATCAAAAAAGAACATCGTATATTCGCCGGAATTTGTTTAATCAATATTTTCTTCCAATGATATTGATTTATGATGAATCTTTATTATGAAAGAATGTTCCACATCGAAATTTTCAAAAGTGAATATCCCAATATTACATCGCAATATACTGATAGCATCATGACATTGAATATATTGTAACCACAAAATTCCACGTGTATATATATATATATATATATATATATATATATACACGTAAATTCCACACATACTATATTCAATGTATAAACAAGAAAGAAAAAAAAAGAAAAAAAAACAGTAAATCCATTACACGATATTATAACACAGAAACTCTTGATACCAATTGTTGGAATATTACTCAGGTTAGTGAGGCAGCAAATTGTTTAGAAGATTAGAACACTTATATGATAAGGAAACAGTTAGCACAAGTAGCAAAGGTATCTCAATTACACGGCAAATTATTTTTTTATTGCCAATCTTTCTGATCGTTTGCTTCGACCTCGCGTTTCGAGAGCACGAGTTTTGTGTCTATTTCGTAAAATGAAATATATAATAAAAGGTATATTTCATTATACATAATATGTATAATATATATATATAAACTGTATATTTTTATCATTAAAATATAATAAAAAGTATATAAAAAGCACGATAAAAGATATATTTATATAAAAGTTTACGTATAACGTAACGATTCGCGTAAAGGAGACAACATAACAGTCTTCGACTGCTGTCGCGAAACTTTTACACTTTCACGCCCAATTATCCAGAAATTAACTTCTCCGATTTTGCATTGAACAGCTCGTTTAGAATATTCGAGCGAAACGTCCTTAGTTTTCGTCACGTTGTTACGCGACTGCGCCGCCAACTCGATAATACGCGGATAATTAGAAGCGAGGAGATAATGTCGGCGGCGTAATTCTATCGGACGTTTAGCTAAAACGATAAGATATCAGCCACGGTGTGGAGTGAAGCCGAGCGGAGGGCACCGAGAGCAAGCGAACAGGCAAGCGACCCTGAAAGTTCAAGAACGCCGGGTGAACGTCCGCTCGCACAGCGATTTCGCCCTTCGCGGTTTACCGCTGCTCCTTCCGACGTATCGTTGTTCCCTGCCACGTATCGAAAACACGTATCAGCTGTCCAATCAAATAAATGTTCAATAAAAACGTTCCTTCTTTCTTGCTACGTGAATTTGTGCCTCTAAAGCGGCCATATTGTTTCACACTGTAAACTGCGAATGCGTAGGGGAAAATGGCAAATTATAAACGTCATTCTTTAAAATCACTGTCTTAGAATTTCAAATGAAATTGATATTTCTTTATTATGAAAATCAAATGAAATGTTGTTGTTATTATCACTATCATTACCATCGTCGTCGTCGTCATCGTTATTTATTATTATTACTGCAGTAAAATATTTTTCTCATTTTCGCTGAATCTTTATTCTTTTCACAGCGATTGGACGACCCTTCGTCACATATTTCCATTTTAAGAACGTTGTTATTTATTTATTGAATTTACTGAACAATAAGTATAATATTTATTTGCGTTAACTGCTGATCAATAAATTGCGAATTGTTTATACATTTTCCGAGGAATTTTCAGAATGTGTGAAACGTGGTTGATCAAGGTTACCAGAACCTAAAGCAAATCTTTGTTTGGAATAGTTCGGATCACAGTGTCACCTAGCTGAATTGATAAAATTCTGAATTTGCATAATCGTCTAGTCACAGTGTTGCAATAGCCCAGTGATAAATTTAAACCCGAATATTTTAAGATTAGATTTGCTTGATTTTATAATTATTACAATCTCAATTCTTATTCTTACGTGTGATAGAGAAAAAAAAAACTGGTTGGTAGATCGTTGTTTGCAAAACAAAGGCAATTATAATGGGTTATCTATCGATTCGATCCCTTTTTTTTTCTTCTTCTTCTTCTTCTTCTGGAGATCAAAGAAGTGGAGTTATTTCGTCACGTATTTCGTCTCGAATTTAAAGCGCGCGGCAGTTGTCTAACGAAGTCCGTTGTATTCGAACGTGAAATGCAAATAGGCCACGGCTTGGCCACTTTTCTGACAGTCGGCGAGCCGGGTTCAACGCTCGCCTTTTATTTATGCTCGTGAATGAAGAGTGACGCGACAAAACTCGCTGGCAAACGCACGTGTCGAAGGTGAAGCAGATTACTTTTCACTATTCCCCCGAACCTAAGTACCGAGTGACTCCTAATTAACATTTGAACATCAAACATTGCAATTTTCTGGAAATTTTATACTTACGTACCAACCTAAGTGAACTATTTTGAACCTTCAATCCGCTTACGTTAGACTGTTCGTCGAAATTTTCGAACACCATTTGCAATTGTAACTTGATATATTTCATAAATGCAATTAGAACGTTGAATACTATTTCCCGAAGCAGATGATTCATACTTGTTTCATTCGGAAAGTACACGGAATGAAGTAACGATGATAAATTGATATTTTACAAGCAAGATGCGATCGACCTTCTGGCAATATTAACTAACATTTTATTGGATCCGAGTTCTCCTCTTTTTTTTCAAGATTGTGTTGTACGATACTTTGAATTTCGTTGCTTTCTCAGGGCTTATGAAGATGATAGCTAGACTGAGGATGTTTATTGCAGAATAATTTCGTTAGTTCTGACAAACAGATCTTTAACGAAAAAGCGAAAGAATTTTATTCTATGTACTTTTTACTTATATCTCTGTAATGTGGAATATCCTCGTGTCAATTTGACAAATTTTCAAGTTCAATTTTCTTTAAAACGAAAGCTTTAACGAAAGAATTCGACTCTCTCTCTCTCTCTTTCTCTTTGACTCATTTTTAATCAGCGTAAAGTCACGTTAAAGCTTATAATTTTGCTTCGTAATTTTCAAATTACGATCGTCAAATTCCTATTCGATCGTGCAGCGATCTGATTGATAACAACTCATTCCGAAATTTTGCGATTTACGCAAGCAAATGTTTGCAAATCTTTGGATGCTTAGAAAAATGGAAAACACGATGTGACAAGAGAATTTCACAGGAAAACCGACTGTTATCGAACACGTCGAGGCTCTTAATGAATTACAACATGATGACCACACAGCCCGTAAGAAAATAAAAGAAGAACGAACGAAGAATAGAATATTCAAACGCGATCGATATCTCGATACTAAATGTGTCACGAAAGGTGTGCACGTATTTATTCCACAGTGGAATTTCGTGGAAATTGAACAATAGTAACCAACAATGGCGATCGTTTCACCGTGGAATATCCAAGGTCAAGCGGCACCCATGACCTCGAACTGGAAAGAAATGCAAGGAAAGGGCTAACGGCCAAGCGGAGGAAGCGTAACTCGATAACCATCAGGCATAATGCCTAATTTTCGAGGGTCACTCGCATTGAAATCAGTCCAACCGACTTCGCGACGTAACCGTGCATGTCGATCGAGAATTTGTGTAAACGAAACGACGAAACGGACAATCATCGGATTCGCAACTGGATTGGTATAATTAAAACGCGACATTCAAACGTGAATTTTAATATTTTAATACACGACAATGAATTGATTTGATTGTCATTAAATTGATATCGAGAAATTTGTCAATTTGTTTATTTGTTCGATGTTCGTGTTCTTGACAGAAAACTCGACTGGGACTGTGAATTGGAAATGATAAGGATCATCTCGTGAAAAGATGCAAAAATGCATGGAATTTTATATACTGAGCTAGTGTTTGTAAAAAGTATTCGCTGTCTATTGAAAACTTTCAGTGATAAAATATATATGTACAGCATGTCCAAAGGTATGGTCTTTGAATTTTTTAACTAATTAAGGTTTCCAAAGTCAAGTTAGATACAGGCATGTCGATAATTAATATGAGTACATGTATATATTGTACAATAGGAGCATTTTGTAATATTGTAATTGATTGTTTTATACTCCATTTTATCTATTATTACAATGTTATTTACTGTTACGATCCAATATCTTACACAGGGAAATTACACAAGATTCAGTTCAACTAAAAACACTCTCAATTTCCACTTTCCAAGAACTACGTCATTCGCAAAATCATCATGCATATTTCAAATACAAGTATTTCAAAACGCCCAATTTTCCTACGTAAATATAAATCTGATTTAATATATAATGATTAAATATGTGACGAAATTATTATGTAGGAGAATTGGACGTTTTACATATATGTATGTATCAAAAGGAAACAAAATCTCGCACATTATGTAATTTAACATGAATAAAATGTCAACGCTCCGAATATCTATTTCCAACAAGGTCAAAAGAAGTAACAGGGTTAAAAAAAAATTTAATTCAATTGCTGCCAAAAGAGAGAAAGATAGATAAGAGCAAGCATAACGCAAGAACGGGTTACGGAGAGGAGATAATCGAGGGCGTTAATCTTTCTATTTCGCGGGCGGTTTTAAATGGCGTTGGCACACGGCGCGATTTACGAGACGAGGAAAGAGAATTATCGAGGGTAAGGTGGCCTAATTTATGGAGTAGCCTGCCGTCTAATTAATCGGCCTCGGTTCCCGGAAACACATCAGCAACGCGTTACGTCGCATAGCACAGGAAGAAGCCCGCAGGGGTCGTTGACCGTGCTCCTTAACTGGTATATTTTCGTCATCCCGAAACACGTATGTACGTAAGTAGTCTCGATGAGTAGACTACTCGCTTCGCTCTCTCTTCGTTTCGTGCTCCGTTTCGAGTTACCATCGTTCAGGGTAGGTTATACGCGAGTTTCACCCTGAAATCTTTGTATGCTAACGACAGCGTAATTACAAGCTTCATATCGTATTTTTAGTTAGCTCGAGCAGAGTGTGTACATTTTTGTAAATTTATATTTTTTACGAATAACAATTGGAAAAAATGGACTGGAGCAGGTAGTTGCTTCTCGTTGCTTTTGTAATTACGCTTCTCTATAGATCGAATTTTTATATTATGAAATAATGACGAATACAACGTAACACGTTGTGTATAGTAATTACGAATTTTTATAATGTAATATTTCTATAATTAATGTATCATAAATCGAATTATAAGATTATCAAATCTTGTTATAACTGAAGCATAAATACAGAGTTGTCGAATTTTCATTGCGTACAGTGATTCAATGAATTAAATTGAGTTTGGTCTAAGACATTGTATATACATATTTGGTATAAAATATGGTATATTGTATTTTGGCATAATTTTTATTCAATGGGATCCCGAATAAAAAATTTCAATTTAAATTTCTAAAAACGAATATGCAAAATGTACAAGATTGAGCTCAAATACAGAAATATTCAAATTTCAGTTCCTTTCGTGTTTTTTTGTCATTCTCTGGTAATGTTTACAAAATTGTTAAATATTTTTGCATTTTTGCACTTTCACATTTATCATAAATAAAATAACACGTGTTTCTTAATTTTACGAGTTATAATTACAAGACATCTTTTAATTGACGATTACATGTTACATGAAAGTGAAATCATGGTTATGATTTTTTTTTTATGAGCCATCATCAGTGAGGTACTATAAGAGCAATTCAAAATTAATATTTTAATATTATAATAAACGAGTGATTGCACCCCTTACTTTCCATTTGTTCAATATATATTTCACTATTATTTTTTTCATTCAATTTCATGGAATTTAACACTAAACTGACCAAACCCGTCAATGACCGATTCTCTCGAATTTTCTTGTTTCACAATCGTTTCAATGACACGAGTACTTTCATCGAAATCAATGTTGATTTCTTTTTAAACATTAGAAACACAATCATATAGATTTTCATTTCAATTGTTACCATTTAAACCGTAATGATTTGTATTCGAAATATTAAACAATATTCGATTGTTCTAGCGTCAAAAAAGAAAACAGAATTTTTTCGTTTTATATTCTCTGCGTTTCAATTAATTCGTTTCTCGAAATAACTGTACCTCTGTCGAACGGAGCTTCATTTACAAAACTTACTTCATTTATATTTTGCAACAACATTTCAATCACTGTATTGCTTCGGCCCGCAACAAACTAATTTAACTCCGCTCCATTCCAACTCCAAGACCCCTCGGGACGGTTGAAAACGAGCGAGAAGTTCCGACGATAATCCGAAAACGTGGAGCAAATTCGAGTGCTAGGAGGCAGCTGTGCTCTCGAGCTGTGCAACAAACAAATAGACGTGCAAAAGACGGGGGGAGGGGGAGGGGGGAAAGAAGAGAAGAATACAGAGTCCGAAACAAGGCAAAAAACGGAGTCACGGAGCATGAACTAGATTCGCGCATGATATTTTTCTTGTTTTTTTTCCATAAACATCGCGAGGAGCTGGTTTTTTACGCGCGATACGCGTCGGATGAAAATTCACAGAGAGAAAGAGCGAGGATAAAAAGAAGAGACAAAAGAGAGAGAGAGAGAGATAGAGAGAGACAAAGAAAGTGAGAGAGGAGGTAAAGAGAAAAAGAGAAAGAGAGGACTCTCACCGTGAAGCATCGATGGATACCGAAGCGTAGTTTACATCGCGTCGAAGCGGACCGGTTCAACGACCGACACGGTTTCGCTCGCGCTCGAATCCAAGCTGCGAGGCGTCATGCGCCCCGCGATTATGCTCGCGATACTACGCGAGAAATTCTGTGTCGTTTACCGTGGTCTAATTTCCGACCGACCGGCGACGAGTGAAAAGACGTTTCCTCCGGGCTCGAATGATAATTCCGATCGCCGCGTCGTGATAACGACGTATGAATTTATGGATCGCGTGAAATACACGCGCGTGGGCATGTGTCACGATAAGTGGATGCTGTTGGAAATTTTGTCTCGATTTAATAATTACGATCGATCGCGATAAATCTTGAAATCACTGCGATAATGCATTTTTAGGTGTTTAAGTTCCCTTCGACGCTCGCTATCTGTGCTACTTTTCTGTTATATGGACGTTGTAATCGAGAATTTGTTACATCATCCCAACACTACAATTTGCATTCAATTATCTCGGTTCAATTTTGTAAAATCATATTTCAATTCGTCTGTTTAGTATGACTTGTACAATTTGTCGTTTTAATTCGTTATTTGTTACGGTTTGATTAAGCCTCGAACAGTTACGACGGGAGTATAAAAATAATATCTGCATGCATGTATCTCTTTCTTCAGTTATCATTGGACTGCGGATTTCCATGCACTTATGGAAAATCAGGAAACACAAGAGCACCACATAATGCACAAAATTTTATAAAACGTGCAGCACTTTGTAATACTAAGTTCCCATAAAACTCTGTGTAATTTAATGTACGAAGTAATTCTCTATCTGAGCATATCGTATTTTAAATTTCCGTTTCCATGCTACAACTTTCTATCATGAAACTAGTCTAATATAAAAATTATAATGTGAAATATAAAGAATTATAACATAATGTAATGTTGCGACGTAAAATATCCTCGAAATATAAAAGTTTACTTCTAAATATATGAAAAAGGAAAAAGATACTAATTCAAATAAGTAAAAGTATCGAAGCCAGTATAAAACCATTTATCATCCGAAGATAAGGAAAAAAAAAAGAATCTTACTACGTGTCAAAATTCCCGAAAGCGAATATTTTTTTCCTCTTCTGAACCACTATCGTATCGCGTACGATAAATGCACGAGCAAAGCTCGAGGAGTTGCTTGCTCGGAATCCGCGGACTGGCGCGGTCGTTGCACCCGTTGCAAGTACATGCAACGTTCTACACACGTTCTCGCTGCTCGACTCACTCTCTCTCTCTCTCTCTCTCTCTCTTTCTCTCTCTGTGAGTTTTTCTCTCGTGACATTACCCTCCTCCGTGCGTCAGCCGCGATTTTATTTATCCGCCGTCTCGGCCACGCTTTTAATCCGTCTAATTGCGCCACCCCGTAGTTCGTAAATCCACGGAAGGAACGTGAATTCGCGATGGCGGCCTCGTTCGCCTTTTCTCGCTTCTGCCCCGGAAACCGCACGTTCGCATAATTTTCTCGTGGTATTTCGACACGTGCAAGCCAGTCCGAGAGTTTCCGAGAGTGTCTGTCTGTCTGCATCTTTTTTTATTCTTTTCGATTGTTTCCGATACAGACGAATCGTATAATAGGATGTAGTGATCGTTGCGACGAGTTTCGTTCCAAGGGTTTCCCTGATTTGAAGTTACCTTTCGCATTTTCAGGGAAAGAAACAGAACAGATCTCTGAACATTTTTACAGGTACGTACTATATTGGACGCTTAGAATTTCGTTTTAGAATTTGTAATTATTTTAGAAAATTAACACGCGAAACCAACGTTCGAAAATTATATCTCGCTTTAGATTTAGATCCTTACGTTTCTATCTTTCTTCGGATCTTCAGATCACTGCACTTTGGTATTTTAAGCTTCTGAAACCTAAACGCACCGTAAATTACACAAAGATAGTTACAAAATTCAGATACGTATGTACAGTAATATATACCAATATATAAATATACGGGTAAAATGAAAGTGACTCGACCACCAAATGAATTATTCTTTCCGTTACTTTCACGCTTCCTTAAACAATTTCTTCGAGCTGGTTTCAATCGAGCGCGCAATTGGCAAAAAAGAAAAGAAAAAAAAAAGAAGAAGTCGATCACTTTCGATCGCTCCGCCGGTACGAAACATCAATAACGCGTACAAAAAAAAAGAGGGGCGGGGAATAAGAAAAATTCAAACAAAAAGAAGGGTTGAGAAACACGCGTGGCTGACACACGCGCGCGCGTCCTCCCCCTTTATGCTCGCTCGTCGTAAAATACGTTTGAGAGCACGCCTAAAAATGTATCGAGAGCAGTATGTTAAGTACCTCGTCGTGGGCCAGGGTAGGACAAAGAGACAGAAGGAGAGAAAGAGAGAGACGGAGAGATGCCGTGAGAGGAAGTAGAGGGCCATAGAACGTACGGTGAACGAACTGGCAACTCGTTTTCGAACGGCAGACCGTATAATTGCGAGTGCTCGTCGCGGTTCAATCGACAAATGGGTCTCGGCAAAAACCACGTGATATCTGTAATCGTGTCACGAACGACTTCCACGGATAGCCTCTTTGCCTATCCACGTTAATTGAAACCACAAGTGCATCGAATGCCCGCGCTGATCGCTTGAAAATCGACGTCGGATCATCCCACTGCGTGCACACGCGTCGCATGTTCCACTTACGACCCGACGATTCTATTCCACTGACTCCGAGAATGCTGGTCCATTTGTGCCTGTAGGCATGAGTGTGTTTCGTATAATATCTGAATTCAGTTAGTTTAGAATTTCTCTTTCATTTGTTTATTTATTTATCTGTTCGAATAAACGGGAAAAATCCCTACTTGTACAAAAAAAGAAAAAATAACAAGAGCGAGCACCAAGATGACATTACATAAAAAAGAAAGAGAAAGAATTGAATTAAAAAAAAAAAATCAGGGATAGTATTAGAGTACAGGGTATTAATGTAATTACAGTGTAAATGAGATAAATTTCTGTGGAATGCTCTTTAGGTTTGTTGAGATATTTGAATGTAAGGATAGTGTTGGATTAGTTGAATAATATATTATCAACAGAAAACGCTTGAATTTAAAGAAATGTTAAAGATAAAAAATATTCGAGGTATTTCATTGGTAATAGTAGCTGGAATTAATGAAAAAAAATGACGAAGTAATAATAATTCGAAACAAATTCAAAAATTCTGTTTCTTTAATCGCGTTTGTGGAAATTTAATTTATATAAATAAACATAATCCAATTATGAAATAAATGAATCAATCGTGATTGGAAATATATTAATTTGATTTATAATAATCCTAGCACTTTAATAATTAATTTGAAGTCTTTTTTGAGTATTGAAACATCACTGGTAAATTGAATATCGATACAGATCCGATTAAATTTCAGTAATTCCTTTCATTCGATGAAATTTTACCAGAAGCAATTGGTCGAGAATAAAAAATGCGATTAGTAAATTGAAACGAACGACAAAATAGACACGAAAAATATTGTACGTTGGAGGCAACACTTAGAATATACAAAATACTGTTTTTTATTTAGAATCCTAACGATTCCCTTATCCCAAACTAGATTTCTCTACGAAAATATCTGAATATTCAATTCATTTCTTTTTTTCTTATTTTATTTCGCCAGTTATATAAAAATACATTCTTCTGGGCCATCATACAGTCACGCTCAGACTACGTGTATTTATGTATTTCTTTCAACAAAATTTTGATTCATAAAAATGTGCGAAATACACGTAATATATAAAATATATGAAAATACATATTTAGGTTCCACTTCCCTACTAGCGTTCATAAAAAAATAAAACTGCATCTATGTAAATTAAAATCTGTAGTATAAAATATATTTTATAATACATTTTACATATTTTAATACTAATATATATTTTACACTTAAAAGTATATATTTTATTATTTTATATATTTATAGAAATATGAAACTGCATCAACATTCACACCTTAGTTGATATAAAAACTAAAATTTGCAATTTAAATTAATTACATTTTATGTAATTAAATTAATTACATAAAATTACGTAAAAATCTGCAATCTAGTAATAACTGAAGGGAATAACTTAAAAATGAAAGTCTATGTTATTAAAGGTTATAAAATTACCTACAATGACATAACTATATTTATATTGTAAAAATCCATAATAATGTTATAGATTAAGTTTAGGCTATGCTTAGATTAAATTTAGATTAAGTTAGGTTATTCTAATAACATAAATATATTAGATTATGTTATTTATATAAATATATTTATATAAATTTTTACAACATTATAAAGCTATAATTTATTTTATACCTTAACAACATATTTATTCTATTTTATTTGCATTTTAATAATACATTCACTTATATTTATATTTTCCTTAATTCTGTTATTTCATAAATTTATATATTTTTATATCGTATCGTAAATTTTTACCGTGCCATTCGCTTTATAATTACGCAGACAAGTTATTTCTTCATTTATGCTCAAATGACCCCGTTACTGCCTTTCGAGGATTAAAAAAACAAAAAAACAAAAAAACAAAAAAAGAAGTCGAATGCTGGAAGATCGATGCTCGCGATAAATAGTTCTACGATGTCGTCGAAATTGCCGTTCGGAAGTAACGAGATACAAATAGAACCCTCTCGCGATCGCGCCACTATGGAACGAGCAGAGGTGACTGCCCCCGTATTAGGTCACATTTGCGCCTGCTCCGACACCGCCGCCCGCTTGCCGGGACGACGATTATGCCGCGTTCACAGGACCGTCGAACCTTTGACCCGTGACCAGCGATCGGTGATCCGTATTAACTGGCCCGCTTGTCGGCCTCGATGATACATCGATTGGTATATATCGACGCCGGGACGCTGTTCCTATATTGCTGATAGAAGCATACAGCCAGATGGTCTTTCGTTGATGCGATGTCACGAGGTGTTTCCAGACGGCGGATATTTACGCATGCTCATAATTTTACCAGGCTAAATTTCATTTTAGAGAATCAAGGTTTTTTTTCGAAAAAAACTCTTTACTAAAGTTTCATCTTTTAAACACGTATTTATGTCGCTTGCACAATTATCCGCTAAAATTTTCAACTGTTAGTTGAAAAAAAATTCCTTTTGTAATAAAGTTAAGTAATCTTCTATCGAAGAAGACATTCTGATCAGAGAACACGTTCTATCAACAAACTATAATAATCGATGACGTTACTGTAGCCTCGATTCTCAATATTAGCAACCAACGACGTTGTTGTAACAACGTAGCTTTTATAGTCGAGAATTCAGAATGAAAAGTAGGATTTATAAAACGTAGCACGTGAATCAGGGAAAGCACGTCAATCAGACGTTGAATAAGATTTTCACAATTAACGAAAGAGTGCCTCTGCATTTTTTACAGCGACAACTCGAAAATTGCGTGTTTCACGTTGGATCATTTTTCTTCGCGAAAGGGAACGATCAAACGACCAACACTTAACATCAGAACCTACCAACAACTAAACAGCATAAATTCCCCATCAAAGGCATCAAAAGCAAAAGAAACAGAGAAATTTTATGACACAAATGCAGAGCATTGATTTATATATTTCACAAAAAAATCATTTAAATCTCAAAAACAAAAAAAAAAAAAAATACATTGCTCTACATTTATAAAATTCCTAGAGAAGAGAATTATTAATTGGTCACTTTGGTCACTTTGGTCACTTTGTGGTGGTTCCACATAATAACGTTAATGCCAATTCTCAACTACATCGTCGGTCAGAAACATCTCACGCTCGGGCTTACGCGAGCACACGCGAGCATATAAATATTATAACATAACTATAATAACACATTGAATTCGCGAGCCCGTAGTCGGTGACGCAATTCTCACGTTCGCGTTATTAACGGTGAGCAGCGGCCGTGGAGGAAAAATCTCGCGTCCCCGTAACTCGTTCGCGGTGAAAAAGCGCGAGAGTTGCCGGAGGTCGTTGCCACGACGGCCGAACCCGCCTCTCCTCCCTCTCCCACTCTCTTCTTCAGCCCCTTTCGCCGTTTCTCGCTTGCCTGCTCGCTCGCTCGCTCGCTCGCTTACTCGCCGCTTTTTCCTCCGTCGTCGCCTTTTTCACGGATTAATTAAACGTTTCCTTTATCCCGGTCCGCGTTTCAATTTCGCCACTTTCTAAACGCGAACTGTTCCAAGCCGCGCTTCAAGAAACGAACGGAATAAACCCGGGTGAAAGTAAGAATGCAGACCGAGAAAATGGGACTTCAGCTTTCGGCTCTCTCGCGCACGTAGTTTCTTCAAAGTTGGAGGTTTGGAACGTTATTTTGAGGATAATAAAGTGAAAAAAACAGGTTACTTTATTCACCTCGGTGGTTTATTTTACAAAAAAAGAAAAAACGATAATCTGATCGAATTTTCGAGCTAAACTCTGGAATGTCCAAATACGGAATCTCCGTTTGTCTTTTTAATCGGTTTGTTTTTTTTTTTTTTTTTGGATAACGGAGAACATTGAAATGAAACAAAATTAAAATGCCAGTGTATAAATTTCAATATTAATGCACTTTGCATCACGTACCAATATTTCTTGACTTACAATATCCTGGGATTAATGTATTACAACATCTATAATTGCAATTTTCTAAATAAATATTTTACCCAACGCCCAAGACCGAGGAATTTAATTTTCATTTTTTAAATTCGTCAACGCGAAAGTCTTAAGGCGGTATTTCTATACTGCAGCAAACAAAGAGAAATAGAGAAAATTACATACAATAAAAATAGCTTTTTCTACAATAAAAATATTCATCATTTTGTTCACGATAAATGAAATTTATCGTTACGACATATGAATGAATTTAAGGTACACATTAAATCCACGTTTAATACCAAAACCTGTAAGTTCTCAAGCGACGGAGTCAAACTAAATATACCAAAAAAATTCCAATCTTCTCCGAAGCCAATAAAGTACGACTGATTAAAAATAGGAAATCCCATCTGCTGCCCACCTATTGCCCTAGCTTCGAGTCAATCGAATACAACCGACCGTATATATATATCGAATAGCAACGAATAGCAAATCAGAAAGAACAGTGTCATCGAAGTTGGTCCGAGGACTATCAATAAGATCGCGAGTTCACCGCGATCAAGTTCAAGCAGCCAGAGGCGACAACGAGCAAGGATTAGAGGAACAGAGGGCTCGAAAGAAACAATACGTTGCGATGAAGCCCCGCCGGGTGTGTGAGGTTCGGTCGAGAGGGGAACCGAGCTCGGGAAAAGAGAAGAGGCTCGGGCGCCGTGGCAACGACCTCTGCCACTCTCTCGTCGCGACGCCCGCGCCAGCGGCTGACCAGCGGCCCGCACTTGCGCTGAATAGTGGCCAGGCCGTTGACACAAGCCCGTCCTCTCGCGTTGGCTGCTGAAACAGCCACCAGAGAGAAAAAGAGAGAGAGAGAGAGAAGCCAGCAGAGAACAGCAGCGGAGTGCACCCGCCGACTGAAAAACTGTTTCGTTCCTCCTCTTCGGTTCGCCAAAGGAGACGACCGTGATTACTCAGGGGCCGGCCATCGAGGTCAATCCTTTCTTAACGTTCAACGAGGGGCGAAGCTTCTGGACGGACGATCCATCGCGGACACGTGTTCGCTGATGATTGTGATTCGCGAATAATCAGAGGTCTTACGATCACGAAGATCGGGGAGGTGGATATTTTACGAATAGAATTTAAGTATAGGCTATCGGAGAGCTAGGAACAGATGAGTCGAGGTTTCGGTGAATAAAAGAAAGCAAAGGGGTGATTTTTTTTTTTTTATATTCGTGCTTTGTCTTCATTTAAATAGCTACGTTTCAAAGTTAAATTCGAATTAATAATAATCGGTGGGAAAGTACTTTCTTTTAAAAAATGGAAATTCTTTAGGAAACGAGAGCATGATAAGGGTTTTATACTATGCTACTTGTCTGCGGTCAATAAAAATTATGCTTCAAATTACTGCCTGTCGTTTTTAAGTAAGATACGAAGAGAAATTCAAAGTAAATCAAAGATCAGAGCAGTAGAACTCTTCGTCGAAGAATGCGGACAGAAATGTTGGACGGGATCATGTTTAACTGTATCCTTTCAATTATCACTGTTATTTAAACATAACCCTCAAAGCCTTCGACTCGTGCGGGCCACTTGAGCCAAACGACTCGTAAATCCTGTACACCATGCCAGCTCATCGACAGTGCTTGAAAAGCACTGAGCATTGAAAATATTTATCATTCTTTTTCATATCAATTTTAATCAAGCTTCCCTTTTAAAAATATATTCGGACGAATATATGCTTTATTTCAAGAAATGACGTCTTTTTGGAAATCGACGCCATCTCCTAAAACTTTTATCCAAGTGTTATTATTATTATTATTCGTTGAGTTCCAACCTTGTTTCAACAAAAAAGGAATCTAAAAAGAAAGGAAAATACGTTTCATAAAAGATTTCGATACTAAATTAGATCGAGATATCATGCATATTAATGGAGACTCTTTTAGACAGAAGATTTCTTTATCTTTTATTTTTTCAAGGATAGATAATAATTGAAATAACGAAGCACAATCAAGGATCGTGCAAACAAACGACCAAAATGTCTTCAATATCGTGTATACTTTACAATATCACATTCAGCGTCATACTTCATGGTATTATTTTATGATAATTAAATAATTTCTGAAATACGTGAAGTGATGTACATTTTCCTAAATACACGGTGTCAAATGGAATTCTCAATTTTGCATTAGGACCTCAATTTAACATTGTCACCAATGATTTTAAAATTATCAAAAGTTTACAAGAATTCGATTGTAAATTTTCTTTTTTTTCCTTTTTCTTTTTTTAAGTAACTTTCAGTTTCAAGGATGCAAAGAAAGCACGACTTGTCGGAATCGCCACCAAAATACACAAAATGGCCACCAGTCTTCGCGAAATGCAAAATAGAAATCACGTACCGACATAACGCAATAATCTCTGGTAGAAACGTAACAGAGATTGCATAATGCCTTGTTTTTACGAGGTAGCCCGTCCTTGGACGAATCTCGCGAACTATTAATGCATCGGTACGTGTTGCATTGGTTTACACTAGCGGCCAGAGTTTGGTTCCTGTTGACGAAACAGAAACGAGAAGTGGTTTGACATCCGAGCCACACGAGAAAAGCTCGTTTCCGTTTTTCTTGCAGCCGTTCGTCCGTTTCAAGATTCGCCAGTCGATTTTACGTTGGTCGACTGTGATTTTCAAACTGGCGAACTGGAAACTTGGAAATATGCAAAATTTGCAAAATTCCCGAGAAACTGCGAGAATTGTAAAGTTTGAATGAAGTTAAATTAATAATAAAAAAAATTAATGATTTATGAAAAAAACATAAATTGTTCGTTTTATTCAGACGACTAATAACAATTTTCCTATTGAAATTTTTTGTGAAAATTAAGCATCAGGATAAATTACCTATGACTGAGTATCAAAATTAAGTAAATGATATTTCTTGAATTTTGAGCAATTACTATTTCAAAAGGATCTAATTTAATCTTATAGAATAATTTAAAAGATTGTGCGTAAGTGATATTAACATTCACATACTTTAACATCGATTTCCTCGAAAGCGAAATCTTAAATTAAAGAAATTTAGTCTTTTCATTTTCAACTTATTTTTTTCGCATAAAACCACTTCCTCTTCCATCGGATCAGAAAACATCCTGTATATTCTAGAATCTACAAATTACGTCACACACGATGCACAAAGATGTACGTAGCAATAATGTTATAATATTCAATTATACTCACAAAACTATAAAACTTCGTCAACATCCGCAGTACGTTTATCAATGTCTTTGCTACGTTATGCAACTATCTCGCGAATTATGAATCAACTTTTTACGAAACTTGCGCCATCGAAAATCCATTTCACGTAAAAATCATTGAAATCGACGATAAAAAAAAAAATCTTGAAATATTCATAATCAAAAATCGTCGGCAATCGAACAAAAAAAATCTTGATTCATCGTCTATCTCACTGGAGTTTGTGTCTCGCGTACTTGAAAAAATTCTTCGTGAAAATTTTTTACTTGTGAACTAGCGCAACCGATTGTCGATTGCTCGCAGATGATCGAGGAAGAGCGAGGATGTCATACCGCAAACAACGGATGTGTAAAGACATACGATATTCGTAATCACCTGTCAGCCACATTATCGTCCGGCTGGTGTCGCAATTACCAAACTGAAGTCTCGGTAACGTCGATACCGTTCCCGTCAGTGTCCGATTTCCTGTTATTCGTAGCCACCGTTTCCCCTGACACTGCGTGACACCGGCGCGATGATATCCGACGCGAGCATAAGTTTGCCCATGCACGATCTCGTCCGCGTAAATTTAGTTATACATCGATCGAGTGTATCGATTTGGATGCCACGGATTGTTACGCAGCCGCAACGATTTAATAACGATTTGCACGATGAACATCGGCCTGAGTTCTATTGAACAACACACTCACTAACTAATTATAGCAAGAAATGACAAATTGCAGGTTGTAAGTACCTTCTAGGACTTTAAGATTTGAGAATCTTAGGGGGTTTAGGATTTTAGAGATTGTAGCAGTTCCAGACTTTCAAATTTTAGAACATTGGAATTCTTGGAATTTTTAGAATTTTTAGAATTTTTAGAATTCCAAGATTTTTAGTGTTTTAGAGTGTTTTGGAATCTTGAAATTTTACGCCAAATAAAAAGTAAAAATCAGATGACAACCTAACATTTGAAAAGCATAATATTTCTAACATTTAAAGAAAAACTTGCAGAATTTCGCTTGCTTTGTTTTCATACTTCGCGTAAGAAAAACAACGATGATGGTAATTAATAACTTACGACCTGTAAAATGTCGCTCAATAGTGCTTCAAATGTACAAGGAAGCCTTTCAATGATGATTTTAGAATATTTCACAAGTTTCATGTTTTTGCGGTTTATTTCATATATCAGACATATAAAAGTATATCTAAAATCACATATATATATATATTCCAATATTAATCCTTTTGCACTCGAAATCCTCCTATCCAGAGGAGTCAAAGTTACAGTAAGCTTTAGTTGGAGAAAATTTCAAGTGCAAAAAGTTGTCTTTAAAAAGTAATAGTTTTCAATCTATACAGAAATTATTTATAGTATTTTTACAATCGACTTTGATTTCTTTTCATACTTGTTTACGTAGATAATATTAAAGATTGATTGCATAATCTTCCTACCAAGGATTTCGAGCAAATATTGTTTTCCTTCTTATTAACATTGCATTACAGAGCCTCGTTATGAATTGAAAAATATTATTCAAATCGAAGTAAAGAATGATTAAACGAATTATACGAACAGCCTACAAATTTGAACTTTGTCCCGGAAGTTTATTTAGCTGGCGCATTAATTGCAATTATTGTCGGCCATTATGAAATAGTTATCTAATGTCTAAATTATCTGAGGATTATCTGGTATAATAATTACACGTGACTACGGAATATATAACGTAATTCGATTGTCCTTAAGTACATAATCACTGGTAATTATGAACTAACGCATTTCATCTCATTTCATTATTCTACTCTGTTCTTCGCAAGCATTCTTCGACAAAAGAAAGTCGTATGCTTATCTAATGATCATTACCATAAGTGTAACATTGATTGTCACTAACGCGTGTGATCATAAACGTGTAATCTGACTCGAACGATTACGATCAAAATACCGTTAATGCTCTGCTAATCTGAATATCTATATTCCTCTATTATCCTTGGCGTGCAAATTTTGAATATTCCAGGTCTTGAAAATTGATTTACGCTGGATATTACGACGATATTGTTCAATTTCACGTTTGCTATCCGTGAAATCTCACGAAACAATCTCTGGACGCAGGAAATCATTTATATCGGACTTAAGGAAGCTTAAAAAATAAAATTAAAAAGAAAAAAAGAAGAAAAAGGTAAAAGAACATTCAACTTTTATACCGGCCGCGGAAACTACCGTGACCATTAACCGCGTCCGAAAATAACCAGAGACTTCCTATAATAATATCAACGACGGCTAGTATAAACAGGAGTTCTAATAAAATGAAAGGAAACTCGGAAAGACAAATCAAAATTAGGTAACAGAAAACAATTATTGATATTATGATCTTTTGATGCTAGTTGGACGATCGTTCTCATTATACTGAGAACTTCTCCAGCGTCACTCAACAACAGTCTGACACATAAATTTAATTTATGGTAAAATACTTTCGTTGACATTAATAGCGAATCAACAGAAACCGAGTATACTTCTTCGAACGTGCTGCTCAATCTCACGGCTTCAACTAATTATTTATAGCCATTTTAAATTTATTCATTTTATTAATTTATAATTTTCAAACGTGAAGCCTCCTTTCCAATAAATATAATTTTATAAGTTACTTTCTCTGTCGCCGCAAATGAAATCAACCCACGGTGTGATAACATTCAATAAACTGAAAATCACACGACCTCTCTCTCTTTCTCTCTTTCTCTCGAAGAATAGGAAACGAGAGCAGGGCAGAAGGAAACGCGCGGGAACAAGCAGAGGGAAGCCTCGTCTGTCAGCACTCGTCTCGGTTCAAGGCCGAAACAGTTTCACGTGAGAGCCACGCCATACGTGATTCGATTAATTGTTTTTCAGGTTCGTCATGGTTGAGCATCGGCGTCTCTGTCCGTCTTTTCCGGCCGCCTCTTTCCTTTCTCGTCTCGCGTCCTTCTCTATCCAATGCCGCCAGCCACGTAATCGTCTTACAGCTCGAGCACGAACGCGGAACGCGGCAAAAATAACGTAATTTATATGCCGAGCGGATAAGACCCGGCTTTGCTGTGCGGCGAGCTGAGGCTGACCGAGTCGTCCATACGAAGTTCAAGGTCGCTGGATATACGCGAAAGATATCCGCGATCTTTACGGAGCGAAATCTATCACGATGGATGAAGATTAGTGGAACGGGGAAGTAACTTCGTTTTCGCCTTCTTGTTTTTGCGCTCGATGGCCTTCGCACGGCGCCTCGTCGCACCGAGAAAACTTCAACAGTGGAACACCTCCGAATTAATCCCACGGTCTTCCTAAAATAAACGTTCGTGAAATTTATGACTTACTCTCCTTTTGTCTAAATCGTCCAGATAGCGATACAATTCTAATCTTTTACGATTCTCCTGCGACGAGTTTCGATTTCTCTAATTATAAGATTTTAATAATACCATTTTCTAGATATTCTAATCACGATACATCTTTGAACGATTAATTCGTTTGATTTGTTAGTATTAATGTTGTTTAGTATTTGTTGCATAATAAGTAAGTGTTTGTGTTGAAATCCCCGCTATTCAAACTGAAAAAGACCGTGCCATTTAAAAGAAAAAAAACAATTTCTTTTTTCCCTTAAAATAATTGCTTGCCAAGGAAGGCCGATATCAGTAAATATGGAAGGAAATATTATCACGACAATTTGTACATAGCTTTTTGCATATCGTATGTGTTGTAGGACATACGATCTGTTTCCTGAATTAGTCTCGATGTGCTACCGAGCTCCTCGTCGCTAGTCACGTGATCTCGGCAAATTGCGTATTAATATACAAAGTAATATTAGTGCTCTGTGTACTAATGGCACGTTATAATTATTTTAAGCAGACCGTAATAATGTACTTACGTTAAAATATATTAATCTACAAAATTCTAGATTCTATATTAAAATATAAAATTCTTTCTTTTGTTAATTAACAGAGCATATTAAACGAAAAATACATTAATGTTATGTAAGGTAGGTAATACATGTAGCAACCAAGTTTCGTGATATTTCATATATTAAAGAATATTTTAATAGATAAAAAATTGTACCTCTGGCACTTGCGGTCTGATTTTATGTCAATTCACTCTCAATTATAGATAATAATTTACATAGATTACTCTGATTAAAGTTTCGCGTATGTGAAAGTAAAGTCGAAGCGGTTTTTTGAGAATCACATTGTCTCTTTTTCACTTTTGCTTGCCTCAATTGCTTTTCTATCAGTCGAAGACAAACGCAACGTGTCGTCAGTTGTAATTAGCTTTCGATAAGGCGTTATGTTGCGAAACAACGGTGCCACGCGATTATCTATGCCGTTGTGATCATTCATATGCGTAGTAGTGTATTCTGATATCTAGTGTTTTGAAAACACAAAACGTGGGTCTTTCCATTCGAGTACACATATATATATTTGCTTCGTACCTCGTTTAATCGCGTTTAATCTTTCAACACACTTGCTGCAAAATTACACGTGAATTAATATATACCACAAAATTGTTAACTTGTTGGATTTAACATTCTACAGTGTACATTCCGCTATTCCATTGTTTTATATTCTTATGCATTATTATATATTTTCTTATACATTCTCTGATATCTCATTTTTTATATTCTTTTATTTTTACATTTTATTCCGATATTTAATTTTTCGCTGCCTTATGTTCTAGAACATATTCCAAAGAAAAGTCTAAAAATATTTCAGCTAGTATATTACAAGATATAGTCGCCGAAATGTTTGGACTACCCGAGTAAAATGGAAAGTAGGAAAAAAATTTCAATAGCATTCTTAAAAAATATATTAACCAATCAGGGACAATGAGAAAGTAATGACACTGGCAATCGATAAATAACAGAGGCTGGCATAATAAGTAAAAGAATACTCATGATGATGCAAGAACGAAGGAATTTATCCGATAGAATTAAACAGTGGTGGAAACGTAACTCTGTGAATCGCGTCCAGGAAGTTCCATTTTATTGGCTTGGCCAAATAAATGTTTGGATTAGACCGAGCTGTCGGTAGGAAAACTGAGCTAGTAATGAATTTTACAAGTGATGATTTTTATTTCCCAAAGCCGAGATAACCCGAGCTGAGATGCCCGCGGTGTGTCTTTCACACACAGTGGGAACAGAAAACGCGATTGCCAACCAATTAAGAAATCAAATTTACGTGGGAAACGGTTTGGCGCGCGGCTTCATGAATATGCAGATGACCCGCAGGAATTAATCGGTCGAGCACACACGACACCGTGTAGTTCTAGTAGCAAAACCGTGAAAAAGTATGAATACTTTGCAATTTCTAACGATACCGTTAGCTTGTCTCCTTGAACGCGTGTGTGTAAAATTGTTGCACGTACGAGTAGACACGTTCGTTGCATGATTTTCGTGAATAAATGTAACCAGACGTGCTGCAATTACGTGAAATAAATATGAAGATTAATATTCAGATCCTTGGCATTAATATTCAGATCCTTGTTATTATAAAGAGATATACACGTGCAAATATGTGTTGTAGTTTGCTTCCTTGTCTCTAGCCAGGTTCATTTGATTCAGATTATCGATAGAAGGAAACGTTGGTGTTTCTTGTAGAAGGTTTGACGATCTTTATAGTTATAGGAATTCTCATTAAATTATTGTAAGTTATTTGACGTGAAACAAATTGCATAATTTTAACTGTATTAATATACAACTTTTGGGAATTCTGGCAAGTATCAAGTGTCTCATCAATGTTCGTATACTCTTAACACTTGTTAATACTTTATTAAAAATTTCGCTTGAAATCGTCTTCGAGATCGCTTCTACCGCACACCAGAGGTTTGCGAAATCTGTCAAACTTGCTCTGTTGTTATTTATATAATAATCAGATTATGAAACTTTCGCTTCTAAGACTACGAACTGAAATGTCAACGACTCGCCCCGTTAATAACCTTTTCGTCGTCGATCTTTCACTTTGAAATTCCATTTCAAAGTTTTATGATCTTCCTAAACAGCTTAACAGGGGGGCATTCTTCGGAGGGACGTTATTAATAAACGTTATCACGGCCATGATGCAACGTGATGGCCGCTGCAACAGGTTAGCACAACCGAGTCCTTTACAGTTACTCGGCGCAGTTCGTTGCATCCTAACGGAACAATCGCTGTTCCGGAAACGTCGCGAATGATCCGCAATTGAAAATATTGAAAAATATTGCGTATAAAAAAAATATATCGCGTATCTGTCACTTATAAATTGTATAAGAACTCGTTTGTCGAAATTTGCTCGGATTGTCAACCGAATGTAACAATTTATTTTTCACTTATTTCTGCAGATTTCGGCTATTATTCGTTAATTTGCAATTTCCCTTTTTAATTCTACGCGATCGTAGAATTTTCATATCGTATAGTTAATATGATAATTTACAGATTGCCTCATTCGTCCAATTTCGAATTTTTGCTTTTACGACAGTAGAACTTTCGTGTCGTAAATAATAATCAATAACAATAATAACAACAACAATGGTAACAATAATAATGACAATAATTACAATAATGATAATGACAATGATGTTAATAATGATAATGATAATGACAATGATAATGATAATAATACTTGAATATTATCAATACAATAGTATAATTTTGTCTAAAACTAGGGCGTAGGATCTTGTTTCCTTACTTGTTGTTACTTTCACGAATAATATAGAATAAAATTAACGTAACACTAATTTCAGAAGATGAATTGATACGAAAAATTGAATTGAAAGACACAGTTCGGTAGAATTCCGAGAACTGTGAAAACGATGCTACATTTTTAGCTTTTAGTGGTGGGTGTACACGTACTAAATCATATTCGAACGCGGAAACGTTTGGATCATCGGAAACGTAACACGACCTGTATCGTTTTTATACCAAGTTTACGATTACGAGCGTAAAAATAGAATGGCTGGCCGGTTAATGGCTGGTATACGGCAAAGCGTCCATTTTTCAAAGACGGACAAGGGAGCGTTGAATCTGCGAGTAATACCGATAAAAACCGGCCACCTCGGGACGAGCCGTGATCTCGAAACAAACTGCGCTATCAGCGATACCCCTCGTGTTCTAGGAAACGAAATCGCTATCAACCGTCCTTGGACGGCAAAATGGCCGACGCAATCGACACGTGCGTGGCGTCGCAAAAGCAACATTTGTAATCGCGCCGATCGTTAATTTTTTTCTCGAAAACACTGTCCTCGAAATTTTTAACCACGATTTGTCTACCGATGATCTTGATGATCTACCGATCATTCGAACGATTTAATCAATCAACGAATGTTCTTTCGGTCGTTTAGCCAGAGAAATTTATAAACTAGTGTTGCCATTACTATTTTATTTCATTGCGTTTCAATTATTTATTATTTAGCGATCTCGTCATTGTTTTATTTTATTTATTTGAACATGTTGTTGAAACTCAATCCTATAAATTGTAAACCGCGTTCGTCATTTGTCATTTAGTGTTCATACTATCGCTTTATTATCATTTGTTGATTCAAAATTGATTTTACAATATTGCAGTTATATCTTTGAACGTTATTTTTCTGTTAAAGTTCTGTTTTTACCCGCCGTGGCAATAGATTTCGCAAAGGAAGATCTAATTTCGAATCATAGTTTAGCCGAGGAAGTTTATCGCTTCTATCGCCTTGATTTTATTGCCTTTATTAGCTCAAAGATTATTTTGTAAATTCTGGTTGTTGCTTCCATCGATTTAGTAAATTCTATTCTTTCTTCTACGAAACGAAAGCTATTATAAGCTTTCTGGTTTCAATTCGTTTGCCAATTAAAATAATCAATCGACGAGATATTAATAACTGGTTAAGAACATACGACATGAAATATAATATTTAATTCAATTACTTCTTTTATATATGCTTTATTTTAATTACTAGAAGAAAGTCAATTTTCAACAACTCTTTCTGTATAAATAAATTCTTGGCGAATAAGCAAAAATTAAGGAATAATAATTTAAATTCACTGAAGATAGCCTTTCGTCGACACGATCAAACGTTCAGAAGGATTATCTAAAAGTATAACTGAAGAAACGAGGAACGTCCATTTTTCACGATTTTCCATTTCTATAGTACATTTTGTTTGTACTATATACAAATATAGAATTATTAAATACAATTTATTGTAATGTTTAAAATGTTTACAATCATAACTAGGTGTTTATAATCATAATGTTAAGTGTCTGATGTACTAATTGTTTTAGTACACGAAAACGTTGAATCTCAATTTCCTCGATAAAGCTATTTTTGTGATGTTTCGCTTGCTGTTTCTTCTTCTTGCTCTTCAATTCGTCAGGAAGTGCAAAAAAAAAGAAAGAAAAAAGAACGAAAGACAGTACTTTGTGAGAGACAAGAGACACTCGAAATGAAAAAGGAGAGAAACGCGCAGACTGCCGAGGTGCAACACAGTCCGAGTGAAATAAGCGAACGGCTGGGTAAATGGATACCGGCGCGCGGGTTAAGTGGAAACAGACAGGCATGCACAGACGAAAAAGAGAATGGAACGCGTGCTAGCAAAGTGCACACGAATGGTGGCTGTCGTACGAGCGGTATACCACCCCCTTCGACCTCCTGCTACAAAATCCTGGCTTTGAATCAAACCTGTCAAAATCTGATAAATTCAGCGACGAAAGCACACGTACAGGCTGTTTTCGTAATCGTTTTGATTCAATATGAAAAAAACATGTCGACAGAAAAGAATAAATCTTTTCGATTTGAGGCTTCGTTTTCGAGAGAGTCGAGTTTGAAAATTTACTAATTCTATACTAAATACTCGAATTTTAGAAAAGTAAAATAATTAATAGAAGAGTAGCCTATACTCAAAAATAAGTTTCGTTTAAAAGTTGTCTTGGTACACGTGTACTTAATAGATTTTCAAAATCGATTTCTTCGAAAACGAAGCGTCAATATGTTCGCCAAAAATTTTATTCTTTTTCTTGGACTTACTTTCAAATAAAGAATCACATGTTGGCCGATTGTACACGATTTCGAAAACACCCTGTATGTACATGTTCGATTTCATGACAAGAATAATCGTTTATTCTACCGTTGTTACATAATTAATTAGGAAGTATTACTGTGTTATTGTATACCGTGTAGTGTACTATTAAATGAATTAAAATTATATTAATATTAATTGGAATTAAAATTATATTAATATTAATTGGAGTAGTGTGTTATTGTACCACTGCGCAATGTACTATGGAATCAATTAAAATTATGTCAATTTATTAAACAGAGTGGATCAGCTAGCTTGCACGGTTGAATAACACATAAATTAAATAATCAAACTTCCATTCTATCAGGATTTATTTTAAAAATGGAATGTCCTACTATAGGCATATTTAATCAGGAAATTGATTTTAGAAAATTAAAAAAATCACTTTACTTACAAGGAAGTAACCCATTTTTCAAATTACAGAATTTCTGTGCACCACAAATATTCAGTAAGTTGATTCGAAAATTTTCTCAAGAATAGAGAATAGTTATTATCCGTTCAATTAGAACTAATCCGTTCAATTAATATTTCGTTCGTATTATGTCACTTTATAATGACAGTTAAAGACTCTATTCAAAATTTTTATCAAAATACAATGTTTCATTTCTCTCCAAAATTCTTTTATAATTCTCCAGCAAATAACTGAACAATTCCCCAAGAATAAACGATTGCATAATTCCTTAAAAAAATTACAAAATTAATCATCCAATGAATATTTGTAACAATATCACTCCACAATGAAAAATATTTTCCCAAGAATCCTAACCTAATGCAACCCTTCCCCCCTTACCCGATTACGATCACTCTACGCTAACAAAATTCTAATCCAAAATCATTCCCAAAGTAGAATCCATTTCGACTTGCCGAAAATTTGCCCAAGGTCACAAACCAGCTACATATAGCTAATATAATCAACAAATGTAATTAATATTTCATCGTTACGGCGTTACGGTGTCGAACACGTTTCGTCATGTTTAGCAATTTTAATCTGTCGCGATAATTCCGGCGTTGGAAATTTCGGAGGTGGCCTTGATCGATCGTGGGTGGTGTCGCGTGGTTCTTATCTCGCATGGTTGGTTCGTGACGCGCGAGAGATCGAGAGGATCGATCCGATCGCACGTGGTTCGATGGTTGCGCGGGACACGAGCAGCTGGATCTACACGCGCCGAATATTCAATTTTCGAGCGTTCGTCATCGCTTTTTTAGCGACGACGAGCCGGTGGAAAAGGACGTTCCACGTTCGACGATCGTTCTCCACGAGCCTCGACGGGCGTTTACGATCGTGTGGCTAAGACGATACAACGGTGGAAGAGAAACACACACGTCGAGAAAGAGAGAAAGGAAAAGAAAGAGAGAAAGAGAGAGAGAGAAAGAGAGAGTGAGTGAGAGCCGCGAAGGGGCGAGAGACGAGGTGACGCGACCTTGCGCGATTCCAACGATCCGACTAATAATAATACCAAATCATTTCGCAAATACCGCAACACGCGCCGCAAAGTTCCATCGTTTTCTTCGCATTTCGCTCCTCTTTCCGTTTCTCTTCCGCCTACTTCCTCTTACACGTTCACCTTCTTTCGTGATCTTGTCTACCGGACGAAAGTGTGAATACATTTCCTGTGTTCTTTCATTTCTTTTTCTTTCTTTCCTTTTTTTTTTTTCTTGGATGCTCAGTCTTTGGAGTTTCTATCTTTTGGGTGCTCAGAGATTTCATTAATTGTAAATTATGACAATTATGTATACTATAATTATACTTCTATTAAGTACAGTATAGCATAACAAGTAATATATACTTCTATTTTTTTTTTCAGCACAGTACAATAAGTATACTATGTATTATATTATATAGAGTATAGTATAGTATCCTATGATACGTACGAAAAAGTTTTAAAACAGCTACTGAGTCTAACTCAATATTAATATTTAATATTGAAATCTGACATCAATGTTTCATTCGAAGTAGAAAGTGCCTTATGATCGTTGAACGAGGAGAGTAGTATCATCGTTAGAGAAAGTGAAGTCAAGAAGTGTGTTTATTCGAAAATAGGCGCGACAATTTCTTCAAAACTTATTCGCATATTTCACTTGGTCCTGAAAGAATCGAACTGCAATAAATCAATAAATAAAGTTATTCCTATGTAAATTCGATAAATAATATCGGAGGGCAAGAAAATATAAAAGAGTCGCGCGGAATCGTAAACAAAAATCGACCGTGGTTCCTCGTGACCGATGGAAATCCGACAGAAAATAATACAAAATTAATACGTAGCATCGAAAGCTTGTGACTAAGGCGAGATAAAGCTGTAAAGTATTTTTAGGAAGACAGATAGACGAGACGTTCGTACGATAGATTTTGACTCACCGGTAGCCAAAGGGAAACTGACTATTTTAACACTAGAACTATCACACCAGTCAAAATGACTGGTTTTACAATTTTATTTTAAAATTTCTATTTCATGTTACAATTTTTTCCCCACAATGACTTTTACAGTGATAACTAAAGAAATAATATAATGAATTTTATTTTATTTTTATTTATTAGAAATCAAAATAATTTGGGTAGAAATAACTTCGTCTTAACTGTCGGTAGTTCTAGTGTTAACGTTAGATTCTACGAAAAGAAATTTCACATTGAACTCTCTCTAGTCCAAGTGAAACTTGACAATTAATCGAAATTTATTAGACGATATCATCTGATTTCCTGTGATTTGTCTCTACGTTCATGGCTATCGAGACTTAATTAAGATCTCAAAAACAGGAGAAATATATTTTAAGAAAATTTTAAAAATTCGAAATCGGTATATAAACTTTAAACGGTGGAATCAATCAACGCTGAAATTATCAAAGTTCGTCAAATTGACAGTGTGTCTTTAATTATTTGCCTGCGTCACAAATTTTTCGATATCTGTTTGTTGCATTATAATATATTTTCTATTCTTTGTCTCTTTTTCCAAGTTTTATATATTTTCGTAGTCGATAGTTCATAGTGTTGAGCGTCTGTACTGTTTCTTAAACTAAAAGTTCCTTCAATGCAAAAGCAAACGTAAGATCGAAAGATTTTCGTCCGAAATTTAACGAAATATGAAAATATAAATGTTCCTCCGTATTCTTTGCCTCATTTCCCAAGTATTATACTACAGTAGTCGATGACTAGCGTTGCGCGTCTAAACGACACTGCTTCCTAAACGAAGGAAATTCTTCATAAATACAGAAATAAACAGAAGATCCAAAAATTCGGAGGTATTCCGTTTTACGAACGAAAGAATTGATGGAAAAAACATTTCGAAAGGGTACGCTCCTCGGTTGGTAGATGATAATTGGTAGCCGTTTAGGGCTGCTACGCACGGCCTTAGTAGGCCTTGGCGTGCTCAAACGGATTACGTGGCGGACTTCCGGCGTTTTTTCGTGGCTCAATTCTCGCGAGATCTCTCCACGGGGTCACCTCCAGGCTTGACCGATGGTAGTATCATGGCAGTACCATGACTCACTTGGCAGACGATAATGCCTATTAGTAGACGACGCGACGATTAAAAAGGCTTCGAGGATATCCAGTCTGCCTTGTTTCCAACCGACGATTCTTTTCTTTCCCCTTTTTCTTGTTTGTTTGCTGTCGATTGAGAAAAAACGACGATACGATATTTGTCTCTCTCTCACTCTCTCTGTTTTCTGTGTTTTTCTGAAATATTTCTTTTTATCGATTTTTTCTTCTTTTTTTTTTTTTTTGTTTGTTTCTTTTGTTTGATCAAGTTAAAACTTAGGGATATTTGGCTTAATATTAAACATTTTTCTCGGCGTTACTCGATTGGTCGAGTATAAAATAATTGATCTCACTTTGGTTTAAAAGATTTACGTGGACGAATCAAGTAGACGTGCTTGTGGCGAAAGGTAATGCAAGTGAAATTCAAGAGTTGAACGATACAAATGATCAAATGTTTAATTGATCGATTAGAGAATATTGTGTTGATGAAGTTAAATTTCATAAAGATGACGAAAGAGATCTTCCAAAATTTTCTTCTTTCTTTGTCTCTTGGAAGGACGTTAGTTAATTTACTACGCCAATCTTCAATTCAAGAGGCATCAGATTCCTGGCTTTCTATCGTTTGAAGTAGAGAAAAAATGGAAGATGTAACAATTGCATGCACTTCTGTCTTGTTCGCGTTTGTTTAATTACAAGTCCTTCAAACCTGCATGTCAATCGATAACACAGATCCTCATCATTTTCATTGCATAACCTCGGTTAGCATTTTCTCAGTGGATACGCGCAATATTCTCTACAACGTAATAGCGACCAGTAAATACATTGACGTCACGAAAGCGTTCCGTATTTTGCGTTGCATAGCGATTCTCACCGATATATCGTCGATATTGTTGCACGTCAATCTGTCGCGATGGTTCCCGACTAAATCAGAAATTTGACATTTCAGCCGTCATTTTAATTTCGTGACCGAAATTTTCCTATCATATACATATTCAGAATGTTCTTCCATTTCCAGGCAATTGAATAATGCAAAAACGTTCGTTTTTTGTGATCATATTATTTATTTCAAGGAATGAGAAACGTTAGACAAGCTAATTGCAAGTATTTTTATTTATACCCACTGTGTATTTTGTTTTTGTAAGATTTAATATGTTTATTTGATTATTTAGTAATGAACACAAAATTGGGTCCCGTAGATTGTAGAAATTATGGACTAGTATTGTAAAAAATATTAACAATAGAAATAGAAATGAACAATCGATCTCTTCCTTTCAAAACAGAACAGACATGTTTCCAACAAAAGAAAATCTAATAATTATGATGTACCAATTATAATACAGAAAGTTAACTAATAATAAAAAAAATTGAAATCAACGTCAATCTTTTATTTTTAGTATAGTTTCACTTATAAAGTTTCTCGATCGAAGAAACTGGCGATAATATTCAAGGTAAATATCTACTACAGAATGCAATCTATGATACGAATTGGTTATCCAATAGTATCAATTAATAATGCATACAAACACACGTCGAGAAACGAATCCGAGAAAATTGACGGGAATACTGTTATTATCAATCCCAATACAGCTTCTTGTTGCTTATATCAATACTCGGGAGTTTGTCAAATACGCAGCTGGTTACATCGAATTTTGCATTAGCTTCGCACATTTTAAAAGAAAATCTAAATTATTCAACTTTTGCTCGTTTTAAATTTCGTAGTCATTTAATTTGTTATTTAGTTTTACATAAAAATCTACATGATACACTGTGAATAAATAAAATTTATGTTTCTTCTGGCTGGAATAATTATCGCGATTATATTAGAAAATACTACACGAATGTAGGAAACAGTGATCGTGCATAAAGGTGCAATTCAACGCGATATATTTTACATTTACGTAAAACACATTGACGCAATGATTTCATCATCTGTTAATCGTACGCAATGGCGAGCCGTGTTATTCAAGAAACAACCAAACAACCGATTTATTCCAACCGATTCACTTTTCGACCGCCGAGAAGGAGAACGTTAAACACTTAAACATCCGGAGCGTTGATTACAAAATCGGTGAAAAACAACGACAACCTCGAACTCTTTCGGAGAATCAGTCCTTGATACAATAACCTTCTTTCTCTTGTTCCTTTTACCGTTTGAAGAAATCGAAATTCGATTGAAACCGTAATGGAACGCCAGACGATGTGATTGCGTTAACAAACGAAAACAGATGGAAACAATGTCAATTTGGAAGTATTATATAATAATTTGCGAAACATCATTCAAAATACACGTTGCTGATCGATTCAAACAGGTTTCTCGAGATTTGAAGAACGAATGGCAGAAGACATTATAGAAAAAAGGTAAAGTTATTATGTAGATTAGATGGATTAAAATTCTGCCTCGAACCTCGCACAATATAATAAAATTAAAAATTTCGTATTATTAGATTTTAATACAGAGAAGAGTATTTTATTCGTATAAAGAAGAGTATTGAGAAAATATTGAATAATTTATGCTGAAGATGATGCTCGAATGAGAGAGAAATGAAGAAAAGATTTTCTCGAATGAACGATGAGAAAGAAAGTAACGAGTGTCAAAGATTAATTTTCAATCGAATCGAATACAGAATGTGCTTGTGTACTCCGAAATTATTCACAATGCAAATACAATGATAATAAATAATTTTAGTTTTACAATAATAGAAACGTATCGTATTTTTTACAAAGAAAATAATAGTCTGCTAGAGATTAGTTTCTTTTTTTTTTTTGTTGTTGTTTCACCGATATAATTAACCGAGAACAATATTTTTGAGAACGATTTTGTTCCGTCTTGACCGAAACAGGTCATCAGGTTTTTATCATCTCGAAGTTATAATATAAATGGATTATTGAGCAAATTAAAAAATTGCGTGTTTTATTAACCATTGCAAAACACTTTATTTATTTACACTTATCAATAAAATTATAGAACTGATGGTTAATATATACAAATAGAGTTTTCTAATTAATTCTTTTAGTGATTCGATTTGATAAATTCTTTCGTGTCTTTTCTAATATCCATTGAACATTAATAAATTTAATCCAACAGTCTTTGTTATACGTCAGTGTATGGAGATTGCAAGGTATTTTGCATTTCAATTTCTAGTACACATCGTTCATAGAACTCGACACTTTCTCGAGAAAAGAACGAACAATTCTTTTTAAGCTACAATATACCTACAAAAATGTACACGTCTCATTAATTTTCAATAAAATAATTTCCAACAAAACATCAAAAATAATTTCTAAATAATTTCTAATAGTTTCGATAAATTGTATTACTGTGTGATTTAATACAATGTAATACAATATAATGACGTGCAAATATCATTTTCGTAGCCGTTAAGAGTAATGAGAAAGTAAAAGCAAAACCTAGCTTGATCCTCCAAACAAAAGGGAGAATAACAAAATCATTTGAAACGAGGTATCAAACAGAGATCCCTCCTTCTAATCTAAATTACATCCAACATCTAAAAATCGAAAAATGTTTCAAGCCCGTGGCTCAACGAACTCGACGAGAGATCGAACGTGTTTCGGATCTAGAGGACGACCTTCGTCGGTAAATCGTCCGTCGGCAAAACAACGATTTGTGGAACCGGAGGGACCAGAAGAAACAATTCTCGCGTGGTCACGTCGATGGAAACAAACGGCCGAGCGTGTTATTATTCACGAATATAAAAGGAAGGCTGACGCACGAGGAGCGGGAGTCGCGCTAATCGCTGGAGCTCGACGCGACCACAACCTCGACGTCGTCCGATAACGAGGAAAGATTATGCCCAAGGACAAGGCCGCGTCGGCTCCGCGCTACGAACGTGCGGACGTTCGCCACGAGACACTGCGACGAATCCGCGAGAACCGCCACGGCGATACGCGTTCTACGCTCGAGCGTACACTCGCTGCAACAGATATAGACAACTGAAAGAGACTTCTTTAACCTCTTAACGCACTCGCCCGAGTTAAGTCGGGTTTAAGAAAACGATTTTTTTCCGCGCGCCCCGGTTAACTCGTGAGACCTGCAGTTTTCGTTTTCTATATAAACACAACCTCAAATATACTCGTTAGACAGTGTTGTGCTTATTTTCTCTCACCCGAAAAAAGTTGCCACCGGTGAATCGCAGCTTTTTAATTGGTGCGTTAAGAGGTTAATGTCCAACACGGCGGCTAAAAATGTGTTGATGTCCAACATGGCGACTCAAAATGTGTTAACCTCTTAACGCTCGTTAGACAGTGTTGTGCTCATTTCTTCTCACCCGAAGAAAAAAAAAATTAGCGGAAAAACGGCCATTTTTTAATTGGTGCGTTAAAAGGTTAACTCCTCGGTGTTAACGCACCGAATAAACGTGTTCTATTCTGATTAGATGTCCAGATCATCGGCTGATTCGCCAAAATATAGATTCCCTTTTCTTTTTTATCTCTAACTGTTCTCTGCTCGGTGAAACAGTAATAAGATCGATAAATAAAACGTCAATCCATAGTACTAATTAACGCTCATTAATATTGCGTCAACGCAACGATTCATTTGCGATTCAATTTACATCTACAAAATTTGCAGTTTAATTCCTTTGTCATTGTAACCACGAGAAAGACTAGGGTTCTCTCAATATATTCTCTCAATATATTATCTCTTTCACACTTGGATTCTGTAATCCTACACAGTTCGAAGAGATCGATGTACCTACAAACATTGTGATAAATAACTCTCCTAAAACCTCCCCTTAAACCTCGTTCTCCAAAATACGTTTCTGACCTGATGTATTCGTATCAAACATGTCCTCGTGCGAAAAAATAGCAAACCGTGACGGAGAACAGAACAATTCTTCCACACGGCGTTTCCCAAATTTCCGTAGCGAAACAATGGCGAACTTGCCTAGTCGTCGGTAGTATAAAACGTATAATCCTTGCTTATCCTTGCACGAAAATAAATTATCATTCAAATGCAGAACGGAAATGAGAACGTGACGATCTGCGCTGGCTGTTCCTCCCTTTCACGGAGGGGAGGAGAAACACGGCGTAACGCGGTCATCGGTTACAAAAGCGGTCCGTTCTGCTTGTTTTCACGTCCTTTATATTTGGGAAATATAACAGACGTCCGTTTCCTTCTGCTTCCGCGCCTCGTCCCATTACATTGCCGCATGTTCTCGGTTTCCGCCGATTTGCGTCACGTGTGGCGCATAGGTATAATTACGCGTGTATCGAAAGATTCGAATCGGTCGGATTAGAGGTCGAAGTGTATGCCGCGACGAGAAAAATGAACGATACTACGAGGAAATTTTTTATAAGAATATACAATACAACAGCATGGAATATATTATAGAATATAGTACAGAAGAAATTTCTAGTAATAGTATCCTATGATCTAGTAACAGATAAATATAATTCACAATTTCGGTTAAAATTTTAAATTTTATAATTCTAATCTGCTTTATAATCCGCAGTTATAATTTATAATTTTTTATAATCTATAACTTCGCAATCCAGTGATAAAATAAATGAACTTTTACCAAGAAATTTTAACGAACTTCTAACAATTTTAATTGTTGTAGAGAACGTTTCCATGCAATCGTTTATAAAATTATAACTTTGACATCAGTGCAGTTGAAAAGAAAATGTCGAAGAAAGGAGACGAACAAAATACATTATTTTTTTTTTTTTTTTTGGAAATACATATTTTTCTTGTATAGATCAAAGCTCCTAATCTATTGTAATTGCACGTGTGTGCTTCGATAGATAGAGTTTAACTGGCTTTCCAGTGGATTTCGAAATACACCTTGATATTTAATTTTTTTAGATGCGGAACAGAAAATTTCTATCTAAGAATCACAATCATAATCACACTTGAAGATATAAAATTAATAACATAGTAGATTAATATGAAAGTTATATAATAATATAACATATATACTACGATACTATATATTACAAATTTTCCCTCCCATTCTTCGATATATCAAGACACTACTATTTTTCCACATAAAAATAGTTTTAATTACTTTTTTCTTTTTATTAGTAATGCTAACAACAGCATTACTCTTTCAACTAAATAAACGTTGCAGTTAGTTAAATGATTAATTAATTTTAATGAAGCTGACAATCAGTCCGAGGACGTTAATCGGAGCTGCTTATATTAAAAGTATAATTTACAACGTGGCTATATCTGTTTATATATATTCTGCGAATAGTTCCCCACTCTCTATCGTATCAGAGAAATTAATTTCGCGATCGAATCGATTGTTTGCACGGATGAACGACGTGTAACACGCGCGTGTATACATAAGTACGAACGTTCACGGCCTCGAACGCGTTTGATCGACGATATCGTAAGTAGAATGAGCCATCCATGGCCAGACGTCGTCTCGATATCAATGCGTTGATGAATTATCGCAATGAGTTGGAATTTTTGGTTTTACGTTGAATGTATGATCTTTTTTTTTTCTTTTTTTCTTCTATCGGAATATGATTGAATATATACCAAATTCTATCGTCGAACGTACGATTTTAGAAATACTCAAACGGTCATTAGAATTAGAAATACTCAACAATATTGCATTTGTATGTATTTAAATAATCGATCATCACTCCACGTGTGAAATTATTCTTTCCAAAAATAATATAAAATTGAGGGTAAATTCTTGGTTCAACGTTTTTTCTTTTTTTTTTTAATTTTGGCTGTTTTGCTTTTCATTTCGTTCCGTGTGGCTCCATATGTTCTTGCGATCTTCCACATCGACGAACACGTGATCTAGCATTTCGTTTTATTTGAGACAAAATTGGGGAAACATTTTTGATAAACTAGAAATTTGCCAAAAATAAGTTGACAAGCAGCGCTTTTTATTAATTGTTACGCAAGAAGGAGTAATACTTTAGAATACATTGTTATACGTGCAGCAATCTGATTTAACAGCTTTGTCTCATATGCAACAATCTAATTTTGTAGCTTTGAGTAATCGATATTTTCGGAGGCAACATTTTTGGACATAGACGAAGTTTAAACGAGTGAAAAGTGACTTTATTACTTTATTTACTAATTACTTTATTTAAAAATCAAACGAAAACGTAATAAATTACGCGTTATCATCATTTGTTACGTACTTTTGTTAGAGTCTACTGTTGATACGACATAACTGAGACATTAACGAATTATTAAATTGCAAAGTGCAATGAGCGATTTATACTTGGTACATTCAACACGATATACATAATAGTACGTGATCATCAAAATGATTCAAAAGGACGGAGAATTTACGTGGACGATGACAGAGACGACTCATTCCGTGCGTGTAAGCAAATCGTCGACGGAACACGAGATATGTGACGACGCAAATGATTTACAAGGCAAACAAGGCATACCAAGCTACTCGAGCTTTTGAAACGCTTCCAATTCCGTGCTGCTGTTTGTTGCGATCGACCATCGGATTACTCCTCGATACGAAAAGAATGAACCTCGAAATATATCACACTTTCTTTCGTCTTCCATCGAATTTCGTGAAAATTCGAAAACCGCAGCAACACCGAGATATATAGTAGTCGTGTAAATGTTACAAGAAAAATGTTCAATGAGATAATAAATAAAACGCGACAGCAGCTTTCCTGGCGACGTCATTCGCCATTTTACAGCCCATCGATCTTACAATTAGAGCTGCTTTCGTCAAACGTAACGATAATGTGGAAAAAAAAACTCGCTAAGATCAAAAGCACGAGTCTGTTAGGGATATTTTACGAAAATACATTTCGAACATTTTCAATTTCAAAGTGTTCAAAGTGTTCAAAATCATCAAACGATGAACTTTTTCAACGTACATATAAAAACTTACTTCCCCATGAAAAATAAAATCGTATTTTTTTCTCCGGTGAATAAACGATCTCGATCGTTTCTCGATCGTTTCGCGAAGATTTCTAAAAAAAAAAAATTCTCTGACGATCCAGTTAAGAAAACTGGAAGTTTCTTTCAACTAAAACTTTCAATACTAGTACATGCAATATCAGAAAAAAAAAGAAAGAAAAAAAAAAGGAAAAAAACAAATCAGGGAAATGAGTTTTAGATTCGGTTGACTATTATGCAAATCTTATTCTCACGTAACAACGCGATCGACGTCAGAGATGGTTGAAGGATCATCACGAAGGTGATGAATTGTTAAAAGAATATGTAATATCGACGCGGAAGAGGCGCGGAAATTTCAAGGAAGTTGCTTCGCGAGTGTTCGACTTTGTCTTCTAAAAACAACGTAGAAACACCTTGGTTTCTTTGTTGTTCGAGGGAAGTCGTTTGAGAGTTCTTCGAGTTCATTTCGGTTCTTCCTAGAAAGACATTAGACGCCTATATTCCATTCTATTCTGTCAAACTTTTGCCACCACGTAACACGATCCCTTCCACGAACGTGGACCTGTTCCGCGAAAGAATATATATGTACATATAGATTTATCGTGGAATTGAAAAAACGTTTCGGCTATTGTCGAAGCTCGTCATTGAAATTCAGTGGAATTCCAACATTTCGACATTGAGAGTTAATTTTCGACGACATTTGATGGACGTTCGATTTACGCGAGGTTGTAAGAAATTTTGCGTTGTTATTTCAAGCTCCAAGATTGATAGGGATTTATTAAAAGATGAACCCTTGGCTGCCATAAATGTTGGAACTTACGCAACTACCCGAGGAGGATCTAACAATCGTTGATATTTATATTCGATTATGTATACGTATACGTGTGTCGAAAAATAAATTGTTCTTGCTTTTGTTCGTGCATTAATAATGAAAAGAAACAATAATATTGAATTGCATTAAAAAGAGAGGAATAAGATGAATGAAAATTGCAGTCACAGACTTGTTCTGTGGTTAACATTGAATTAAGTGATCAACTTGAATTACTTGAATTACGAAAAATTCTAATAAACGTTCACGTTTGATTCAACTTTGTGAAACTTATTAGATCCCCGACCTATTGGAAGTTCCGTTCGCCTCGTTCGACTTATCGCTACGCAGTTACAAATTCCAAACGCTGATTTCATTCCGCGAGTCAATTACTCGCGACAAAGTGTTCGAATTGAGAAACCTTCGGCGGTAAGAAGTCGCGATAAATAGCATGAACAACGTGCTTCCACCGATTTCTCTGTTTACCGCGTCATTTAAACAGACCGAGCGTTATATCGAGATCTCTGATAACCGCGTGTTGCCATGTTATCGCGATAAGCGCCGGGGTTCAAGTACGAATCCGGTTGATCGTTCGAACATAACCTCGGACACGCGCGCGCTGCCTTCGAATGAGCTTGAAAGAAAGACAAAATCTAAGAACAGAGATGAAATTATGGATAATACTCTGAATACTCTGTTGCTAGCTCCGACTATCTCTGTCGCTTCATGTAATAAAAATGTCGTATAGTTACGACTGTAAAAAAAAAAAAACGTGATGTGTCGGTAATAGCTTTTTCCGTAGATACAGATAATATATGTAGATGAAATCTGAATTTCAATTTTCCTTTGATGATTTAGCTGAGCTTTTTTCTGTGACATTAAATCAACATTATTGGCAGAATTTCCCAAAATGAAAAATGACGAGTTATTAGAGTCGTCGATGAATTTTAATGAAATAAATAAATTTTATATTTATTTGTAGATTCATGCGCAAAGTATTTAAAAAATATGATAAATAATTATAATTATGTGCAATAAATCCTATATTTACAAATTACAAGTCATATGATTATCTCATTTGACAAAAAATTTTCAAAGATTTGTATCCTGTCGAGTCACTAATATTCAACAGTAAGTATATATAATGTCAACTATATATATAGAATATATCACTTTCAAATGTGCTCCAACCGTCCAATGATAGCAATAAAAAATTACCAGTCCCTGTCCTTTCGAAAGTGTGAAACACAAATTAAAATTGATTCTTCACTGCACTCTTCATTTTTCAAAACACCAGTTATAAAATTTACGTCGAAATCCAACAACCCAATCTAAATACATCACTCACCAATACTGCAATAATTATTGATAAATCCGAGCCCTATAATTTATTACCAAAATTATAACTTAGAGTAATCATGTAAAATAAATACGAAGTTCGAGATATTAAATGACAAATGATAAGAAGACTCGATCGTATTAAATGATTCTACCGATTTGACGTCAGCCACGTCGCCTCGATATCTGCGTCCGATTTTCTATGATCATTTACACGCTCGTACCTAAATCTACACGGTCGGCCGTTCCAGCAGGATGCTTTGTGCCTGGTGAAGGCCACCAAGGCCATGGAATTTTATTTTTTACCGCGGCCTGTTGGAATATTATGTCAGCATTATGTATAGATCGCCGGTTCCGCGGACGATGCTTCGATCTTTTCGGGCAGAAGTCAAATTGAAGGCCAGCCACGCACGAGCAACGCGCTTCGAAACGAACCCGAACGAACCGTTCGTCGTCCTTGCGACAGTTTTAGCGAATTTCGCATACATCGAACGGGCAAGTCTAAAAATGTACGAAAGTTCGTTTATATACATGTACGAATTGTTCGGGCAGAAGATAAAAATTGGACTCGTTTTTCTCTTCTTTTTTTAATAGAGACACTCGATGTTTATACTACAGATGGACAGAATTTACATAACTAGAATAGCTGTCATTTCTCGTTAGTTTTTTTAAAAATTCGTATGGCATTATTATTTTTTAAAAAAAGAAATTTAACTTTAAACCTCGCTTCGTGCTGTTATTGCAAATCTCTGATAAATTAACATCAATTAACATTCAATTGAAAATTAATTTGCTCAACAGGAATTTGTTTAGAACAGATATGTAATGATTAATGAAAGAAATTCAGGTTTCAATATATATAGAAGACTCGGAAGTTAATCGTTACATGGTTTTTTATTAAAATCGATCTGTACCACGCAAATATCCTGTTACATTACCAAATAATCGCCATAATATAGTTGTTACAATACTGATTGGTTGACTGACCTAAACTGATTTCAAAACTGTCCATATATTACCAATATGCAGCGATTCTCATTGTTTAAAATTTAATAAAATGGCGAGGGAAAATCGTGTTTTCGAGGGTCATTATAAAAGAGAAACTTGAAATACATTGCAGATTATTCAATCTTTTTATATAATACGATAATTTATCAAGAAAAGTATCTTCATTTGTCTATCTGCCACGTGATGTAAAAACCTTATTTCAGAATAAAATGAACGACGCTTTTGGAAAGTAGAGGCTTCAAGCTTTAAAACGAGTATTATATCCACTGTCGTTTATGACTTTTTCTTACAAAATAACAACAGTTTAAATATTATTTAATGCCCGAATAATAATGGGACTCGGTAATGTGCGTCGTAGTATTAAAATTAAAAGAGTGCGTTTTTTTTCAGAAAGAAACTGCGTTTATTCGGGTTTTATCGTGCAGTATGAGAATGATTCGTGTATTATCTCTGACGATACAAAGGCGCCACGAAATTTTTAATACACACACACATATATATATATAAAGTACGTGTTTGCTTCCCAATACGAGAAATTCAAGGCTACAATAATTCTTCTAATTGGGGCAAATGGTGTTTTTAGGGGATCTTGTTTTGTTACTTGGCACACTTCGTAATTTGGGGATGAATCTTTATAAGAGCGGGAATTGGAACGTGAAAACTTGTTAATGGAAGAATAACGGCCAGCATTGGATAGACCGGTCTCGTTGATAAGTTTTATATATACAGTGTGATCAAAAAGTACCAAGACTGATGTAACAAGAAACTGAATCGCGTTGATCAAGGAGTTTTTATTTATTTTTCACACGCGTCCCTCTAGATACACAACTACTGATTTAGATTCATAAAAATCAAAATTTTGTTTTCAATTTTTCTTTGCGAATGTGTCTATTTTGCACGCGCAAAATATTTATATTTATTTTTTTTTCTTTTTGGGCAGGTGTAAGAATTAGAGTACAGAATGATAGTGGTCAATCTCGGGGATATCAGTTAGATTCATAAAAATTAAAACTTTTTTTTAATTTTTCTTTGCGAATGTATCTATTTTGCACGCGCAAAATATTTATATATATATATATATATATATATATATATAAAATTTTTTTTTTTTGGATAGGTGTAAGAATTAGAGTATAGAATGATAGTGGTCAATCTCGAGGATATCAGTTAGATTCATAAAAATCAAAATTGGCAGATTTTCATTGGAAGTTTGATTTTCGGGAATAAGAAAAAGCCGCCAAAATTAAAAATTCTGCGACGACGATTATTAATGCACGTGGATGCGCCATCGTGGAGCAGGGATCATTCTTCCGAATGCTCACACGTGCAAATTTGTTTCAAAAATGTCTGTCCATTACATCTCGATAGTAGGACATTACATCTCGAGAAACAGATTCGTTTAGGTGCAACTAAAGAAGATTGTCCTTCTATTTTGTCATCAAGCGATTAACGATCTTCTTTAAATCGTTCAAGCCGTTGAAAAACTACGACACGATTTAAAATATAGACAAACACAGTCATATGCATTTCGCATCATTCTGCAAGTTTCAGTTCGCTATTATTTCACTTTTAAACCAAAACTTAATTGCGACCTTTTACTCCTAATTATACTTCTAATCATGAATGAAATCAAACTACGCAGTGCTAGAACAAACGAACATCGTGAAACAAAATAATTCTAGGTCACTGGAAGAGATTTGAATCATATTGAATCTCTGTAAAAAAACTCAGTGGAACTTTTTGAACGTATATACATGTATATACTTTTATATCGTACGTCAAATGCTCAACAATTTTTTAGCATCGATAGTAAACTCCAATAAGAAATACGTCAGTAATACGTTGCAAACATACATTGAACGCACGTTCGTTGCATAAATTATAATGGTATTGCGCAATGTTCACAAAATTTCTTAGTATGACAAAAACATTTTTCACGTTCTTCCGACGTGACTGAAATTTCACGAAAGTAGCGAAAGCTCATTAATAACAACAAATTTTGTATATCTTTCAATGTGATATATAATGTATAACGTTGACATAGAATAACGTCGTACTCTGGAAAATTTCCACGATGTAAGGAAAATTGCAAGTGGGAAAAAATGCGAGGAACATATGATGCATGAAATTTCATATCTAAATGCTGTCGTTACATTGTATCAAAGAACTTGAAACAAATAATACAGAGTGGGCTAAAAGTTTCTTCCCATTTTCTTTTGTTTAATAAAACATCAAAATATAAAAAAAAATTTTAAAAAGTATGCAATAAGAGAATTGTTTCAGTAGAATTTTTGGCCCACGAATATTTTTGAAAATATTCGATTCGCGTCGATATTTTGATAAAAAAAATCTGACGCCACGAAGTGACACGTGGAATAAAAAAACAAAGTCGCGCAGGGGCTGATCGATTCACTGACCATCAATCAATCTAAATCTAGAAGGTTGTAAGCGGTGAAACCAGGAGGCTCCACCACCTGGAACAGTCGAAGGATCCACGAGCGACGAAACGTAACGACGAACAGGCAATAATAAAACGAAAACGTTTGTGCGATAACCGCGCGAAGATCTGGAATCGAATCGTTTACGAAACAGCGAAACTCAAGGCCAGGAAGTATCTGCGAGATAAAGTTTCCGCGAAGCGACCGTACAATCAAACGATCGTGACGTCGTTGCTCGAGGTTAAGATCTGTCGACGCTCTGGATCCGTACTTGAACTCGTCCCCGCTGAATCACGCCGATACCAAAGTGCTCGATAACGAAATCGCACACGCGCCGTGAGATCACACTCGCGCACACGTATCTGCCGTCGTTCACGAGTATTTGATATTATTATTTACCTTACAGGTATTTGACGTGGATTTTTAATTGGAGAATTGCAAGTGATCTGTTCCTTTGGAATCTCGGTGCTAGACCGTGGACGTTTATGTACACTTGGGAAAATCAATAGTGCAAAAATTCATCTGTGCACATGATAGATCCAGAGTATTTAATTAGTAGCGATATTTATAATATCATATAAATGAATATTGTACTATAAATTATATAATTATGCAAATTTGTCGTTAGTTTCTATGTAGAATGCACAAACATAATTTATTATTTTACTACAAATTTTACATTATAGATGATATATTTTTAAATATATTCATATATGTTATTAATTTATTTATTGTTGTATGTAAAATGGATATATATATATATATATATATATATAATAGAATGTCACTAACAAATTGATTTTTAAAAGCCGCTATATTAATAAAAAAACTGACATTTATAATTATCGAAACTATTTAGAACCGCTCTGTTATTTGGCAAAGTCTTTGCCACATAGATCTTATTAATTAAGCTTTCTTTTCTTTTATTATTAAAAATATACTGTATGATAACGTCGATATGCTATTAATGATGAAAGACACACAATGTAATTAATTTCTGCTCTTTAGCCAAGTTCAAATACTGTTGCTACACGTTGAGTAAAGCGTCTGGATCCACATGGACGACAGTATACATGCGCGCGAAGACACGCGGCCAAATAACCTTCCTCGCGGCTGTTCGCTGAAGAATCCGTTTAGAGGCGTGCGGTCGCGGTAATCCGCGGCCAGAAAACGCGAGACCAATCGATCATTCCAGAGGGGACAAAGGCAGACCCGTTTTACGTAATCGTCGGACACGTCACAGATCACACGTGAAAAGGTTAAAGCGAGCGTGACGAAGCTCGATCACCGATGGAAACGTACTGTTCCGTACAGCCTTTGAACGTTTGTCGCGAACGTTTCCTAAATATTGTATTCTCTCTCTGTTGGCGTGTCTGTATTATTTTTAACTTTATTATTAACGATATTTAGAAAGTTTCTTGTCTCGTTTTCACGCTTCTTTGGGAAGCGCGAGAGTACTAGACAAGATTCTTGGATTTTCGGGGGGATTTTGGGCGAGGAATTTATGACGAGATAATTGATGGTCCGAGGAAGTTGTAGTTCATGGAATTATCAGGACGATCTAGACGCGTTATTTTGTACTCTCTGTTATCTCTTTTGAACTTCAAACGTATTTGGAATATTTGTGAATAATTTTGTAACTCAAAATTGTCAATGTCACATTTGCGACATGCAGACTTGTCACGTTGATTACGTATCAAGTGACAAGAACAATATTTGCATCTGCGACTTTCCAAGTATAAAATCGAAATCAAGATGAACGTCGGTTAGCACACGTGCAACGAATTGTTTTTAAAATTTTTACCAATCGTACGGCCCGACTTTCGTCTCGCTGTCGTAAAAAACGGCAGAAATCATTTCACGCGCTAGCCACCTTTCATCTTCGTGTTCATGTACGATCTTGTCACGATCCAGCCAATAAATCGTCGAGACTGATAAGAATCACCATCTCCTTCTCTCTCTCTCTCTCTCATGAAAATCACGATCCTTCCTGTTTTGCAATTACAAAGTACGTCATTCATCCGCGAGGATATATCCACGATGACGCAACCAGCGTGTCTGACAGAGAACACTCGAACTTGACAATCGGTAAAAAGTACAGACAATCGTTATCGGTAGCTTCGGGGCACTACTGTAAGAAGAGATTATCTCTTTACGCGTGAACGTAGGCGCCGGTGACCGCGCGGCAAGGGGCCACCACGAAACTTGTCGATCCGTACAAATTTCAAGGCTGACGCCAGACGTTGTCGCACGGCGAACACGTGCGTCGTCCCCCCAAGGTCGTGACAATGGTACGGATCTTTCGTCGTGTTCCTTGCCCGGATCCTTGAGCGGCATAGGTGACGAGAGACGAGATGCTTCTGATATACATGACACGGTCTATCAATGGCTCGTCATTGGCAGGAAGTTGTATTCGGTTTACATGAGCAGCGGCGCTTCTCAAATTTTTCCACCTGGCGATCCCTCCTCCCCCCCCCTTTACCTGAGCAAATATTTTCCCAACCCTGGATGTATAGAGACATATAAACTAGGAATACGAATTGAAACGTTCGCTGGTAATAAATCATAGAGAAAGTTTATTTGAAAACGATCCTTTGGTATACCAATATAATTTTACCATGTAAACCTAATTTTTGCTAAAACTTATTTTGCAACTCTGAAATTTAGTTGCGCGATCTACATTTTCAGCCCCCGGAATAAAGAAACATGGAAATATGAAAAAATGGAATGGGGATGTCTCTTCTCGTTGGAATCTTCGTACAATTACAAAATATTCAACTAAACGATTATTTTTTCGTACTATCAAGTTTCGTCGTCAAAGATTCGTTCAAAGATTAAAAGCTTCACAGATTCGTATTAGATACGTATAAAGAATACGTGTGCATAGAATGTATATAATATGCAAAAAAAAAAAAGAAAAAGTATCTAAAGTATTAAAACTTTCTATTTAGGTTCCATTTGTTTAGCTCTGTCCATAAAAATTTGATGCATGCAAAAATCTTCAATAAGTAAAGTTACATCTACCGTTATGCCAAAAAAGAGAGAAAGAGAAAGAGAGTGTTAAAAAATGTAAAACTATTGGATTTTGAATAGAAATAAAAATCACAGAAAAAAGAGATGCTGAGTCGCATTCAGTTCGATTTTCCAATATCGAGAAGTTTTGTGTTTTACGTCAAAAAATATCAATTTTAAGAGTGTCGTTTTCTCTCAGAAGACTTAACGATATTATCAAAGAAATATAACACCGTGCTCGAAATAATTATAATCTCCAGTATGAATAATTATCCAAATGAGATAACAAAAGAAGTCTTGCAAACATAATAACACGACAGTAACATCCACGTGACAACACAAGGAAGTTCGACAGCGACATTGAACGAAAAAAACGTACAAACAACATAATCAACCGACGAGACTTTGCTTTCGATTTAAAACAAAAATCGTCCGGACCGGCTGGGACTTTAACAGAATCGTAAAAAGCATCGAGAAGTTAAACCTCCCTCGATTAAAGGAGAAGGCACAAAAGACTGCCAACCGTACGCGAGCGCGATGAATCTTCCTTTAAGTTTAACAAAACGTAGCGAAACGAATGACGAAACGTTTAAAGAGCAACGTGCAAGAGGATGACTTCGTGTTTTCTATTATTTGGCACATTAATTCAATCGTACTGTACGTATCACCCGTGCTGCTACACATGACTTAACGGCTTTGAAGTAGGATAGTATCGATTACCTGGTCGCAGGATATTTATGGATGTTTTATTATAGCATCGTACGTTAGAATTACATATGGAACGTTCACGTGTAGTACGCGGTATAGTTCACGTGCGCTGTACCACCATTCTACGCCGGGGTGAAGAGAAGAAAAAAAAAAAAAAAACAAAAAGTGCTCTCCACGCTAGTGTCACATTTATTTTTATCGGTCTTTTGTACGACGACACGTGATAGATATTTGAAGCGCGTCAGTGGCCGTGTAATTTAGCCGTGTAAGTGAAATAGGTTCGTCAAGATCGGACACTGGCGGGTGAACCATAGGCACACGTGTATATTCGGTGACCGAGTCGAAATGTATTTTCGTTACACCGTGGATCGTCACTTGCAGAGAGAGAGAGAGAGAGAGAGAGTTCTCGCCGCGACTCTATTTTCGTACAATTCATAGACAGCTGCAGCGCAAAACGTTTAATAATAAAAATAAAGTTCGAGCTAAAGTACAGAATATATGATGGCGTTGTTTATCGAAAACGCGAGTCATTTTCCTAAATATAATTTCTCTCGCTTCGCCTTCCGACACTTACGGGTGTTCCGTAATCTGTTACGAAATCCGGGTTTGTTTATCACTAGGTGGATTCTATTTCGCAAATCGTTTCAAGAAATTAATATAGGAGAAACGATGATTTAAGAGGAGAATTTAGAACAGGTGGGGGTCGAGCGTCGTAGAAAATTTTCGCTTGGACAAATAAAGCTCTACAGTTTCACAGAGCGATCATTCGCCGTTTTAAGTATTAAATTACCTCGATGAATAACGCAGCTTCGAAACAATGAAACAATATCGTGAAGATTAATAAAACGCCATGATTTCCACGATATAATAGTTCTAAAATCAATAAAATTTCTTAATCACGATTAACGCGTGTTGTGCAATTCGTACGTCACGAATAAAAAAAAAAAAAAGAAGTAAAATTCTATTCCACTCGAAAACTCTCGTAGAAAGTCACTTTTCTCAGAAAACAGGAAAATTTACTTCTCGCTCCTAAATAAGATCACGAGTTTCAAAGGATTTCTCAACAAAATTCCTTCCTAACGTAAATCAAGAATAATTCTCGGGAAATTGGTCTAAATATAGTTTCCTCTGAAAACAACGAAGCTCGTCTGTGGTAGTGATTCCGATTGGTCTGGACGGACGTGTGAATAGCGGTTCGCGAACAGGTCAGCAATGGCAAACGGTGTCGATTATAGGCGAACGATGTTGGTGTTGGTGATGTAGCCATTACTAGTGGCTAGGGATGGGATCAAGTCCAATACCTACTCACGAATCCGAGTCAAACTCCATCTCCAAGTTTCGTTTCGTGGCTACTTGCTAGGAATTCACAATTTGTTTTATACAAGCTACTTTCGAGCCGCAGAAGGTTTCGGAAAGTTTCGGTTTGTTAAAAGTATAATAGTTCAACGTTCGCGCATGCTCGAAGTTAATGCGTCGAAGAAATTTAATATAATCAACAGACTATTACATATATAAAAGTATGAAACTATAGAACTAACAGTACGCGATGAAGTAGCGTAATTAGCGTTATCTTGCTCTTTTCATGTTTAAACAAATTAATTGCGAAATCGTGTGATCACAGAAACACGAAAGGATATTTCGAATCAAAAATGTGACAAGTTTCCATTGTCAAAGTTATTTGAGGAATCACTCGAGTCGAGATGATTTGATTTTAATTGAACGTTAATTGAAATCTTCTTGAAACATCGTTTGAAAAAATCTACCATTCCCGAAAATTTTTCTTTCAGTTCTACTTAAAATAGGATTTCCTATAAGATACATCAGATACATGAACATCAAACGTGTTAGGTTAGGTTTATGACGGAGAGCATGCTCTGTCAAATAAAAGATCTATAACAACTACTTGTAAAGTACTCAATTCCATTTCTATGCACTGTCCAGCAGCATTCGAGCCTATTTCGATTTTGAAGTATCAATACTCGTCAAATATTCGAACTCATCTTGCTTAGATTCGAGTATACTAGAAACTAGCGTTAGAAATACTCGTAAAGAGTTCGAAGCGAACGATGAAAGGTTCGAGCCAACTTGTGAAGTACTCGATTTAATCTCTGTTCACTATCCATCAATATTCAAGGCTATTTTCAATTATCATTTTGATTTTCGAAAGTACTCATGAAAGATTCAAGTATATTAGACACTAGCGTTGAAAATACTTATAAAGGATTCGAGTTCAACGATTATAGGTTCGAGGTATTTTAGCCACTAATATTCGAAGTTACTTTGAAGTTACTTTGAAGTATTATTTTGATTTTCAGAAATACTCGTGAAACCAATCTCGCTTAGATTCGAGTACACTAGACACTAACGCCGGAAATACTCATAAAAGATTCAAATTCAATGATTAAAGATTCGAACCTACTTGTAAAGTATTCGATCCCATTTCTAATCATTCTTATTCGATCACCAATACTCGAGACTACTTTAAAATATCATCTAGTATATTCGCTTCGATTCGAGTACACCATAAATGATTCGAATCCAACGATTTTTATTGGAATCCACATGTAAAGTATTCGAATCAATATTCTATCCAGTATTCGAGGCTACTCTGAAAATTACTTTAAAGTAATTCGATTTTCAGAAGTACTCGTGTACATTTTGCTTAAGATTCAAGTATACTGCACACTAACGCTGGAAATACGTTCGAAAGCGTTTGAAATAATACCTTAAAGAGGTTCGAAGCTACTTCTCGTGAGGTACTCGATCCCAAGTATACTACACACTAACGCTGGAAATGCGTTCACAAGCGTTCGAAATAATACCTTAATGAAGTTCGAAACCAAAAATTAAAGGTTCGAAGCTACTTATGAGGTACTCGATCCCAAGTATACTGCACACTAACACTGGAAATACGTTCGAAAGCGTTCAGAATAATAGCTTAAAGAGGTTCGAAGCTACTTCTCGTGAGGTACTTGATCAAGTATACTACACACTAACGCTGGAAATACGTTCAAAAGCGTTCGAACTAATACCTTAATGAGGTTCGAAACCAAGAATTAAAGGTTCGAAGCTACTTCTCGTGAGGTACTCGATCCCATCTCTACTGGTAGCCAATATATCTATATAAGCGCTCGTGTCCGTCCCAGTCGCCCGTGACCACGTGGCCTTGTCCTTGTACGACGTCGACGTCGAGCGTTCCGTGCCACCGACACCCGTCGTCGGTCGCCGTGGAACCTTCCAACGATGAGCTGCGGCGGAGAAAAGAGAGATGCCCCGACTTTGATCGCGTGTGCGCGCAACCAGTCTTCACATACGTATAAATACAACAGGCACAGAGAAAGATAGGAATCTAGGTATGTGTGCGTGTGTGTGTACTTGTGCATACGTGCGAGTGTGTATGTGCGCGTGAGTGTTGGTGGACGCGTTTACGCGAAGCGAAGGCGCCGTTTAACACGGAATTACGAGGTAATTCGTCTCTTGCCAGCGGGCAACTGCGTCATCCGTAACTGTAAATCTTCTACCTATCGATTTGGTGCAACCTTGAATGCCTGTTAATTGACAGGCTTAAAGGAAACCGTGGCACCAGCGACAAGATCTTTCGTTTCGGGAGGCCTGCGGATAAAGATGAAGTTTTAACAGGGAAATCTGAATGTTCTTGGAAACTGCGTACACATTCAGCGATCTCTGAATAATATTTCCTGATTTGATTGTTCGATATTTTTCGCAACTTGGAACTTTTATATACTTCTGTGCACGCTTAAAGAGAATTCGGTGCGAGCGACAAGATATTGAGCGATTGCGAATAGAGATGGAGTTTTAAGAGCGAAAATCCCGATGTTCTTGGGAAACTGCGTAACACATTCGGCGAATGTGAATAATATTTTCTGAATTAATTAAGTATTATTTTTCGCTGCTTGGGATCTACCGATTTTAACGTTTGAAAAAATATTTAATATTCAAGTTTGATAATGGAAAGCATTAGTCATTACGATGGAACCACTTTCGCTTTTTTGATTAAAGGTAAGAAAACCGGGATTGGCTTAGAAATTGATGAATTCAATCTTATTCTCAATACTTCGATGTTTAATGAATTTTATTAATATTCCTGTTGAAATATATAAAAGAATATTCTGCGTATACATCAAGAACTTTGACTGTCATATATATATAAATTCTAATGCACGCGAAGCATGCCACACGTTGAAACATTTCACCTCTCTAATATATATTATCATATACATTGTAAATCGCACATTTTTCTGTAATAGAAACACTTTCGTGGTTACAAAAATACAATTTCGAAATTAATAACTCCTACATTCTATGAGTATGAATTTTTCACAATTGACACCAATGTCAGTTTCCCACTTGCCTGTCTATTTTATGAAAAAAAATGTTCACAGCAACGCGCGTCCTGCAATAAATACAAACTTACAACCGCGATTCTGCGATATATGCATGCAAAGCAGCTCGTGTGCAACTTTAATTGGTAGCCTGGTGGATTCACATACGTTTCGCGTACCGATTTAATCGACGACAAGAGGCGTTTCATCGCCGCGAATGAATACATGTGTCGAAAATTATTGGCACGCCGAGCGTAACCGTGTTTACCATCGCCGGTATTCAATCGTTTCGCTTTCGCCGTTCAATCGAGCTTTAGATTCCGCATTTTTCCTTCCATTATACGACGAGCGCGTCGATCGACGCGAGACGAGAAAATTTCGTTAACCGATGGTTGACTGACAATAAACGGTTGTAATCTTACACCCCTTTCAGATAGAATTTCATTCGGATAATAAATGAAAGGGAACGATGTGAAGTATAACGAGTTACGTGGTTTCATGGTACGAGGGACATTTTTAAATTGAAAATATTTAATGAGGTATTTTTATTCAATCGTAACGCGACGTTTATTAATTTTATTTATTTAATTGCAATTGTCATTATCTCTGCCCTTCGAATCTTCAGATCAGACACTGTATTATAGCTACGAATTATATTATAACAAGCTAATTACTAAATTGTCGATTTACCTTTTAACAATTTAATAGGCCCGAAGTCCTGACTAATAACTTCGTGACTCGAAAACTCGGACTTGATTTGTTAAACACGCGTTGTTAAACACTCGTTAAATTCATTCTTTTCGCAAAACTGAAATAAAGAATAAATAAATAATTCAGAACGAATGTCATAAAAAATAATAATAATAATAATAAAATTCTGTAATGAAAATAAATAGCAGAGAAACAGGGTTGATTTTGATATCTTGCCATTCCATACATCTCCCGTGACGTCCCTCCGTATCGCGTTTCTCTCGATGTAGGTTTTAACTTTCATTCGAAATGCTCTTTTCATTGGCCATCAATCCTGAAGCTATCGCGAAAAGATTGAAATAGAACGCCTTGTACGACGTCCCTATAAATCTCGTGTATAAGCGCCCGGTATCGCGTTCGCATTTTCTGCAAAATTATTCAGAAACGAGCGCCGCGTGTCACGAATAGGAGACGACCGCTGTCGTGTCATCGTGTCTCGCGTAACATTATGCAATTTGATTAAAGACTTCGAAACCGAGGACAGGACGTTCCTCGAGAGGAACTGTCGAGATCTTCTGCTGATTCGCGGGTTCTCGCTCCGCGGTTTACGATGAACCAGCACAGTCGTCCTGTTGCGACGCTGATCTGGCGAAGTGGCACACGAGGAAGATAATTTCATGGGTTATAATTTCTGATTGAGAAGAGGGAGGAGGATCGATATTACCGGTTTCTTTTTTTCATTATTTTGGTTTGTTGCCTTTTGCATTTAGTAGAATATTTATTACTTCGTGCATTGTATGATATTTCTGTTACTTCATGTAGGTTAGAATGTTAGAATAAACATTTATTATTTTATACCTACTTGTTATAATGTACCTTTTTATACCTTCCTTTCATTCGTGATAATAATAAAATAATAATAAATAATTATAAAATTAGAATACATTGCGGACGAAACACGTTTAATTTAATTTTTAGTGAAACAAAATACAAACGAAATATGCTAGCATTACCTCCGATCCTGAAGGAAAAACATTCTTTTGTTATTTCATTGCACAAGCGTGCACGAACAAAATTCTGCAAACCTCGTGCAAAATGATTTCTTTAGCAGCAGCATTCGAGACGGCGATAATATAATCACGTTACATAAAACGAAGCTAAAACGAGAATAGAATATTTTCGATTTGTTTGTTTCCATCTTGTCGCAGGGTCACCGGGGATATTTAGCCACTCGAAAGCCAAATTTCACGAAATCAACGCCAAATTATTCTCTACCTACGCCACGATACGTCTGAACAATAAACACGAACGCGAAATCGAAACAGGACGCCAGCGACCGATCCAACAACGAACAATAATCGATCGCGATTCGATCCATGAAACTCTTGGAGAGGAGGCTCGCCTTTACCCTGCGTATATCAATTTCACACGATCCAATCAATTTCCTGTATATAGCTTTATTATTTCTAAACGATACGAACCGATCTCGATCTTGAGCGCGCGGAAATTTTCACTCGTTCTACGAACTTACGAGCAAATAATTCGTAAGAACTTTTACGTCAACGTCAATTTGACACGATACTCTTTCGATTTCACTTTTTACAAAGCACATAAATTTCCGATGCACGATATTAAAAATTTAACATTTTGAAAAATGAACGACTCATCCTCCTGGATTTACGTGCACGGTGATGGGCAGAAACTGAATATATAGAATTTTAACATAAATAATGTTTTATCGAGTATTTACATGTAATGTGCAAAAAAAAAGAAGAATAATAAAACGTGACCATAAGTAAATTATTATACGGTTTTCTTCCACGAAATTCCAACATTTTAAGATATCGACAATTTTTCATCATTATGTGTTCAGTTAATTTGAAGGTAAATTTTAGAAAATAATATATCCGCAATTGTTATTTTTCTTTGTAATTTCAGTTTATGGAGTTGATTAACATGACTTATAGATACAATCAGTAATATACAACTTATATACAGAATAATACGCTAGAGTACGTAATAATATACAGAGTAATATGATATGCAAGAATTTGACTTTTTTTTATGAATTAAAAGTAGAACAAGAACCAGAACTCGGTACTGCAAATTAATTAAAGAAAAGCTACGAGTGAAACGCTGCTTTGTCTCACCCACACGAGCTATAATAACTTGCCTAAATAAGAACCCCGAGACTATCGAGAACGTGACTGTTAAAACGATTCTCATAACCTTCAAACTTCAAACCTGACCTAATTACTAGACTGCGGATTTTTATGCATTTGCAAGGAATTTCGAAGTATCAGATCCCGTAGAATGCAATTCCGTGATACGAAAGAGATAAAATTGAAATCACAAAGAGAATAATAATAATAATAAATTGAAATCGCGAAGAAAAATAACAAGCTAAAAGTGTTGTTTAGCACTTCTACTAATATTTTTTTTCTTTCTCTTTTTTTTTTCTTTTTTTTTAAATTATATCCTCGAAAATATGAAACAAGAACGTGGCCACGTTCAATGCCACCCACAATTATTTGTTTCCCCATCGGAAATAATAAAATCCGAAAAATCTTGGCAGCGATCGAAATCTCTCTCTCTCTCTCTCTATATATATATATATATACATATTATATAAATAACTATATATATATATATATACACATTGATTCGCGATATCGCTGAGTCGCAGCACTTGCACAAAGCGCCGTAACAATCGCAACGAAGCGAGCTTCGTCGTTCTCTCTTCTATAAGCTGTCACTGAAGAAAGAATCGAAGAACCAGAAACGGAAACGACGAACGGATAGAAGAAGGTAAGAAAGAGAAAAACGGAACTGTACAATCTCTTCACCGCGTGTCGGGTGAAGAGACGTCGTAGACGTTGTAGGATTTCGAGATTTGGAGGATGTATACGACCGGCGGGACGTATATACCGTGGCATATACGATGAAAGCACGCGATGCATCTAAACCAGGAACACGTGAGAACCAGTCCGGATCCAGTCTCCCTTCCCTCCCCCTCCCCCTCCTCCCGTCCGGCTGCAGTTGCACCGGCTCTGGCGGTGGCGGTGGCGCGCATCGATCGGCCGCTCGTCAAGGCTGCGTCTTATTCGGGCAAGGCCAAGGTCGTTGGCTGGCATTGCCGCCGAGCGAAGGTGAGATTGCAATTTTCCGCACGGGGGTTGCAGCGCGGAAAGTGCAGCCAGGGTCACGGGCGATCCGCGAGATCGAACCAGCCGTTCTTGGCATTCGCCGGGATCGATGTGAGAACCCGAAGCGAGCAAACGGATACGCGGAGCGATACGGGGGAGGGATAGGTATTGATAAACACTTCGACGTGCCAACAAATTTCGTGGGGTATATCTCAGGGAGGAATCTTGATGAATTTAAGCTCGGCGGGGGTGATTTTACGGGGGATTTTTTTTCGTATCCCGGCAGGGATTGGGAAATTTCGAATTTCCTCACGAGGTGAGAGTTGCGTATATATATGTTTCGAAATTGTCAAAAGGAAAGCGTGGATTGAGATAAATTGAAATCACAAAGAAAATAATAACAATAATAATAATAATAATAAATTGAAATCACGAAGAAAAATAACAAGATAAAAAGTGCTGTTTAGCATTTCTACTAATATCTTTTTCTTTTTTCTTTTTTTTTTTAATTATATCCTCAAAAATAAACGAGTTTATTTGGACAGGGGTAGCGAATAGATTCAGTGCGTTTTAAGAATGTTAATATAGTCGGTCAAGGAGAAATTCTAATTGATTTTGAGTTAGATTCGGGTGCTTTTAAAGGGGTAAGTCTGATAGATCTCACATGTATATTTCTGGAGCTACGATTGAACATGTTAATAGATATACGTGTGCGCAAACGTGTTAATCGTAAGCTAAGTAATAAATTTTAAATTGTTTTGGTACAAGCTTCTAAAAGTTCATGATTCTTGCATCAATTTCGACAAGATTACTATTACGACAACTGATAAATTGATTTCTTTCCTCGATGTTTCTACACTCAATATATTTCCTGAACAAGAATTTTCTAGTGTCTTCGTAGTATCTTGCATCTATAATATATACTGATTTAGAGGAAAGCTTGGCAAGAAGAGTGAATTCTTTCATTCCTAGTTAAAAGCTTGCATACTGCTTCTCTAATGATCCGTGTTTTTCTTGAAAATGGATCCTCGCTAATTTTTAATTCGTTTCCATGTAATCATTCATTTTGATTATCATATAAATAATTATAACTTCACGTTTAGAAAATAGATACGTCTGTAAAAAATATACGTATGTACAAATTACATATCTTATGGTACTTATAGAGAATTTAGTTATACTAATCTTCTATCTGATCCAAATATGGACAATAATTTTCTTGAATAAATCGAATTTCTAACTCAAACTAAAATTAAATTTTATGTTTCTAAATTTCAAAATCAATTTGAATGTCTTTACTTTTATGGTAATGGCAAGATTTTTGATCGTGATGATAAATTTCCAAGAAGTTAAATAGGTCTTTCAACTATCCCAATTTTAATAAGAATAACAAAACTCAAACTTTTATGTTAAAACAAAGAATTTCAATAAATTCCTCTCTCTCTCTGTTTGTCTTTTATTTTTTCTCTTCTCTTCTATGGGTTTCAAATTTAGGCGAGATGGAACCAAACCAACGATACGAGGAATGAAACTTTAAGAAATGTTCTCGTATCGTTCAGGTATCAGCAACAACAACCGAGTTGCGCAATAATGACTACCTAAGCGGTGATATAATAATGGTATTGCAAACAATATTAGTCAATAGGACGTTTCCTGGTTAGATAATGGCGGCAAGGTTGCGTGAAAAGAAGCAACGTACACAAAGATATTGTTAAAACCGACTTCGAAACTGACTTCTATCCAATCGGCCTATAATACGAGACACGATTCATCTCGCGATTAAAGACTCATTTTATTGACTCGAGTTTGCGTTCCTCAATTCTCCACCGAGATACGTATTTTTACTTGCCACATCGTGCGATAAACTACGAATCAGACGGAGTAAACGGAGAAAATTCTAGAGCGTGAATCGGAGAAATCAGATTCCGGAAACTTGCTTCGCGATCTTTCTATTACTTCCTCTCGTTCAATGTTTCTGGTATCACGTTCGTGACAGATTATAATCAAACGGCAACTGACAGCAATTATGTTCAACATATAATCTTCGACGTGCAAGTCTTCGCTTCATTAGATTCAATGATTTCGTTGAACATTTGTATCTTGATTTTTTTAAACTTCATAAAACTGTAAGACTCAGATGAAAGAAAGAATTTCTATCGAATTGACCGTTCACTTTTAGTCAAAAATTCTGTTTTTTTTTTTTTTTTTTTGAAATAACACAGTGAAAAGATTAACTCTAAATACTAGTACCAGTAGTATTTAAATAGAATGAACAACACATTCTTTTGCCACTGTTGGCAAATATTCACTTTCATCCTTTAGCATTTCGATTAACGAAAAGTTATTTTTATCGTTCGACCACTAACGTAATTCAATTCAACAAAAAGTAATACCATTTTCAATTCTTCAATCAATTCTTCAATCAAAAATGACTTTATTATTATCGAATTGCTCAATATCCTCACAGCGTTTGTTCCAACAAAATTAATTCATCTCTATTCCCTTTTCGTCCCGAACTATTTTTATATTCAACTAGAAATCTGCTTCCCCCCTCCCCCTCCCCCTCCCTTTGACGTTCTATAAATCCTTCCGTATATTGTAAAAATCGAAGGTCTTGACATTGTTTCTTTAGTCACCCGCCGTCGCGTCGCGTCGCGTCGCGTCGCGTCAACGTCGCGACTTTAAATACGTCGGTGCACGTTTAAACGGTATATCACTCTTTAAAGAAAGCGAAACCAGCGTGCAATAAATGACTCGTGATAGTGTTCCCTCTACGTGCATCACGAAAGTATTTCAGCACTTGCGAACAACTTTTACGCGCCTACATGCATCGCGAGAGTATTTCAACACTTGCAAGCAACTTTTATGCGCCTGCTTGCAAGCTTTGCATACATTTTAGATTTTTACTATCGTTACGACTACCATGATTAGACTGCGGATTTTTATGCAAATATATATATTTTTGCAAAAAAAAAAACACTGAAAAGAGTAGGTGTTTACGTGTTAAGTCTTATGACAGGTATTTTTGGATATCTTATATGTATACTATTATGTTTGTATATTTAAATACACAACTTGATACTGTTGTTTGTATATTTAAATGTTCCACAAGTGCGTAAAAGTTCTAAGCTGATTACATCATAATGATTCGTTGCTAAGATACTTTTTCAGTGAAAAAAAATTTACACGCAGCATAAATAATGGACTCGAAGCGTGCAATTAGTGTTAAAAATAGCCTCGTTGATACCTAATAATTAATAGGCTCACTAACCTAGCGAACAATCGACTGTTCAAACTGTTTCTGAGACGAGATGTCTGCATGTGAAATCGATGAACAGATCTCCCGATTCGTTTTCAATTTCACCGCGAATCGATTTTTCAATCGATCGTGTCTCGAAATGTTTCCAACAAATTTCGTGTTCAAATACTTTCGCGAACAACTACGTATATATATGTAAACGCTGTATAAACACTGTCTGGCACACAGTCAATAATGCAGCCAGCCGGTTGTGTACGAATCGTGTACGCCCGAAGCATGCTGAAATATTTTAGTCTTATGTGTATTCGTAGTTTCTGCTGGCACTCTGATATCAAGGACAGACTTCATTCTTCACTCGAGCCGGAAACGCGCCGGATCTCTCGCTCATTTCGATTACGTTCGAGCCGAGCTTTCGAAAATGAGAAACAGGAAGAGACACACCGCGCGGAGACGGAGAGCAGCGAGTTTCGATTTAAACGACCAATCGAAGTCAATTGTTTCTCCATCTTCGGGAGAGTGAATAGCGATCGCTGTTGTTACGGTTGTTAATTGCACGTCGAGGAGCAATCGATGTTATTTGCCTTGAAATGTGTGTTAACACACTGTTGACCGAACACGCACACGACTCATTCGAGAGTCGCACATGCAATTATGTATACGTTATTAATGTATACAATTGTTTATGCTATGCGTTTGAAGCTTGCGTTGTTTACTACGTTGTTCGATGATCACCGATCACTTGATCTCGACAAGTATCCTCTGGGATTTCTCAGATTTTAATTAGCGCCGTGTTATTAGTAATAGAGCACGTTAACACATTGATCGCCGCGTATCGAATTTCCATCGGGCGATGAATTCCTATCTTTAAATCTTAAAGCAAGAAATATTCAGTAGATAATAGAAGAATATTTAGCGGATGATTTTTAACAGTAGCTCATTTTTAAATCAAGCAAATTAAACTCGATATCAAGTATAACAGTGTAACAATAATATAGTGAATTTTTGAATTATTTTGAAATCATCAGTTGCATTATTCATATAAAAACACATAATATTGTAATAGTTGTTTGTGATATATGTTGAAGAAACATTGTGGGAATTCAACGGGTCTCGAAATTTCTAGTCTACGCTTGAACGATGCAAAAAATGCAAAAAAAGATATAAAAATTTCTAATTTGAAAAGCTAACACTGACGTCATAAACGTGTACGTGTCGTAAACTTGACGAAAAGAATTAAAAAAAACAAAAGCAAAAAAAAAGAAGAAGGAACAAAAACCAAAAACAAAAAAAGAAATATAAAAACAATAGAATAAACCTAAACAAATTCGTGACCCCGAAAGAACCTACTCGATTTGCGCTTGGCGATCAGCCGAATGTTCGATTCTGTACTACATACTTTAATATCTCGTTATATATGTCAATTCCGGCATATTTTCAGACACGCTATACAACGACAGGCACCGTGTTTACGTATGCACAATGGACTAAAATACTCTAGGTTAGGAAATCACTATTGATATTAGAAGCGTGTACTAATATTAGAAGATCCGTGTATTTTATAACATTCGGTATTAATATATCGCAGCCTATACGTAGGGGAATTCAAAGAAAAGCCAAGATACACGTACACGACTCATTCGAGAGAAACTTGAATTCAAACTTGGCACAACCAGTAATTACTTTTCACTTTCGCGAGTACTATCTCTTCCTCGAAATTCCACCACGACCAGTCGTCATATTATTCGTGCTATTTTCCCATTGAGGCGAAATTGATTCGATCGCGTTAGATTACGAGTAAGAAATATCTCGCGATAGATATCGCGATCGAGGGTCATGAATAATTCAACATTCGATGCCAACGATATCGTTAAAACAAGTCTCACGAAATTATTGACTCCGAAATTTTCTAATGATGTAAACTTTAATCGAAAACAATTCGAAATTAAATTACATCTTGTCGATGCTTGGTTATCCGCCAGGTGTACAATATGTAATAAAAAAATATAGGTTTCTGCTTAAAAATGTTCAACCTGATCTTTACAGTAGGTTCTCAAGATCAAACATACATGACAGCATAACATGTAGTTTTTAATACCCTATAACTTTTTCTCGAAACGTTTGCTTCTTCACGTCGTTTTTTTTTTTTCGTAATACGTGTCCAAGTATTCTCAGGTATAACAAATGCACCATATATCATTATTAATATCGTCGTACGTATGCGTAAATGTGCGTGTGTGTCGTTAAGAAGCGGAGTTAATTACTTCCGTCTTGAGAATCGTTCGATCACGAATGACATTAAGCGAGCCATCTTCGAGCGAAACACGTTTATATTCCGAAGCCTTGAGAGTCGTTTCAAAAATGAAATTTTACGATCGGGCACGCGGAAAAACAACATGTATCTTTCAGTCGTTGATTTCAGTCTTTCTACAAAAGTCCGAAATGAAATTCACTACGCGATCCACTTTCAAACGATTGATAAACATTCGCGCTTGTAAAACTGAACTATTTGTCGATTATTATCGATCACGTAATATACAAAAAAAAAAAAGAAAAGAAAATATCTTTAAATTAAATTGAACGCACAGAGTTTCGATTGATTTAAAATAATTTCAATGTTTGTTGCTCGCTTTAATGGACGATAACTAAATCATCGTTTCACAGGCTGTGATTGCGCAACCTTTTTTCATCAACGTAGGTTTCATCAACCAGATCGTGAACAATATGCTATTGTTCGATACGATATCGAAACACACGCACAATCGTGATCGACGTAATCTAACTTCATATTACGGATATGACTCTTCTCCAATTGATATGAATTTTTTTCGATCGTTCGCACTTTTATCATTGAAATCATTAATCTTAATATTAACAAGATCTTATAATTAGAGACAAGATCTAATAATTGGGAGTTCAAGATCTAAGACAAGATCTAATAATTTAAGAAGAGTTTGTTATGACATCAAACACGCGATATTACAATTTCTTCGATACAATTAAATTTTTTAGCACATCTTATGAACCTAATTTGTACTATACAAAGCGTTGGATTAATCCCTACTAATAAGATTGAAACTATAGCAATAACTGTAACTATAAATAATAATTAAATAATAAGATTAAAAGACTAATAACTAATGATTACAAAATTTCAAAAAAAAAAAAGTAAAACTTCAATGCTTCAGAACTTTAAATCATTCAAAAACGTTACTTGTCACGATATCAGGTACATACCAAATACAAATATATTCGATACAATTTAATCTGATATCACACTTAATAAGTATGAGTTTTACTTATTACAAATCAGTATCAGTTTACTAACAGTAACTTGCTGGTGAATAAAATCATCGATATCAATGATGTCTTTTATTAATTTTACTAACAAACTATTTTAGACTTTAGAAGACTCAGAACTTTAGAGGAGTATTAAACTAAAGTATTGGAGATTCAAATTATATATTCCATTTCATACGCTATCAACAGAATGCCCTAACTGAAAGAGTTAGTCCACCTAAATATTCTCTTTGTTCTCCACCTTACGAAAAATCTTTACAGCATGATTTAAATGATTTCTAAGGGATATTACGGAGAAATTCTATTGTTGCCTCATTTTCTTCGAACTTTCCCATGGTTGTCATTTTTTGTAGAAAACACGTATTTCTCTTCTATTGCTTTTTGTAGCAGACGAACATGCAACATTTAATAAATCTTGTATAAATATTTCCAAACATCCAATGTGAAATGTAACCAATGCGATTAATAAAAATAATAAAAATTATAAATTGAGAAAAAAAGTTCCATCTTTCTTTATTTTCCCCTGTCGACGATTTCCATCAGAAATATTCAAGTAAAAACATAAAAACGCTTTGCAATACCACAAATTATACAAACTTTTACTAATATATTTTACGAAAAATCATTGAAATCTCTCCGTATAAAATAATGAATTGACCAATTTGATCACCAATTCATAATTGACCAATTTGACCACTTTGGTAGCTCTAACGTTCTACAAGGTGGGTCAAACGTTTCTTCTCGCCTGTTTCTTTTTTTTTTATTTCAATAAACCATCGAAATGTAAGGAAAAAATTGATTCTATTAACATCAAATTAAATTCAAGTTCGAGAATGTCTTTTTCATGTTTTAAAAATGTAAAAAAAGAAAATTAAACGAAACCTGTAATAAAAAAGAGATTAGGGATTTATTTCCACCGCGGGTATGAAATTTTCGTGTAAAGTTGCTCGTTCGTAGCTTCGGACTACCTCGTTCGCCGATTTCGATTTCGATTTCGATTTCGATTTCGAGATCTCGCCGTCGTTGGAATTTCGCTCTCGGCGGGCAAGCGAATTTTTTTTTCGTCATCGGCTACGTCGCCGAATATTCGCGATCGATTGACGTCATATAATGCAAGCGAACTGCGATCGATGGTTAGTCGCGCGGCACCCCGCCGCGGAGGAACGATTTATCGACTCCATCTCACGTCACCGTACCACGTGCCAGATAATGCAATTTGCCGCAAATAGAAGCAACCGCAGTAGTCCATTATACTATCGAGAATCATTCTGTCCCGGTGCATTAATACGAGACTTTGCACGGCGCAAAACACGTCGGGATTTTTCGTCGAGACCTTAGAATCATAGGGATCGTTTACGTGCGATCTAGAATCGCGATCGCGAGGTTCGAGCTGCGATAGGAATAATGGACGAAGACGATGGTTAAATAAACGAAACGAATTTCGCTGCGGATGCCGTGCTTCGATTGCGCATGTTTACGCAGCTTTGTATCTTTACATTTTTTTCACGAACTAAAGAAACTAACGATAGAACCTAGAAGCTAAATAATAAGAGCTCTCTATCTTGCAGGCGTATGTTTTTTCTAGAAATCTGCGGTCTAGCCGTGATATTTTTAGTCAATGAAAACATTCTTTGATATTTGAAATGGATTCTTCTGGTATCTAAGACTGCAGCTGCAACATCTGATATAGTCGTGAATCCTATTTTTCTTTTCTCATTCTGCTAACTTGATCATTTTTTTTTTTTTTTATTGCATCGTGGTTAGTCTCTTTGTGAGAAACCTCTTTGTGCAAAATAAAGTTTACATCGAAAAATGTGAAACGATTAATCCTCCCTGGATTAGGTTAAATTGCACTTAACGAAAGAGAAGGGGAAAAGTGTAAAATTCATTCGTTCGCGAATATTAGCTGACTGTGAATTTATAACAACATCCCAAAGAATGTTTCTTGAAAAAAAAAAGTTTAGAATACTCGTTATCTACGACAAATACCGAATATCAAGAATAAAGAGCATTACGAGACTTTTGAACGAGTGTATACGTACGTACACGTGCTTGTTAAAATCTAAAGCAAAATTTTGCAAACGCCTCGAATTGAACTTGCGCGCGTCCTCGACATTCACTTATCTGCGCGACTATCTACATTCAATATTTTTGACGGAACTTTTTTTCCAAACGCCGTATTATCCGTACGCGAGAGATTTCTGTTTTCTCTCGTCGAAGATAAATTTTGTATTGAGAAATAGGTTATCACTTACAGGTCACAGAAGCTTCAGCAAGGACTGCGGCCTCACGAGTCAAGGAGCGGAAACCTTGCAAAGTTCACGTCGAATGTTACCTTCTGTCGTAAGTAGCCTGCCGACCGCGAAAAAAATCAAGCGTGAAATCATTGCGTGGTCGACGAATCGTATGAATGGCTTCTTCGCTGACAGAAACGTTTACCATCGAGTGACACTTGTGCTTATTCTTTTTGCACCTCCTATCCCTTTTCAGGTTACCTTTCAGGTTACAATCGTTACTAATAAAATTTCAGATTATTATTATTATTATTATTATTATTATTATCATCATCATCGTCGTCGTCGTTGTTATCGTTGTTGTTGTTATTACTGATTAGCTGATCTGACACTTATGTTTTTGCACTTTTTAACCATTTGACATTTTTTACTTGTTTATTGATGAGATCTAATTAATTGATTGATTTAATGATCAAACGACGAAGGATTGAAAACGAACGATTTGAAAAGAAACGAAAAGTTTCCAGATTCATTATTCCGACCAAGGATCCATTAATTTCGTTAATATCTTGTAACTTGTAACTTGTAAAATATTAGGATATAAAGATCGATGATAGAAGTGTAAGGGAATCACAAAATTCTACAGTTTCTTTCAGACATACGTAAATGTCTAGTACCGTGGAAAATCTCCTTGACCTTTGAACGACACTTAATGACGACCGAATCGAAACGAAGCGGAATCAGTCAGAGTAAAACTACATAAATAGAAAACGACGCGACGCGACGTCCAACTAACGAAGGTATTTAAGTTAAAGACGAAACCGGCTTCTCGTTCCCTGACCGAAAGTTCGTATCCTTGACACAGAAAACGACAGTTAGTCGTTTAACCCGAGCAGCAGCAGCAGTAGCAGAAATACCAGAAGCTAGGAAAAGAATGCCATCGCCAACGAAGCGAACTCGAGGATTCACGATCTGCCCCCGACAATCGAACATCCACTGTCTCTCCTCCTACGTGTCGCGGCCAGATTCATTCTTTCTTCATCTGCTTCGTTCTCCTTTCGATATTCCCTCGTCATTGACCTAATCTCCTCGTTACGCTTCTGTCTACGATTACACGGAATTTTTTTTTCTTTCTTTTTTTCTCTCTGCGTTCCATGGCGTGTACTTATACTTGTCCTTCCGTGGAAGGATTTACGGTTTATCTATGCTAAAAGTGTGTCAAGAAGAACGTTCATTTGAATATTACAAGTTAGTAGCTGCAGATTAACGAAAAAAAGGTTATTTTGAATTTTTAATTTTTTTTTTTTTTTTTATTTTTAAATGATGCTGATTATCCTTGCGTGGGAGGATTTGGAGTTTACGACTGCCCTTGTTTTAACCCCTCTGACGGTGGACCATAAATGACAACCATAGGTTATTTTTGATGCGTTTCAATAATTGTCTTTTCATGGATTCAGTTTAGAATTCAGTTTATCAGTGCTAGAGCTAAATGTGTCTATTCGGATGTCATAAGTAATAATTGGAAATGAACAAAATCGGGTCGTTTTAATTCTTTGACAAGAATTCCGTGTATAAAATTTTATTCTAGAGGCACGTGTTACGTGTTATATTATTATGTATATTATGTTATTATAGTATTATGTATGGTTAAAAAGACGATACTTGATCTAGCGAAATAGGCACTTATTTATATATTAAGTTATCAATAAAAGCCTATGATCGTTTGAATCATAAAATAGTAGTACTTTTACTTTATTAGATTGAATTCGTATTAAAGAATAATTTCAAGTTAGTTAATTATATAGACGACTATTGAGACTGAATGATAATGTTGTTTCTTAGAAAATTAATCGACATTTTTCACATTCCTCGACTTTGTGAAATTTTTAATATCTCAGACTATTTTTTCTTTTTTTTTTCGTCAAATGAAAGTTAATATACGATGTGTCTTAAGTTCAATTAATATATTATGAATAATGTGATATATAGTCTGTCTTCAGAGTAATACAATCCTCTGATAGATTTTTTTATTATTTAATCACTTGGTAATTAATATAGATTAACAGAGAAATGATAAATAGGATACAAATTGCAATTACTAACAAAAACGATCACTTATATCTAATAATCATTATTTATTCGTTGCCAATTTTTCTTATCTCGTCTCACACTAATCAACACGACTTAATCTCTCTTCAATTATTTTGTTTCCGTTGGAAACGATGATTCACAAGACGCCGGATTTACTATCAAATTAAAATTGTACTTCTGTAAAAAGTTTCGCAATGAAAAATTACTTCAGATTTACTTTAGATTGCTTAATATTTGATATTACTTATTTACAAGCTTTCGCTCAAGATCTTCAAACACCATCATACGTGACGCGGTTATTAATTATTTATTTTTCCCCAGAATGTTGAGAACTTGAAAGACGAAGTTTCGAGCGACAAAGAAATGAATATTTTCCGAAATCTTTCGTTCCGAGTTCTTCATTTACTTTAACAGAAAATTAAAAATTTTCAAGCTTTCGTTCGAACCAGCGTTCGAAACATTTTTCTTAAAATTACCAAATCGTTCGTTCTAAGTTCCTCGTTGTTTCATCACACATGTCAAATGATCAAAAATGTCCCGATCATTGCAATACAAAATCTATTTGTTAGAAACCTACCTAGTTTCTTAAAATTGATTGAACCGGCGACGAAAATATTCCATAAAGATTGCAATCGGCTTACTCTTACTTCCTTACCTTTGAATGTGCCGATCTTGAACTGGGTCGAATCGACGAGAAATTCTCGCGTGAACGTTCAGACAACAACTTTCTCTCTCGTCGCCGCCGCACGACCCTCGTGAACCAGCGCCAGGAATAATTTATCGTAAAATGGGGTTCACACGGTTGCGTAAGCGGTCGGAATTGAAATGTTAATTCGCGGCGCTACGGCAGAACGCCGTCCGATAAGAGATTTCCACAATACCTAAGCGATAATTGTAAACATACGCTTAAGAGTCGTTGCGAGCCGCAAACGAACGCGTGTACAGAGATTAACCTTGATCCTTGAATACTCGCATGTATTAAAAGCCGCGAAAGATCATCACCGATCGAGGGACAAAAGTGACAAGAGAAATAAGAAAAAAGAAGCGAAAAAATAAGGAAAATACTGGAGAGAAGAAAAAAAAGATTGGAAGAAGAGAAATCGCTCGTTTCTGTCTCGACAAGATGACTATTATTATTATCGTTGTTGTTAACAAAAAGAAAATGTTGAAATAAAAATTAAAACTCTTTGAACTTGAATTTCAATGCTGCTCTGATCTGAATGAAAATTATATTTCAATGTTATCTCGTTTTCCCTCGATCAACGACTACTTGCTTCCTGATGTAGCTACTTACCGGATAAGAGAAAAATATTGGCACAGAAATTCAAGTTTCTTTCAATTTTGATCTTTCAAGGATCAATTACATAAATTATGATTTTATTTCGCTTTCCTTCGACTGATGAATCATGTTTGCGTTGTTCTTTAAATCTTTTATCTTTCTCAAGAATTAAGAGAAGAGAGGATTCATTATTCTGAAAATTTATTTCTACCAAAGATCCCGGGGAATTTTGAAACGATTCGGAAGGGACGTTATGCAACGAGCAACGATTTCACTGCGATCAGAAATATATAATTTAAAAAGTTAAGGGCCACGTCATTTCTGTTGGCCGTTTCAGAATCAGATACACGTATTTTGTTACGTAAATTGGAACTTGTATAGTAGACATCCTTCGTGACTTCTTTTCTCGGGGATTATTAGCATTCTTTTTATGAACAATAATACGTTTTTCCTTTTTAAAGAATTCGTTTGCTAAAATAGCTCACCACTTTTTCCCCCTCGCATTGAAGAGCATCTTTTTCTCACTTTTTGCGGAAGTTCTCTTTATACATATTTTTATCATTTTTGCGGTGCCTACATTTTATACATAACGTGTCGCATTACTAACATACTTCGTTTCATATATCTTTATTATATTTTTATTACGCTTTATTCCTTATATTTTATATTTTATATTTTACGTCATACGTCTCGCCAATCGTCTTAAAATTTATGCACGCTCATTAAAAGACGAAATTAGAGGCAATTTTGTCAAATGCAGAACAATATGTCATTAATTCAACAATGGAAACACAACAGAGGCCACGTATAAAATAAGGTAATGTATCGCAGAATTTTAACGAGACTATATTCATTTATATAGAGTTAGAATTAACAATTCAGTTGGGTACCATTTATCGCAGACTATATATATATATACTCGATAGACGATACCTTCAACTAGGTCCAACGACTCGATCCAACCACATTCCCTGGTCTATTGTTAAAAACAATTATACAAATTAGCTCGAAGGAGCGGAGACGCGATCCGGGGCAAGGTTAGCTATAACGAGAATTAGGTGAATCAACGAATTACTCTCGTCAGCGCCGTTAAATTGTCGTTGTGAATTTTTGTTTAGACGTATTCCCGGGACATTTTCGATGAGAAAGAGCCGTACACGTGTCCGAACTTAATTTTATTCTCCTTGAGAGTGCATTCGACAATGGACATTTTGAACGTTAAATAGTTAAATAGTTTAACGCTATAAAACAACCCCATTATCGTGTTTAGTGTTTCCATGTTATCTAAACCGTTTGTGCTACGTACGTTTTCGTAATAGACGCCATTTTCCAAACGTCATCCTCTATCGTGAGTTTCGTTCTCTTTGTCAATTACGGCCTTTCTGCGAGCTCTATACTCCAATTTTATTACTCCAGCTCGATAAAAAAAAAGTGGCAAGTGTAATTGAAAAATGTAAAAAATAAAATCGAAATTATCTCTATTCAACTTGTTATGTATATTCTATTTTATATTCTTTCGTATTAAATTCTATTTTTTCTTTAAACGTTAATTAATTAGAATTAACTGTCTCGAAGTTAAAAGACATTCGAATTTTTTAATCCTTCGACTTCTTCGAAGTTAGAGAACTTTTTAGCAATAGGGAGCATTGTAAAATCGAAAATAATTCACAGAACACAGTGAAATTATGTTATTGAGAGAAATTCGGGATTTTTGTCGTCGTCGCGAACGTGTAATTTCTCAGATTATTTACTGAAAATTTTTATTTACTGAATTAGAAAGATACAAAATCAAGGTCCTTTAATTAAAGCTACAAAATCGTTGGCGAAATTTTGAAGCTTTTAAAATTGTTTACCAAGCCACAGTGATGAAATCAAAATTCTTTTTCAAGGACGAGCCTCTACCAATCCAGGGTTTAGCCTTTCAGTGGGCTAGGTTTAGCCATCATTGGGTCGTAGATAACCACAATTACGGCCAAACCCATAATTTAAAGAACGAAGATCTTTATCGTTGAATAATAGTATTTATCATATAGAATGAAGTATTCGAAAAATTAGATAAAGTCCCCCAACGTTGAGCAACCTAATCTTAATATATTTAATTGAAATCGTTGAGCGTCACGTATGACCCAAAAATATCAAGTGAGACTTAACATGCTACCGTCGTTCCGATGGATTTTCGACGATGCCGCACTTCCTTTTGCCCTTTCTCGAGATTTCCTTTCGTATTAGAATTTCAAATTTATTCCGACACTTCGTATTCTCAAATGTCAGAAGTGAAATTAAAAAATCATCGAAAATACACAGAGAATATTGCATCAAAAAGATCAGACGAGATCAGTTTCTTTGTCCATGTGATCGACAAATTACATTGTGAAGAAAATTGCAACATCTGAGAAGCAAAATCGCACGATTTTTCGACTAACCGCTCATAAAAAATAAATAAATAAAGTTCAAATCAACGATGAAGAAAGTAAATTTTTCGATGGAATAATAATTAACAGAAACTCCTTTATTTCCCAACGAAATTTTACACGTGACTTCCAGATTTCCACAGTTTGTTCCGATTTCCAAAATTCTATTCAAATTGGCAAATAATGGACATTTCATTACAGTTTCATTTTTCGCTTCTGCGTGTTCTAATAACGATCGAGATCGCGAAAAGACCAGGAACTACCCGATCAGAGATCGAGGAGAGTGAAGGCAAGACGACCCTGAGAATTCCAGAGAATGTTTTAACTACCCGTTCTTCTTCTATCCGCGTTCGTATTCCGGAATTCACCGCACCTTAACATCATCGAGCTCGTTTCGACTTTTTTCTTTTCACCATATCTTTATCTTTGTTTGTCTTTTACCATATCCTTCTTCGTCTTTTATTATATCCTATATATCCCACGAATATTCGAGACATAAATCTAACTTGATTCTTTGACATTCTCTGGCATTCCTTTTATCTCAAAGTGAATCGAAATCTCTGATTTAATGTTCCCAGCCATTAAGACACTACTCTATTTAATATTTACATATTATGTATTTTATATATTCGCGATACTAACAAATATTAAACCGAAATGTCGATTTTGTTTCTAAAAAAAAAGAAAAAGAAAAGACAAAGTTTCTAGTAGTCATAAAATTATTTTTCATTAGTTCACTTTAAAAAGATATGAGAAAGAAAATAATAGAAGTAATTTTGTATTAAATAAACTGTGTACCACATTGAGTAACAGTATATACTTACCATCGAATAGGCAATTCGTCATAAAATGATAAAAAGAATATGAAATACAATTCTGTCGTTCCGATCGGAAAACTTCGAATCTCAATTCAGAATACCAGTTTTCCCTTTTCGTTATCTTAGGATGTTTCTGGCTGCCATTCGATTTGAAATGGAAAGGGCAACGGATAAACGTGAATTGAACGAGAGATTATAAGGAGTATTAAATGATCGTCGACCTCGGCGGAAGAAATTCAACGAGGCTGCCATAGTCCGCGCTCGTATGGGCGCTCGTTCAATCACGTTATCTGGCCAATTAAAATCAACCATTTGACGTTTGTTGCCCTAATAATTCGGAGAACGAAGGCGGACCCAAGGTCTCGCGGACTGCTTATACGAACGAACAATGCGACTCGCATTGATTTCAAGCCTCCAAGGTTAGCCTAACAATAAGTGAACACATCGTGTGTCCACCTTCTGCCAGAATACTATACGGAGCTCATTCTTTTCGCTTTTAAGCCGGCGTTCTCCGACGAAAGATCAACGAATTTACTGTCCATGAGATGAAGACGTTGAAGGGAACGTACGAAGTGAATATATTCGAAATCAACGCGACTGCAGGGATAATATTAAAAATATTATAACACGGTTATACTCCAAAACTACATTAATTCCTTTTTTTTTCTTTTCTATTTTCCTCTGCGAGTTTCTGTCTATTTTGTACGTGAAATAATACTTGCATTTTTCTGGCAGCAGTATAAAATTAGAACTAAAAATAGTGATCAATCTTGGGGATTTCGATACAATTATCGTAACAATCCTGTAACTACATTAATGATATAAAATTAATTAACGAGTAGGAAAAGAAATTGAAATTTTACATTCACGGGAAACAAGTGGCACGTGCCTAATTTCGAGAACAATTAAATTTTAATTGAAACCTAGATTTTCATAGACAATGAATTATGACAGCCAAGTGAAAATTCTTCTTTCAACCCAAAAATACGCAGGCTTGAGAAATAGCAGGCTCTCAAAGATATATTTCAATTAAATTCACATTAGGAAACAAATTAGAATTCATAGAGTTATCCGTGTCCGTCAGTGTACATCAGAACGAAGAATAGAAAAAAATGAAAAACACAACGAGCAAGAAACAGGATTACGAAGTATTACAAACTTATTGTCAGTTGAGGCCACATATACCTTTCAGGAGTAACAGGTGGCATTGAAACAGCCAAGAGCTGTAAAAAAATATATATTTCTGATACCTAGCGACAAATATAAAAGAAAAGATATAGAACAGATAAAAACGTTTGTGTGTGTGGTAATAAAAGTGACAAAAAAAGAAAAATATAAGATTAATAAAGATATGCGAATTTTAGACGAAGAAATCAACAAATCACGATACATCGCAAGCATAAATTTAGATTTATAACGAAACGACGGAAATAGAAAGAGAAACAAACAAGGAAGTATATATACGTAATCTGGCGTGATAAACGACGGAACCCCGAGGCAGAAGTTCGATCGATCGGTATAAATCGCGTCTCGCTTTCAACGTCGATCGATTCGTCAGACTGGAATTCCTGCAGAGAAGAAAGGGGAGGCAGATAGACAACTGCAAGCGCTGACTCACTCGATTATCCGTGAACAAGAGTTGAATCTCAATTAAAGAGCAGTCGTGTCGTCGGTCAAAAGCCTCATTGTACTCATACTACGGTGTACTCTTTGTTTCCTTGACGCAGACGTCACTTGCCATTTTTTTCTACTCAAGTCTCCCTGATATTGTTACAACCTATTTTAATATAAATATATCAAATATACGATAACGGTACAAATTATTTTGTATTTGATACACTTCTAACGTATATATTTTTTTTTATAACTTTTGTACTTACATTTTTGTATTTTATAGTTGTTTTATCCACGAAACGGTTGCCTAGACGCGGGTTTAGTCTAAGACGTAGAATTTACAAAATTAGGATTTTTCGAGGATTTTAAAAAAATAGTAAAAATTTCTTGCAGGCTACCGAACTGTGAAATTATAATTGTTAAACTTTTTAAATAGCAGAAGCTCCTGCTCGGTGTTTTTCGAAATGTTAATTAACACTAGAACAACCAGAATGGTCGAAATGTTTCGTAATTTCGTAATCGTAATTTTTCTATGGAAATTTGATAATGTTCGAGACGATAAATTTCATGAATAGAAGCTTGTGTCTTTTACTGTATTGTAAACTTTTCTCTATTGCCTGAACTATCGTTCGTCTGATACTCGTTTCAGTATACTTTACTCATCAGTAGTTTCCAGCGTTGTGAAACATACCTGACTCAAATCTGACATAACTCAAACCCAATTTAAGCTGCTGTACCTGCGATTCAATCGCAACGAGAATTGAAACAATCTCGACAACCGGAAATATAGAAATTCATTATTCCAGAGAAGAGATCCGATATAAACGCGGAATTTCATTCAACGAATAAAAGGATACGAGTTCTGAATTTAGGCGATCTATCGAATGATTCGTGCTTGTATTAACGGAAAGGCCAACAATTAAACGCGCGGTAAATTCGAGGTAAATTCGGAGGTGACTAAAGCAACTGACGATAGCACGTACGACGAAACAAGAGGGGCAGAAATAGCGACGTTACGATCAAGAGACACGTGCGCTAAGGCGAACTCGATTGTCGGTAATGCAGACCGGTTCAACGAACCCCCGTGACACTTTAACACGTGATTATATTAGGACATTTGTTTATAGTCGTTGCACTTCCCGTGCACTTTCCGCAGCCCGTTCAACAAGTGATTCAGTCTCGTGACGACAAACGAGCGACGAAAACAATCCCATCGCCCATTGCATCTATCTTTTCAATGGCTATCCAGAAATATCCAGAGGGAAACCACCCCCGTGAAAAAAAATCACCTCCTGACGATAGATTCGCTATGGACACACATGCTTTTCTTCTCAGCTGGATCTCTCAAAAATGAAGCTTCATGTATCAATTTATGCATTTTGTCGTTAGCATTAGCGACGACCATCGTGGCAAAATTTAACAACTGAAACTACCAAAGTGGTCAAAGCGATCGATCTACAATTTTTCCTTAGAAATTTCGATACGAAAATTCATGCGTTTTTAGAGATTTAAATGATCTACTAAGTTTTGGAATTGTGTAAGTTATTGTTACCATAAAACTTTTTTCATTTTTTCACTTTAATATCTTCGATGGAGATTTGATGCAACAACCGTTGGGTGATTCTAGTATTCAGGCTAATTTTGACATACGTGAGAAAGGGTATTTATTGCGAATTATACATTTAATTGAGAATTGTTACACAGTATAAGAAATATACAATCCCGATTGAGATGTGTTATGTTATAATTTATACACTTTTAACGTTTTTTCCAGTTTCTTCCTCTCTGGATTGCTGGAAATATATCTACTTGCGCTAAACATTTTATAGCTTCTGTAGTGCATTCTCAGATGTATATATTTCAAGTTTTATCAATATTTTTGTCATTCAGGTAAAAAACATTTGCACGAAATGAATACCTACATTTGTGTGTAAAACTTTTAGAATCGTATAGTGTGTCAAAATTTATTTATTACAGCATAGCGATCTGTTGACTAATTCATGTTCGGATCGACTCGAATTCCGTTTATACGGACTCCATTTATCCTAAACTCTCTCAGCCACTGTCCAATTAAGTGAACTCTTATTGGTTAAATTCATATATATATATATATTCGAACCTGAATTCTTTGTTATACAACACGAAAAATCTTCCCCAGCAGAGGGGAGAATCAGTAGACTCCTGTCGTACGAACTCCAATTATACAAACCAATTTTCTCAAATGGATTTTCATCGTCGCGATACAGTGTTTCATCGTGTTTAACATCGTCATTTTTCTTTCGCAGTTAGAGCTTAAGTCAGGCCAAGCAATTAAACGCTCTTCCACCTTTCTTTAACGCCGGTGCGTTCAGTATAATTTCTGACAAAGTTTGCACACACACACACACACAACAGTCCATAGAACACACATCTCTGAAGGAGATCGATCGAGCGCTGTCTAAAATTTCGCTCAAACAAACGATGTTCGTATAAACGAGTTTCTACTATGTATGTACTCGCGTCGAGATCGTCTTCGAGTGATCATGCGTCCAAAGAAGACAGGTCAAGGTTTCTGAATCGTCTATGTCTCGCCGCAGGTGGGTCAAGGTTCGATTATTCCGTTCCATAATCAGCATTTCTTTCCTTTCTTCTTTCCTTCTTGGTTCTTCGCAAGACAGCGCCCTTTGCACGATCGCCTGACGAATCGACGAAGGCTGCGTTTGCCAACGTTTCGAGCTCGTGAGGCAATCGGCATGGACCCTTTTACACGGGAATCGAAAAAGCGACGCGACATTAAAGCAACGACGCGTCCGCGACGACTAATAATTCTGTCGCCAGCAAGAGTTTTCGGCAAGGTCTTCCCACCCATAACCTTACCTACAGCCAAGTATGACAAGGTCATCGACACGGTTCCAAAATTATATAAATCATGCCCGTTGCGAAATGTCGGTGTAAAGTGGCCAGCGGTGTTTAAAACAGCGTTTCATATTATATTGGGCAACTCTTCGAGTGTTAACCCAGCCGCGATCGACTTCGAGCCGAACAAAATCGGCTTTGCGTGCGCGGCAAATTGTTTCATCGCCTGAATTTCTGATAGTTAGTTTGCCGTTCGATTGTTAAGCTTAGACTACATTAATATCAATGTAAATGATTTGCTGAATTAACCCTTTAACCTTTGAGTACGAGGTACTCAGTGACTGCAAGATTGCACCGAATTTTTACTTCTTGCTATACATTATAATATACATTAATAATATATTGTTCAATGTTGTTTAGAATTTTAGTATTATTAACAGATATATGTACGAAGCAAGAAGAATTAAATTTGATCTATATTTAGCATCCTATGTAATGCAATAAATGATATTTTACAATGTAATGTATGTTTATAATAATAATTATTATTATTATGTACAATAAAAATAATGTTTATAACGTATGTATATAATGCAGTAAATATTAGCAGTCTGTGACAGACCTTTTAGTCAGTAGTTACATAAGTTTCTAATATCTTAAGAGTTAATTTGTCAGTTCTACGACTCAGCTGAATTGAAGCTGATGGTGAAAAATGGATTGCACGTTTGAATAATAGCACAAAAGATACTGTTTAAATTACATACGTTCGTGATAAAAAAAAAACAAAGTAAATTGTAAATGAAACATTATATATTTCAAATAATTCCTTTTCGCAATTTATCGCGTATTCATCGCGATCGTACGCCTCTAATTTTCGCCTCTCTTCCAAACAAAGAGAGAAATTAAGCGACGTAAGTATTTTTCGAAAAGATTAAACGACGCGTCGAATATTTGCTCTGACATCCTCGAAGATTCGTTGTTACGCTACAACGTATTTCGAAGAAAGGTTCGCCACGGTCACACTGGGGCTCGTTATGTAAAGTTAAATGTTTCCGACGATAGGGACCGATATTCTCGAAAGGAAGATTCCGTTTGTAGACGTGGACCGAGTGATGACACGTTTTAGAAGGATATTACGCAATATTCCAGACCTCTGTATCTACCCTTGGACTTTTTTTTTATATCCGCTACAGATCGTCCGGTCGGACTGTTACCGACTGAAACGATTCAATAACACACGTCTTTTCAAAAGACGATTGTATAGACTCCGGGAGAGGATCGTATAATTTAACAGTTTAATAGTCCGTGTACCCTTGTAGCCAGTTATTTTTACGGCACACGGTGCCATTCACGTCAGTTTTAGCTATTAGAAGCTGGCTGTAACATGAACCCATAAAAGTGTTGCTCGCACGATCTCAAAAATCACTTCTGCGTTACCAAAAATTTTATATCACATTAGTAATTTCACACCATGCGATATGAGAAGAAGAAAACCGAAATCTGTAGTTAGACGTTATAAATTACTTCAATATTTTAGTGTTTCACAGTTTCTCGTCATTATTCGCCAAGCTGTCTGTCTGTGACAGACTTTCATATTTCATAATGTTCAAGACGAGACGTTATTTATAGCTGAGTGGTTATTATTTAATCACTGAACCTAAATATAATATTATTCATCCTCTGGTGTCTTGAACCAGACCAAATATTCACATCACCATTCCTCTATATGTTATTCTTCAGTTAGGAGAAGACGTCTCTTCAAATATTACTTTGTTAATTAAATTAACATTTTAATGTCAATTTTTGATCGAATTTTTCAGAGAAAACTACGATACAGGTATTCTATCTTCTTGTTACATCGCTACACTATCTAACGACGTAATATCATTTGCGTTCTAATTCTCCAAATTACTCTAAAACGTTAGTCTCATGTTTCGTAACATTCCACCTGTGTCAAATTATTTAACAAAAGAAATCATTTACACGTTAAATAATACCGATTATCTAATTAAATTTAACTATTCAACTAAAATTACTCGTTGCAAAAAAAATGTTCTTCCTACTTCCTTCACCATGATTCTCGGTATCACGCCATTACGTCTCTCAATGTAAATCTTTCGATCAGCGACAATTTAAGCGATTCTATTGAATCTAGCAGAGATCGCCAATTACATCCACGTTTCTCTCGATCTGTCTGTCGTTCACACCGTATCACAAAGAAACCAGAAGAAACACTCTGTCGTCACATCATCAAGGTACATCGTCCTACGTAACGTAATCTCATCTGATCTGAGTCGCAGGATGTCAAGGTCATCGAACAAACAAATTCTTCGTCGTAGAAACCATTCTGACTTTCAGCAGACGCGTATGTACATCCGAAGAGAGAGAGAGAGAGAGAGAGAGAGACAGAGAGAAACGGGAGTCGGCCTATTTTTAGACGTCATTGACATTTGCACGTAGACAGATCGAGTCGCGTGTGCACTCCACGCACTCACGCACTCCGTGTACACACCCACGCGTGCCCTTCAACGCGCGCGATCCTCCTCCTACGGCTCGATAATAACAAGGCGGGGAAAGGAGTAGACGCGATATGTGTTCATTGTTCCCCGATCGGGTGCACAGACATCATTCTTTTTTTTTCTTTTTTTTCTTTTTTTTCTTTTTTTTTTTTTCGTTTACGATATTTTCGGTGACACTAAACTTAGAGAAGAGAGTCAGCAGAAGCTCGGAAAGGGAAATCAAACGGTCTGTTGGAGCGAAGAAATTCTTACGTCGAATGATGGTTGAAAACGTACGAATGCAGACAGAAAAGGAAGGGGTGTATAGTTCGATGAACGAGTCCTTTTTCCTCGATTTCCTTCACCGTGATCAATCTTTTTTTTTTTTTTTTTTTTGGTAACTTCTGATAAACGGAGATTCAGTTAATTGTAGGATTGTGTTATCGGACGTTTATTGAATGATATTGTATAGCTACAGTGATGAGCAAAATCGAACACACATATGTTCGACATAATTTTAACACAAATAATATTTTGTTGAGTATTTGTCTGTTGATGTAACAGCGGTGAAGATTATAATACATTAAATATTAATAGACATAATTCCAACGAAGATTTCTTTTATACCTGCCAATAATTCACTGCTGCACGTACAATACCAATTAATTACGACAATACAATAGTCTTCGCCGCTATTGCGTCACTTTCGTCAACCATCCAAGGTAATTTATACCTCTAATACCTCGTGTTTAACAGTTGCACACATATCAGCCTCGAAACAGTAATCAATACGTCGATGCCAGAAAATCCCTATGTAATAACAAACCTCGCTCAAAGTACAAAACCGCTCGTGCCGTTTGGGACGGAATAATAAACATGCAAATAATCTTATTGTTAGGGAGCAGTGGACGAGGAATATCTGAATGCGTCACGCTTGACCCGAAGCCCCGAGGGTTAACACAAAGCACCGAAAAACCCACCGAGAAACAGACGGAACGAAAGACGACGCGAATGGTGGAAACAATCGAAAAACAGCCACACGTTCGCAACAGTTAAAAACGATAAAAACAGTTCCGAGAATCGGCGAAGTCGTCATCGATGGAGAAGAAAATGGCGCCACCCCTCTGCCCTCCCAGCCGCCGCCTTAGCTCTGTCTCGTCGCGCTGTAAACCCGTGAACTTGATTGTCTTGTTTGGCCGAGCAGTGGCCGCGTAATTTCGAGTAAGTTGTGGCTCTCTTGTGGGTGGTTTACGATGGCCAGTCGAATGCCGCAGAAGAATAAGCCAGCCAGATAGGGATGGGATGGGAATCAAATCCAATACGTACGACACGAATCCGAGTCAAGTACGAGTAGCCAAGTTCCGTTTCTGAACACTGGATTTCGATTATTACCGGTGACGGGTGCACTTAACGTGTGTAACATGTGTCCAATGTATTCGATTCAATTCCACCTGTACAATGGTATCAAAGTGTATTCATTCGATACAATCGATAGTATTCAGTCAAACGAAATATGTTTCAACGAGCGCGTTTTCAACGTATTCAATTCAATTGAATGTATTGTATACAATGTATACAAGTTCTGAGCCTCAAAACGAGCGTTTATAGACAATTTGATTTTAATTAATCAATCATTCCCATTCGATACTCATTCTATGTAAGATGAGATTTGCAAGCGTCAGACACACGCGTAATATCGATACAATGGAGATGCATTTGAAAAACAGGAACATGCTTTATTCGGTCAAAAACATATGCCTATATGCGTAAGAGTTTCGATCCTACCTGCTTTCGCCAGTATTCGAATCTGGCGAATTTGGAGGTATTGTTTTCATTAGAAGTACTCATGAAACATTCAAAAAAACTATCCTATTCGAGTATACTGGAAATAGTTATAAATTTAATCGTTTGTCAATTACTGTATAAGTCGAACCTGACCTAAACTAAAGTTTCGAACTTATATATATATATATATATATATATATATATATATATGTGTGTGTGTGTGTGTACTTTATCCACTGGTATTAAAGTCTTATTTAGAAGTACAAATACTTGTTCTTTGTAAAGATTCAAACCTACTTGTGAGATGCTCGATCCCGTCTCTACTGGTCGGCTAAAAAAGCGCGCTTAATCGCGAATTATTGTCGTGCGCGCGTAAAAAATACTTAACAGTCTAATTTCGGCATCTTGAGAACCACCCTCGTTGCCAATTCGATATTAGAGATTCGGTGTTTATTTTTCGACTAGCTGTAAACACGCGACAAGCTTCTTAACGTTCTTGATAAGTTTATCGAAATTTTGAACGCAATAACGATAGAGAAGCATCGAGAAATCGACATCTCTTGTTGGTTTTTGTTAGTTCGTCTTTTTTCTTGCTGTTTTTTTTTTTTTTGTTTTTCTTTTGAAGAACTGACGAGACTCGAGAAACAAAGACTTGGCTGCTCGAAGAGATGATTTTTTATTTAATAGGGAAATTTCGCCGGAGAGAAAGTAAAAAACATTGATGATTTTGTTTTAATGAGATTGAAGAGAACGTGATTTAATGCGAATGTATAAAATAAATTTTTGGAGACGCGATGTATTTTTTTGAACGGATATAAACGTCCTTCTTTGGAACGTTGTCGGACAGGAAAAGTTTATTTAAAAATAAGGGAATTTCGTTCGAGCTAAAAACAGAAATACTAAAAAATGTAGCATTGTGTTAAATTAAATTTAACCCGATATAAAAAGTTCTAAAAAAAGAAACTTCAGAATCCTCTTGCAAAGGTAAACATATAGATAAAGACCATTAACTCTGACAAATAAACTAATATCACTTACTTGGATGTACAATGTGCAATTTGAATTACAATGTCGAATTTTCTTGGCTCCGGTGTTGCCTGAAGAAATATCGTTGCTCTTGATCCACTTACACGCCCACGAGAAATAGATTTATCGGTCAAGTTAAATATGCGAGTTGTGAAAAAGCAAATAACTACCGCATATATGCGAACAACTATCTCCAAAGGAAAGTTACCTTAACGTTTATCATATTTATTAGTCAAATGGCATTTTTCGTCATTACAAAAGAAAAATATCAATTAACATTAAATTCCAAAATAATAGCGACTTTAAATTACACGATTAAATTTAAATGTTCGGTTCAATTTAAATATTCAGATATTTAAAATACTCAAAACAACGACGAATAAATATCCATATATACGCCTATCCATATATAATGTCGTTCTTGAATGAAGTTTCCATGACTCCAGTTTTTGAATTAAATTAGATCATTCACAACAGCGTAGAAAACTCGAAATTCATTGGCATTTCGTCGTGAAATAACACGTGGCACGATCGAACGTCGAAGGAAATCATTGTTTACCACTATATTTCAGGTAATCGTCGTTGATTTTTATGCGATTAGAAAATTTATTGCGTGATTGGCATATTACGTACCTACGCTTACAACAAAAACGGCTCTCCCGTCTGTTTTCAATCATCGCCTATCATTTTGATCGGCGAGAGTAAGAGATTTCACGCGCGAATTGGCGAGAAATCGACTCGTCGCCCTTCTAGACATTTTTCCTATTTTCTACCCTTCTCTTCGCCTCCGTGACAATAAGACAGCATCCATTGCCTCGAACCATTCATCTCTTTTCCCCTACCCGTTCATTTCTTCAGGAATCGCTTGAGCACCGACAATGAACTTCCGCTCCTTCTTTTTGAATTGCACCCGTTTGCTTTCTATCAACTTCCGATGAACGTTTCTCTCAGGTTTAATCTATCACTAGTCCGAGACGATGATATATTAAATGTTGTAGCACAAGCGGATTTATTATATGTATACATATACTTGAGATCAGAGCCGTACGAAAAAATACATCTGTTCATATTTTTTTCTTTTTTCTTCTTTTTTTACTATTTCTCTAGTTTCATTTTCGTGTTTTTCTGCTTTCGTTTTCCCATTCTTTTAAAGTTTAGTATTTAGAAACTTCAAGATTTAGTATGTTGTAAATAAATTTTGTGTCGTCGAAATTGTCTTTATGTTCGCTTTTTCATCCTCCTCCAAAACTGTAAAAATATTGTAGTCATATGTTGTTGTATATTTGAAACTTGGTCAACTTATCAGCTGTTTTTAATGAATTTTTTATACGTGACAAATTTATTTTGAATTAAAATAAAGTTCAATTCCAAAGCTCCTCTACATAATTGCGAAGGGACTCGTAAAACTCCCGGAACATCGAGAATATTCTTCTCCCGCCATCTTTGTATTTTGAATTAACCCCTTAACATACGAATTAAATGAAATTCGATATAACCAAAAAATGATATATATATTTTTCATTCTTCAACATTTGTGTAAACTTGACAAAGATAACTCTTATACTTGTATTGAAAAGTGCCATGAACGCAATACTTGCAAAGGAAATTAATAAAAAATGATGAAAGAACAAATTAATAATTCATAGTCCTTAGCAAACCTATGACATCTCCCAAACGTCATTATATGTTAAGGAGTTCATAATCACTCGAAATTCCGGTTTATCCTGGAATACAAATAAGCAAGTAAAACAATGTATTCTCAACCATAGAATTCTAAACCAAACCACCAGAAACGATCAGAAACGACATAAAAGGGTCACGTCGAGCCGACCAACAAAACCATAAGCGCTCTCAGATCTCACGAATCCGATTCCCATCTCGGTTTCTCTCCATAGAAATCGCTGATCCTGGCATGGCTGAAATAAAGATATCGTTCTCGCATTTTCCCTACGAGGTGCTTACTCTTACGAACAGACAACTCTGTCAGTTGGCCTTCCCTCTGCTCAACAGAAGAGAGATTCATCGTTTCTCGTTAGACGGGAAGAAAGTTCTTCCGGCGCATTGTCGACGTCGTTCCGCCGATACCGTCGCGAAGCCTGTTGGCCGAGAAGAGAGAAGAAGCCTGGCCATCGCGGAGGCGGCTTAAGTGGCAACGGCAAAAGTAAGTCTCTTTACTTTCACCGAGTCACCGAACGCAGACAGTGAGAGTGGACTGTCTCTCCCCGCGAACGAGCTGATCTTCCTTCGAGAATAATCACGGTCTTTTCTTTCTCGTACACGAACTGTGTACAGTCTGCGTCGCAATACCAAGACGCTAATACGATGCAGAGAATCGAATTGAATTGTGAATTAATTGTCTCCATGGTCTCCAGTGAGTTTTCAGAGCAGGGTGTTTGAATTCGTCAAATTTTATTTTTTCACGCCCTTTTTGCCTTCGAAAACAGGCAGACGCGTCGTTTGAATTTTAAATGTATTAAATTTTGCTTTGTTTGCACACGGATGTGCGTGTAATGCCCAATTGAATGATCTAGCTGTTCAAATTTGCGAAATTGCTAGGTTTGTATGCAATAGGTTTTCTTAGATTATCAAACTCGGGACAGGGGCGTTTATGAGAAAGTAGAGGAAAAGAAAAAAGGAATTTATTGCTACGTGTAATTAAGAATAACATATAAAGTTAGGTCACAATACGGAAATTGAGATTATGATTGTAGTTGTGTTAGAATTATATTGTAACGCAGAAATTTTAATTACGGTGTTTCAAATCATACCATTGCATTCAATTCGAATTTTCAATCATATTTACAATAAAACTGTGACCAAGTTGTCACACTCGAAATAAATCAGAATTAAATCACAGTTGAAATTCGCCAAATTGGAAATTTTTCGTTAATTACTGAATCAGAATTACGAAAGGATTTAATTCACGTGAAATCATAATGTCAACGAATCTTGCTTCACAGACTGTACATACGTGCTACATAGTTTCACAGTTGAGCGACCTCGTTTGCATCCGCTGGAAAAAGTGGTCTAAAACGATGTTGAGATTAGGATCGTTGGTACCATGATCGATAAGAAAGGCGTCTCAGGATGTTGAGTATAATGGCCGACTGGGTTAGACCGACGCGTGACTCTTGATTTTTCCTTTCCTCGAAAGTTGAATAAGAGGCTGTTGCTCTATTTCGTGATACTCGAACGGCTGCCTGTGAAAAACCGAGCGAGAAAGTTTTCGATTTCTCGTCTCTCGGCAACTTCTCATGAAGATGAATGAGAAACTCAAGCACGTGGCTACTTCTTGCGGAAGGTTATAACTTTTGCCATCAGATTATAAATTAGATTATGTACATTCTTTAGAGAAGAAAGTAGAAAAAACCTTTGAAATATTTAATAAATAATAAAGAGAGAGATTTGGGGCACCTTTTTTCCAATTTTGACTATTTTGCTACCGTTTCTTGAACAAGAGAGATCGAGAAAAAGTTACATAATACTTGTTACTTTTGTAAAAAAAAACGTCGCATTAAAAAAAATTATGGATAGACAGAAATAGCGAAAATTGTGAAAAGCCGCTGAATTTACCGAGATTTGGTTGAAAGATACTCGGAAGATTTAAAAATTTAAACATTTGAAAGAAATTCGGCGGATTAAAATATTCGAGGAATATTTGATGGAATATTGGAAAGGGATTTGATAAAATGGAGAGAAAATTTGGCGAACTAGAGGAAGTATGGTATGTACGTACGTATGTATACATTTAAATGTACGTACTTAATATACGATGCATTTATACTTAAATGACTTAAAAATGTCCAATCTCTTCCATCCTAATTCTTAAATAACACAAAAAACGTTGAATCCATTCAGTCAGAGAAACCAAGATGAAGTGACAATATGCTTCGTAAATTTCAATGCTTCACCGTCCATTTACGATCTTCAATTTTATCCAATCCGAAATCGAAGACCCCGTAAATCTCAATCAAACTCGCGAGAAAAAGAAAAAAAGAAAAAGAAAAAAAAAGAAGAGGGAAACAAAGTATATCGAGAAGTAAAGGCAGCTGATCGTGCTTTCGAAGCAAAGTAACAAAGTTTCAAAGGAAGTGTGTCAGAAAATACCAGTCAGTTTGAAGCGAAGGGTCAAGTGGTTCACCTCATTAATTAGAGCAAGGCCCATGAAGCTAATTAATGTCAATTCCACGTCCTACGGGCGCTTGGCCGCTTCTGTTTTTCATTCCGCTCGCCCGCGTCGTGGACACGTCGAGTTATTTCTAACTCGATTACCGAACGTGGAAAAAAAAGCACGCAAGGTGCCTAAAAACGGAGCGTATAACCGTAATTAATACATGTCCTTGACACGTCGCCCGATTACCCGAGACTAGCCAATGCCAAAGGATTAATTACAGACGGGAAGCTACGTGAACGCAAACGAATTCGAATGCAACGATTGAACCGCTCTTCTGTCCTATTATAGGGAGAAACATCAGATACATAAGCTACTAATGTCACGTTTTAATCACTATTTACGTCACTACTTTAGTCACTACGAATGTCACGCTTTAACCGATATTTCTTCTTTACGGTTTTATTTTACAATATAATATTGCAATTTTGCGACTTTACTTCGTGATTTCGTGATTTTAAAATGAAGAAATTGAAAGTGGCGACATTCATTTTATTTATTGTATTTATTTTGTAATTTGTGTTTTTATGTTTTTATTAAAATAACGGACCTTGCGTGAATTTGCATGCAACTGTAATGAAGAAAACAAATAATGAAGATTGAGAACTAAAACGAGAAGAAACGATTTAACAGAAACAATAAATTGTACGTATTATTAGCTTTGTACGTCATTTATAAATAAATAAATATATATATATAATTAATAGAAAAATGTAAAACATTGATAATTAATTCAGAAGTACCAAAAAATTCAATTCGCTGTTACTGTCTTACTTAATGACTAATCGATGTCGTCTGTTTGCCTTTGACCGGCAAAATGATCGAGAGTTTGTTGCACCGAAGGCAAAAATAGCGTTCAAAAACAGCGACCGAAAGCAATTCAATCGACTGCAGGATTTCACTAACTGGGAAGAGAAACTTTCGATTTCGTTTTGTGGAGCAGAACAGTTCGACACGGCATTTAAATAACGTTTATCATCAACGAATTGAGCTGCGAGCAATGGAAAGACGGAAATGAAATCGACGAAAAGGAGATAATCGCTCTGTCGTCGTTACTTGGTGAAATTGTTTATTTTAGACATCGCCGAATGATACGCGTTTCATCGAATAGGCTTTATTTATTTCATTTATTACGTTATCTGATTGGTCAGAGAAAGATGCATTAGGAAGAAAAATGATTATCTTCAAATTACATCGAGATACATATCAAGATATTTGTGTGAACATTTAGAAATATGTTCAAGAAGATTTGAGTATTATTTCTATATTACTTAATTATTATTATTTACGCAATTGAACATGTAATTAAATTTAAGACTGTCGTCGTTTCTCCTGCAATCTTTGGATTAATCTTTCAATTAAAATGTTTGAAAATTCGTATTTAATTTTGAAACGTTTCAATTGCATTCGAAAACTAGAAATATCTATTAATGTTAAAAAAAAAAATACAAAAATACGAATTGATTAAAAGAATGCAACAGAATATTAAAATATTACAACTCTCTAAAGTATTTTATTCTTAAATTCATTTCCTTGCGACAGTTTGTTAATCACATCATGTCTATCATCGAATCATTACCTAATCTGTGCTTCTACTCTTCAAAAGAAAAAAAGCTCTAGAGACGAAATATGAAATATAAAGTTCTCGAATACTCGAGAGGAAAAGTTCTTCAAGTGGCCATAAATTTTCTTAATGATTTAGTTACATCAAGAAAACCGTTCCTTTCGCGTGATCAGTTGCAACAGAAAAGAATGAATAAAATGACGGTCGTTGGTACGTGGGTTTACTCGTGCCAATTCACTGTCAGTGTAATCATTATCATTTGACAATAAATGGAAAGCAATCCGTTTCGCTCTTACATCTCGAAATTTTGAAAATCGTTCACGTTAGAAAAATATATCTAGCATATATGTAATTTTGTTCTAAGCGAAAATTTATGTTTTTGTGTATTTTATTATACTTTAGCAATTTTTATATTTTCGAAGATGTTCTTACTTGGATGAAGTTCATTTAGATCGCTTTGCCTCTTCATTTCACGGATAAATTAATCATAACTGTAATAATATTAAAAATATAAATACTGGTCTATAATAAAATATTTTGTTTCATCTCCAAGAGGAAGAAATATTCGTTCAATCAAGAAATAAAATGTTTCTTCGAATATAAATTTTAATATCAAAAGATTGGACTAAACCTTAACGTAACTTAAAATTTTTCGCTCAAAGTTAAAAAAGCTACTCTTAATGAAATTATTAACATTAATACAATATTTATAATTATAAAAATCACTATTTATTATGTATGTAATTTTCTTTGAATTTTAAACGAAAATTTAAAGATAGGCTTGTAATTAAGAATTGCAAAGTATCGTGATTAAGACGAGTTGAATTATCATACTGAATTACCACACGGTAAAATCACAGAGTCTATAAATTTCCTCGGAAGAAAATAACGCGCTATAATTCTTCTCTGTCAGATGTTTCTGCATTTTTCATTACGTTACTATTCCCGAGAGATAACTATTTTTTTAACCTAATTTACACTTCGGTCTCCGCGGACTGATTCTTGTTTAGGAAAGCAATAAGCATACTTTTAATGCAGCGCTGATGCAACTCCATCAAAGGTTATAAACATCACGTTTGAAAAAGACGTGGATCTTGAAAATAGAAATTCAGCTGAAGTCATCAAAACTTTGTTCTGTTTCGTGCGGATGTGGTATGAGATATATAACTTTACAATGGAACGAAACTACAAGAGATGTTACATTCTTTGATACGACTATATTCCGAAATTTCTGCTTCACCTCTCGTTACTTTTGGAAATTACTTTTTGATTTGCACCAAGAATAGCATTAAAACCGTTCGTGTATGAAAATTGAAGTTGATTAGATTATCTGGCCGTCACTTTTAATTTTAAATGAAAATTCAAAGATAGGCTTGTAACTAAGAGTTACAAAGTATCGTGATTAATAAACGAGTTGAATTATCATAATGAATTACCATACGGTAAAATCACAGAGCCTATAAAATTTCCTCGGTAAGAAATAACGCGCATTTAACGCTCAATATTTATCGTAAATGATATAAATATAAAGGTTTTTAATTGAATATCTTGTATTACAATTGTTGATACACTAACACTGTAAATTTTGTTGGTATAAAGTATTATTCAATTTTTCTAGAAAATGAAGTTCATTCCACTGTAAAAAAAAAAAGAGAGAAAAAAGAAAAACGGAAAAAAGATGAGGACTCCAAGAGGATGATTTAAAAGTCGCAAATATAATTGCACACGTGCGAGTGAAACAAATTACGCAACAAAGACGAATTCCCATAAATCGGTCTATCGACAATCGAGCTGACTTGAAAACAGTGGACACTCCCTGTTAGAGAGCTGTCAAACAAATTTGAGAGTGGCTCATTTGAAGTGTACGCTGGTGCGTCTCTCTCGTGGTCCACACGGTCTCGACACGCGCTTTCACAACATGGCGAAGAAAGCGGTCGTTGAACCTCGTTCGCAGGTTGTGTAACATGGTCGAAACAATATGTAGGTCGAGTCTAGTTGTCCCGGTTTGTCGACGCGAGACTGATTACGTCAACAGTCGTCTGACGCTGGCGTCCGGGAGAAAGAATCACCGTTTAACGGTATGGTTCAACTTAGATGAATTAGTTGTGTCATGCTTGTCCAGTTCGAATATTTCCATTCATTAAATTGTAACGTTTTTTTCCCTTTTTCTTTCGATGTCTTTCCCTCCTCAATTATAATATTTTTTTTTCTTTCTTGTTAGTAATTTCGAATTATATGTAATTTCAAGTTCTGGCACTTTTCTGCGGGGTGAGTTTATAATCACGTGCCTTGAAAAGAAATTGAACGCTTTATCGAGTTTAGAGAAGAAAGAAGATATTCTCTCGAGGTTATTTGCATTATTATACTATCTAAGTCTCCTCTGAAGTTTCTCTCAGGGTATTGTATTCGGAAATCTTTCTCAGACAGAAAATTCACAATCTTCATTATCATATGTTCAATTTTTTCTCAAGTTACGGAAGTTTATATATCTTTCACAGAGAAGAAAAAAATGAAATTCTTTGTAACGTAAAACATATTTCCATTGCTGAAAATGAGAACGAAATTTCCCAAAGTCCCTCGGAAATTCTCCCTCGTAAGAAGACTGAACGAACTCAGTCATGATCTTCGTTCGAAATACGAAGAATACATTTTCGACCAATTCAAGAACAAAATAAAATTCATAATAATAAAAGAAACAATAGCAAAGCATATTTCGATTATTAGAAATTCAATGAAAATTTCCCAGAAACTCACTCACAATCAGTCATGAATCATCGCGAATGAACTTTTGACGAATTATAACTTAAATTTAGTTTAGAATGATCTTTCGTCTCTCTCTCTCTCTCTCTCTCTCTCTCTGTTTATTAGCAATGAGCGGCGATTTTAGTACTGTGTAATAAATTCCGATCTCGGTGTAGAATCAATATATATCCTACTTGGGGTGCACACAGAGAGAACGCGCGTCACTTAGAGACAAATGTATTTTCGTTTGCTCGAGTACAAAGGCCAGGTGGGGACACACACAGCCGTTGATAATAAATAGATGACCTTGCCTTACGTAGAACTGATAAGAATTGTAACACACGTATCACGGCCTTGCGCATATTTACGATTGCCAGGGGGGACCTTGGCGCGATTAACCGGCCAACAATTATTTCTCAAAATTGCCTCGTGATTCATTTCGAATCGATTATTCAGCAACAAGCTTGCACGTATTCGCTCGTGTTTTCTCGAATCCGTATCCACCTTGTTTTCCTTCTTTCGTTTTGATAAACATTCTGCCACGTTAATAAAACGGAAACGAAACGATAACGATAATCCGGTCTAGAACGGAACGTAACGCCATGTTGGTCGATAGATGGAATAATTCGGGAAATCTTGCGGGACGAGGTACTTTTTTTTGTTAATTTTTGTCGTCGTATCTCTGGTTCCACGCGAAGGATCTTTTTAGAATATTTGTTCTACTTTTACACGATATATATTGTAAGAAACACTGTTTCCATTTTGAAAAATATCTCATTATTGAGTGGTATAATTTTTATAAATTCGTTCAATCAATAATCTGTTAACCCTTGGTATCGTCACGTCATCGGTAACCACAACAATTTTTGATTGACGTAATTTCAACTTCTATCTCATGTTATACGCGACAATAACGATTGATGGTTCCTTTTGTGTAAAATGTAGAGTATGAAATGGAGTTCAAAATCATTTGAGCTGAAATAAATTAAGATTCACAAGTTAAGGCAGATTATCATGATCGCCTATGGTTCGACTTCCTCTTCCAGTGCGAGTCTTCAGTTCAATAAATCAAAAAAAAAAAAGAAAAGAGCTGTCGAGTGGACATCTTCGGCGTCGAATTCAACAAATTCTAAAAATGTAGAGAAGCAAGGTCCAAACATCTAAAGGATCGAATCTTGGAAATTCGAAGGAGAAAACGTTTCATCCCATAAGGTGAGCGGTGGCATACTGTTTCGTCGTGCACGAACTCGCGTCGCTCCGTTTCATAAAAAAGCAATTTCACTGTACGAAGAAAACGTTACCTGGTCGAGATCCAGGAAGATGAGGATCATCTAGAAAGCTTAGGCAGTTTCACACAGGCTACTCTCTCTCTCTCTCTCTCTCTCTCTCTTTCTCTCTTTCTTTCTGGGTTGTTCGGGTCAACAGGTCACCCACGCCTCGATTACTCGACTTCTATCGAGGCAAAGCGAGCCCCCACAGTTGAAATTGCGACACCTTCTCTTTTGCTTTTGTAAATGCATCTCTTGTAGATGCCACCGGGTCGAAGCATACTCGTCGCCGTCCTCGTCGTGACTCGTGCACTTTCTTCTGTGATATACTCTTACTTTTCTTCGGTCGAACGACGACGACGACGACGCGGCAACTCGTGGATCAACGACACCGAGCGCTCGATCCAGGAAGATGAGGCGGCCGCCGGTTAACTTTCTCCGTTCGAACGAGGCTTGTAACGAGCTCTGCTTTATTGTAACGAGTAACTCTTTTGTACACGGTGAAATCAAACCGTTGTTTATGGGCCCCTGTCTCGGCAAGCTAAATAATAGGCGTGATTTGTATCTCGCAGAAAGAGAGAGAGAGAGAGAGAAGACGTTTATATTTACCTCTAACGCGACTTTAAACCTGCGCACAAAAAAAAAAAAGAAGAAAAAGAAAGAAAAGAAAAAAGAAATTTCAACGAGAGCCTCGCCGATTTCGACGGAAGAAGAAAGTTATCGCGATGGAGGCCGTGCAGCGAGTTGCTCTTTTACGATCACCGGGGAATCACGCGAATCGGCGAACGATATCACATTGGCGAATCGATTTCTCGGGATTCGCGCGACACGGTGTAACGTCCGACGTTAACGTGTGCACTAACCGCGTGTGTAATTCAAAGCGAAATTTTATGAGGGATCGCGAATTGCGCGAGGAATCCATGCCCAAGGTGAGGTTCGCGCTTAAAACTCCACGTTACGTGTTTATTACTCACGAATCGACATTTGGAATTCCCTACACGTTGAGAGCTATTCGTATCGTCGTTTCTTTTCGCTAGCACCTTCGATTCACTAATTCCGCACTTCGCTCGTCGTTATCGAGAAAGTAACGAGAGATGAATGATACGACTTCCGATTTGCCTCTGGAGGCACTGGTGCGATTTTTAGAAGAAGAATGTCAATTACGATTGAAGTTTCGTAAAATTCAAGTTTCAAAGTTTCTTTGTTTAACCCTCGGATAAAGTTACAGGCGACTGTATATTAGTTAGATTATTAAATTTTTGGACACGTAATTTACATCTTCTACGACGAACGATAATAAAATTCAATCGGACAAAAAAAATTCCAGAATTAAGTGATTTAATCCTAAATTGTTGGAACTTGTTACGATTTAATAATTATGTTATAATTATTAATGTTCAATGATATCTGTTAACAGCCGATCTATAATTTCTTATTAAAATTGGAACGTATATTTTTCTGCAGAAAAGGAACATTGTAATATAAGATAATATTTAGAAATATCTATTCAAAGTTACGTATGTTACAATTTCTTACAAGAGTATGCATCGAAAAAAAGCATTAATTTTGACAATCGTGTGAAAGTTGCATCGAGACGGAAGTTTCCTTCCTCGACGCTTTTTGTTCTCTCGTTCTGAGTCGTCGGTCCGATGAGATTCCAGGTGAAAATCGTAACAATACCGACGAAAGTTTCTGTTAGAGATCTGGCAGAAGAGGAACGCGCGATACACCGACAATATTCGAATGGAGGTTACCGAGTGAAAGACATCAGCGAAACCGAAAGTTTCTGCCATTCGTTCTACTTTCCACGATGAGCGTGTGTGTAATTAGGTCATTCCATCACACTTGTATTTTGTAAACCTACTCATATTATACAGAATGTTTGGTCATCGTCAATTGTATCGTAATTTCAAATAGAAAAATAAATGTTATTACATGGGATCTTCAATAGGCAGAGAAACTCCAAAACGTAGTGTAATTGCAAGGAACGTGATTTTTTTTTTTGTGAAAATAAATATTTCTTTTCATTTTCGTGAATATCGCGTTTTGTGAGATATATATATAAGATAATGTATCAGATGTGTACAACATTTCATTTGGCAATTCTTTGCCGTAAATGTTACTAAATTCTACTTTTTAATATCGCGTCCTGTGAAAGGAAACTGCGAAGATTCGTTTAATATTCCTTCGTTATTTCTCCTGGATTATATAATTTTGTGAAATTTTTACGGAATTTAAATATAAGTATCCGTAATGGGTTGAACTTGCCCTAATAAAAGTAAATCGTCTCCGATTTATTCCATATGTAAAGCATAAATTGAAATCGTAATAGATTCCTCATTTGGAGGAAGATCTCAAATTCAAAAATCAAGCGAACAATTTCATTCCGCGTTATCGTTTCGTTTTCACGTGAAAATTCACGTCCTTGGGCGATTTCTTGTGCCCATTACAGTCAATTCGATGAAAATATGAAAGTTGGCGCGATTCAATGATTGGGAGTCTGCTTCCTAATAGGATTTCCGTGTTTTTGTAGAAACTCCTTCTATTATTATGTAGCGCAAACAGCGGTGTATGAAATGACCAGTCGCGAATAATTTCATGCCGTTACATATGCCACTTTCGATTCCGATCCCACGGAATTGGCCTCAGACGCGAGTGAAAGTTTTTCCTGCCTTTTGAGAACGAACTTTTTTCTTTTCTTTTTTTTCTTTTTTTTTTAATGGAAATATCTCGTAGTTCTCCTGCATTGTGCCACGTTAACGAATGAAATTTTCAAGACAGGAGGAATACTTGATTAGTATTTCATTGTGGTAAATAAGTATGTGCCGCGATTATTATTCGTTCTTTGCTAACCGAAAGAATAATAACCGGTGTTGAGTAACAAGAAGATTCTTATTACGAAGACGCATTATGCTCGTTGCATTTCCTGGATTTAGCATCGTAAACTATGTTCTTCGATGTTAAAATATATTCCTTACGCCAATGTCAGATTATATAAAACCGTACTGAATATACTGGAGTAACATTTTTAATATATCTTTAACACCATCTTCTCGAATTGGAAGATTATCGTCGAATACGAGATTTAATGAAATCACGCGATCATTTCACTACGCGAATGAGAGAATTACTCGAAAATATCTCGTCGAAAAATTCGTAAATTAAAAAATACAGAACAGCTTTGAATTCGCTGAATTAATAAATTATTAACAATTGCAACGTTTCTCGAAAAGTTTCTCGACGTTGAGCATTTGCTCGTACAACGAACACGAGCAGTTAACAAGAGTTTAACACACAGTTGATCGATTTAACGATTTCAACAAGACTGAAACTCTTTTAGAAAAAGAAAAAGAGAAAGAAACAAGTCGATACAAAGTGCAAGCACGTCGTGCATTAATCGAGCAGTTTGTGCCATAATCGAGGAGAATTTCACGTGTTACGGCAACCTGTTACGACGAACGGTACGCTCGAGAACGAGGAAATGTTCGCGGGGTCCCAGGTAAAAATGGGGTTGGTTACCAGACGTGTAGACTGCCTCTCGTCTCTCCTACGTCTTTCAACGTGATCGCGGGGCCAGACAATCGGACGATGCAACATGCAACAGCGTGCATTGGCAGCACGGTGCAACGTGCTGCGGCTAACGACCGGCCAGATCGTTGCTCCAACCAGGAAATGAAATGAACCGCCGTGGAATTGCACGGTTTCTCGCAGTCGTGCCTCGCAGAAAGTGTGTCGCCGCTTAAATGGGAAAAGCACAATGCCGCCAGCAGCTCGTAGCCCGGCGTTCATTAACGTCCCAACCGACAACTCGAGAACTCGAGAACGATGAACGTCGACTAATCGGGCCACCGAGCTCGAACGAGAATCGTCGATCAACGTCGATCGACGTATCCGGCGTGGGACGTTCCAACATCTGGCACACTGATATCTCTCGCGCTCTGTATCTCGAGTAAATCTCGATGGGAATGTTTCAAGGCACAGATTGCAAACAGCAAATTATTAAATTTTAATACGATCGAAATTAATATTACTGGTATTATTCTAGTAAGTGTTATTCCAATAAATTACTAGAATGCTAATGTTCCAGTAATTTAGTAATATTATACCATTGAATTACTAGAATACTAGTAATTCTCAACGACTGTGATGATCATATAATGAAGAAACCTAAACATTAAAAACAGGAAAAGATTCTGTTCTTCAAACCTGCATAAATCTGTGAAATTTCGATGAAAAATTATACATATGTATATTAGTGTTGGAAGTTGTAATAATAGTTGATATTTCATACCATGAAAATTTTTGAGTAATCGTGCAGTTTAAACCTTGAGATTGACTTGATTTCAATACAATCATTTTTATAAAATAAGGAAAAGTTTCTGTTGATTCAATGTCTTTGCAATTTAGTCGATTCGATCTGTTCGAAACCCGTAAGAATTCTTTAAAACAGAAAATCTGTACAGACACGGCGGTGGAATTTTTACATTCATAGAGATGACTACAAACATACACTATGATTCGCTATCTTCCAAGCACTTCCTACGAGAGTAACTAAATTCTACTATATTCGATTTAACACAGAGCGATGTTACCCTTTAAGAACACTGGCATTTAACAAAATCGTACCAAATGGATCAACTTTCAGTCCACCATCGATCAACTCGTCCCCTTAATTTCTTGGAAATGAAACCAAAATTAAATACCACGCTTGTATCTGTCTCGCAAACAGAACGATATTACTATAAAAGATCGCGCATCGTCGATCTTTCGCCGATCGAATTTACTCCACGATTTTCTTTTTTTTTTTCAAAACGAGGGAAACGAAAGAGAATTTTTTTTTTTTTTTTTGCTTCCTGAAGCGGGGACAAGCGCGAATTACGCGTTCTAAGCGGAATCGCGAGAGTTGCAGCACCGGTACACTTTCTCCGCGCGGTAAAAGTAAAAGTTTCGCCGAGCGACCACTCGGTTGGGACACGGTGCACAAGCATCGCGTTTAACCAACCAACGGAGGAATCGTGGCTTTCTATTATTGCAATATCGTCAACCTTATCCGTACGCAGCTTTTCATTACAGATCTCTCTCGATCATGCTGAAATCGGCATCGTTTTCGCAAAGCTGACATTATCCGCACATTATCGATCCAGTCAACTCGTTTTATTACTACTTGATCGTTCTTCGTTCTGGCAATTTTTCGGGATACCTTGGAGAAAAATTTATTACAAGTCGAAGATCGTTTTCTGATTAAATAGATTGCGGATTTTTATACATTTCCGTGTTTTCTTTTCTTTTGGACATTGTTATGAACATAAAAAATGAGATAGATAAATTTGCTTCATTTGATAAATTTTATAATTAATATTTTGAATATATCTTATTTTATATATATATATATATATATATATAACTTACTATATTTATAAGTATAATAAGTATAATAAGTAATATATATATTTATTTTATATATCTATATATATATATATCTTATCTTATTTATTTTATATTTATCTCGCATGTAAATAACGCGTATAAATCCACATATTTTTGGTAAATAGTATTTGAGATAGAAAGTGAAAGTATTCAGGAAAAAAATGTATTACTTCGGTTAATTAATTCTTATTAATGATTGTTTGAACTTTGTTTTGTTGTAAAATTAAAATATTGCGAGATTTTTCCGATTATTTTGACAATTTTTTGGAGAATTTTTTAATCTTTTAGTCAAGAATTAAAAAATCAGACTCTATTTTCCTGACGGACTAGAAACATTAGTAATCTCAATCTTCTCGTGCTCGATGTGACGAGTTGCTGCACAATTAAATTTTAAATTTAACGTTAATTTAAATATTTATTTCGCTCTAGAAACGTATGATACGATTTAAAACGAATAATTGAAATAAACGTTTCTTCTCGTTATGCATTCAGCTAAATATTTATATATATTACTTTGATGAAATCGTACGTCATTCATTATCGCACGTAAAATTGTTTCCATCAGATAATCATGTTTATTTTAATTTTCATGATATTCGAAAGACAATAATTTTCAACTATCCTTGACATGAAAACGATTTTTACATTACAATACTAATAAAATTTCAAAATACTCAGTATAATACAAATGACATGTGTACAGTATGTCCGACTTACTCGTATAGACGATTATTATCATCTCGTTAACTATTGAAAATACGGAAAAATATGTCAAACAATTCGTACATGGATAAATAGCAAATAATAAGCAAAATAATAAGAAAACGATTGCACTACGTTATATGTTCGCCTGAACGGCATAAAACTCTCGTTTGAAATATTTTTTTTTCGCAATTTTCAACAGTTAAGGGAATAATGTAGCACGTTTATACGAATAAACCGGACATGCTGCGCAAAAGTTCTCCCTGATAAATGTTGAAATACATTCATGGGCGGCTGCAGCTTTTCATTCAACCAGCGAAAGAAAGAAATTTCCACTGCAAAGTGGATCTCTTATTGAATGGAACAAGAGCGTGGAAAAGTGAGAAAGAAAGGACATGAGAAAAGGTCGATCCATTACCTCAAATCGCGGTGTCTCAGGCGCCGCCGTTTGGAAAATGCAAAAGAGCGTTCAAGGGGAAATCGGTTTTCTCCTCGCTGGAACGTAAAAAGACCCGCCGATGTATATTATAGTGCCGCGAAAATGCGATTTTCGCGTACACCGCGGAGATTCTAAACACCAAGGAGGAACGATCGATCAATATTCCGAAGAGAAACAGCGACGAAGAGTTCTCAGAAAGTCACGGACAAAAGAGCACGTATCGGATCCGGTAGCGCAGGTCAGTTCTATTTATGTATACGAATTCCAGTATTTTCTTGAAACTCGGCGAATGTAAAATCGACGAAACCCACCCGCGAAATGGATGTACGAATTTTTACGATCGTTCATATATATATATATGAAATATATATATGAAAAATATACTGATGTTGATAATGATGTTGATAAATATAATGATATACTAGATGTTGTCATTGTCACGTCAGCATTTTGTTTTCTTTCTTTCAATCAATTTATGTTATTCAATTTTACTGAGATTATGCGAAAGTCCTTTTGACATTGTTCTTTCGTCCACCTAAATTAATACAATTTGATGAAATTCGACAAGAAATATTTGTAGCAATCTTGTATTATCTCTAAATTATATAATTTCCAAATTTTAACCTCTTAATTTATAATTGTCTACAATAACACGTGTACTGATATGTAATTATAATTGTAGTACAGACAAAAGGTTATGGTACCATTATCGTAGTATTTAAAGTCGTACTAGTTAAAAGGTGGTTAAAGCGACGATAACAGTTTTTTTTTTTTCAAAGATTATAATAAATGTAACAAAATCTACTATATTTCATCGTATTTACGGATTTGTGTTTCAATCGTTGAACACTGAAGTTATAAATGTGTGTTGCAAACGAAGAAAAACGGCTGAGAATAAATACTGCAATATTTGACATTGAAAAAATTCCGTGCGAAATGCACGATAAAATATAGAAGTCAGTACGCAGAAACAATAAAAAAGAAAAAGAAAATGTTTATATACACGTTTGTCCTAGCTGACCTTGTTTACACGGTACAGCTAATTTCGTGTTTTACCAGTTGTTCATCTGTCTGTACAAAAAGTGTTACCAAAAAATTTTTGCTACCGACTTTCGTAAGGAATGTATTACTAATACAACATATAGAAAATAATAAATACATTTCTTTCGACAATAACTGAAATGCAATGAAATAAAGAAGCGATTGAAAATATTAAAAAATATCCGATAGAAATCATTCAAGCGATTCTAGAGTAAAATTTTACGATGTTTTTTACGTAAAGTATCTTCAAATATTTCTACGAAAATTTATTATAACAAGTTTGTAAGTAAATATTTTATAATATCTTAAAAATCTTTCTAGCACAGTTTCATTTTAAAAACTGTGGGAGATACAATTTTCTGTCTCTATTTAATATATTGAGGTAAGAACTGGGGTTCTTAATCAGAAGGGAAAGGGTTGATATCAAGGTTTCCGTAGTGTAGTGGTTATCACGTGTGCTTCACACGCACAAGGTCCTCGGTTCGATCCCGGGCGGAAACAGTTAATTCTTTTTTCTGATTTGCTACCAAAAAGTTGAAAATTTTCAATGTTAAAAACATAACGTCTTGCTTTTAGATCGTATAATTTTAGATTCATTTTACAAGAGCAGTTATACAATTATTGTTACTTTCATAGTATGATACTTGTTCGTAAATGAATATACGTAGATATTGTAATTATTAAGGCAGATATATAAGTACGTATTTAAAAAAGAAAAATAATGAATCTAAAATGTAGTCACAGATCTTCATTAGTAAATGACCAGACAGGAAAGTATAAGAAAAAATTACTTTTAATCTGGAATTTAAAGAGGGAACCTCTTTTTGGTTCAAAAGTAACCAAGAGCACACCTGACGTTGTGACAATCGATATTTTTGAAATATTCAAGATAATAATAAAAATACATATTTAATTATGGAACTGACAATGTTATTGAATTTTAAAATTACTTTTGATCTGACTAAAACACAAATATCGCCAATAAAATCTATGACCTACAAAATTCCGAGAAATAAATTTTCGAACACCATCGGATTCTTCTATCTTAACACTGTACACTCTCGAATTTTTTCTAATTTTCAATCTCAATGTTATATCTCCTAAATGAAGTAAATTTCAATTCTATGAGTACTCCAAACATCAAGTTCTTCCAACTTCTGACAATTTTCTTTAATTCTAATTCAACAATTCCGAAACGAATTAAACTTGACGAATACACTCAAAGTGTACTTGAATTACTTCCAGGTTTCGATTATTTCTTTCAACCCCAATCCAATAACTTTTAAACAAATTCAATTCTACGAGAATTGAATCTTAATCAGTGCTTTGAACATCAAGTTCCGACCATTTTCTCCAGTTCTACCAATCCCTGAATAAACGAAGCTACGAAATATTTATGTAAAATTCTAGAGAGTTAATCAACGTCACGCTGTGACGCAAGTAACACACCGCAAACACAAAACACAAAGAAGAAAAGAAAGAAATCACGAGGGAGAATTCGGTGAACGTTGGACACCTGTTCGAACAATTCCTAGTGAACGATGTTACGAAAACGGCGAAATTCCATTTGCAAACATCCACGTAGGGCACGAAGGTAATTCTCAGCGAGGAGGACAGTTCTTTGTGTTACGAGCGGAGGATGCGTTCGTGGTATGAGGCCAGTGGAGTCAGGCTATGGCAAAACGGGCTGTCTCAAGGTCGGTTAGGCACAAGGGCAGCTTGAATCTAGCCTGAACTCGACCGCGCCCTTCGAGGTCGTGCCATCTCGTTCCCACACGGCCAGTTTTCTTCTTTCTCTCTCTCTCTCTCTCTCTCTCTCTTTCTCTCTCTTTCTCTCTTCCTCCTTCTTTTTTTAATTTTTTTTTTCTTATTCGTTCTGCTCGTGCCTTTATTAATTGCCAGTTAAATGTCGTTGTTTTCTCGTGCATGGATTGCTGCCTCAATTCAAATTGAGGCACGTTATCTTCAACCCTTTGTTTCGTGACTGGGTTTGGTAACAGTAAAAAAAAAAAAAAAATGATACAGGAGGTGATACTAGTCACGATGATTTTAAATTAATATTTTCTAAAAGCTTTCGCGAGTTACTTGCGACGCAATCTTTCACGTTTCAAGCTGTATTTCTGATGTGGAATGATGTAGAAGAATTACGAAATTTGACGATATACTTAATACAGTGAAATCTTATGTAGATATTGAATTTTATTAAATTTTCTTTGTACGATTAGTCTTTGAGGAAAGGTTACGAATTATTTAGCAATTTAAATTACTACCACTTCTTCTGTATTTTTTCTTCTCGCGATAAACGTAGATTTCTTTCTCCTTTCATATAATTTATAAATTGAGTGTGTTAATTAAATTTTTGCACTGGTGTTAGCAAAATTTTTATAGACAATCGCCAGTTTTAATTATCAAAAGATTTTCGTTTCCATTCCATTTTGTTTAAATTTCAAAAAAAAAAAAAAAATGATACTGAGTATCGTAATTGGAAAAAATTGAGGAAATATATTGATATTAGCTTACAATCATTCTTCTGAAAGCATGGCAGACATATCTATACTTTATATGAAAATTCCCGAAGCTTATACGAAAGAAGGCATCAAACTACAAATTCAAAGTAGGTAATTAAATTTAAACCCTATTTGAGCAAACGAAACATTGGCAGAAATGAAATTTAAAAAAAAAAAGCAGATCTATTTCTTTGCGTTTTACTAACAACAATGGGGAAGAAGGACAATGAACCGATGGAAAACCGTGTGTTTTCTGTGTGAAACGTTTAGTCGCAAACTGAAAATAGCCAGCTCTCGGAGCAATCTCGTTTCTTTAATCGACAGAACCTTGATCCGTTCGTCGTTCCCTATCGCGTGCCGGACGATTATGAAGCGATTCGAAGCTCTTGGGGGCTTATCTGACCTGGCCAACCAGCAATTAATTGAACGACAATTCGGTCGCCAAGCTTCTCGCACTAATTAAGTTTAACCTTCAGGATCAGTGGCGCACAATCCTTCAACAAGGTCACTGGGTCATCCCTTTCACTCAGGATTTTTGAATAAATGATCTCTGTCTCGATGAACAATGGTGTAGAATGAACGCGATAAATGCTTTCCTTCTTTTTCTCTTTTTTTTTTTTTTTTGTTTGGCGAAATAAATGTACTTTTTATGGAATTTATTGGCATTATTGGTATTCACCGTTATCCTAACATTGACCAAAACTGAATTCACTAAAATTTCAGTCATTTTCTCAATTGAAGATTAATTAAATATACTCAAATGACGAAGAAGTCGAATCCCACGCAGAGAAGCTTTTCAACAACAGTCAGAAATGGAAATTTTTGAAGGATACATTTAATATTTAACAGCTGAAAGATATCGATGAATTATTCATCAACTTTTGATGTTATATATTACATTATTCCTGAAACCGTATAAATGTTTCAGGAAACTCCAGATTAATTTACTTCAACTCGAAAACTCCAAATAAATCACTCCGAACGATTATTTGCCAGATTTAAACGACATTGAGTCGGTTCTCTGCATTTCTCTCGCAAGTTTTGAAAGACGTGCCCGCGAACAGAATTATCGTTGTTATTTCAGGCAAAAGAACGAGAACTCGCTACGTAGAAGCGCGTAGAAAAGACAGTAATTCAAAGCGAACGGAACGTATCACGCGAAAGAGAAAGAGAGAGAGAGAGGGGGGGGGACACGTTGATACAGCGTGTACGTGGAAAGCATCTTTAATTAAACGCAGCGACGTTTATCGAATTTCCCGATCTCTTGCCCGCGTAAATCGGTTGTACTGTAGTGTCGATCCTTCCATGGCTACCGCCAAGGTCACGACCTCCACTACGTGCAGAGAGCGATGTACGCACTATTAGGCACACGCCACGCGCGTGCATGTTGCGTACGTGCAGCCTAATCTGTAGGATGCATCGATTCGCCAGGGCTGGCTCGTGGTCACTACGTGCCACTAACGTGACGTATTCTAACGAATACATACTAAGAACGAACATTGAGATTTCGATCTCATCGAAATTGATCTAAAGACAATGGGGTTATTTTTGAATTGAAAAATTGATGAACCATCTAACCTAGCAATATTAGGGAGAAATATCGACGTTGTCGAAGAAATTTTGGCTAATTAAAATGAATTTAACAATATTGGTGTTACTTTTTAATTAACAGGCTGATATAATTAGGGAAGAATTTTTGGTTGGATTCGTGTGATACATTCTAACAGAATACATCATCAATGTGATATAGTTTAACGAAATTAGGGAGGTATATAGGAAACGAAGAAATTTCGATCGAAACGAATTTAATAATATTGGCGTTATTTCTGAGTTAAGATATTGATATAATTGACGGTGAACTTGGTTGGATTTATATACACTGTAAAAGTTTACACCACGGAAAACTTTTAACGCACAATAGAACTCCGTTTGAATTATTTGAACTGACTGAACTTTCGCTGATCGAATACATTTATCTGAGCACAAGCTCCTACCGCGTGAACGAAAAAATGATAAGTAGTAGGGAAAGATTCGAAAGTCCCTGTTACATGAACCATTCAATTGCACAAACTATCGCAATTTTGTTGAGTAAATTGTGTACACGAAGAACGTTGAAATTTCACTGCGACCACTTTCCAAGTTACGAAATCGATTAGCGTGGATACCAATTGACTCATTCACGTCAATATGGATTCATATTGTTGCAAAGGAAACCATTGCGAAACAACAATTCGAAAACAATTAAAACAACCGATCAAACCTACGAAATCTAAAATCTTGAAACCTCTGAAGAACCGACATCCGTTCGAAAGTAGAGCTACGCGCGCTGCAAAGATGAGACATGAGAAGATTTCCAAAAACTCCAAACCGAGTTTCGCGGAATTCATTCGAAACTGAAGGAGCAAGCATCGGGCCCATTGTCTGGGCCGTGTCCTGTCGCAGACGGAGTCGCAAAAATTCCGCCCCTGGAGCGTCGCTGGCAGAGGGTCCCGAGGGTGAGGCGGCCGATTCCCGGCAAGTTTCAGCCTCGAGTGAGCCAGGAACGAGGGGCGTAGAAAAAAAGGGCCTGCCACAGAAGCAGGGAGGGGGGAAGCGAAAGGGCCGGGGACGCGAAAGGGGAGACAAAGAGGCCGAGGAAAGAAGGAGTCGCGTTTCTGAAGGCGCGCGAGTACGTTCGCTCCGCTGCTGGACGGGGTGAACGTACGACGGTAGACGCAAAAATCCCTCCAAGGTCGATGCATCCCTATCGGTACCCCGGCACGTCCGTCTGTCCGTGTGCCACGGTTCACCGTCTCTCATCCCCGCCCTTTTTCAACCTCCCACTTCTTCTGCTTCTCAACAACAACCGACAGTTATCCCCACCAACTGCCCCAAATCACCCACGCGACCGAGCTGGCTCGATTCAGGGACGACCGAGCTACAGGTAACCTGTAGGATTAACCGAGTTTGAAAAACAATTAAATCGCGGTACTCTTTTATCGGTTGGCTTGATTATCAAGAGTTTTTTTTTTCCGTGAGAAAGAAATGGGACGAAATTTGGGTATTTTAAAAGTGGGCCTATAGATTGCACGGAATGTCACAGAAGACGGTTATAATGGATCTTTACTGGACACTTTTTTACTTGGACATTTGGAGATACGAATACCGTTATTGGTGGTCGTTTAATTTCAAAATCATCAATGGATTGAGAGGATTAATAATGGATTATACTCGACGCGTTATAATGGATTAATTAATAGAATATTATAATAGAGATATAATATAATAGAGGATAATTTAACATAGATTCCAGGTGCAGTTCATCTGGTCTAACGATCGTTTCAGTATGTTTCATACTGTTTCATATTTATATATATATATATATATATATATATATATATATATATATATATATATATATAGTTTTATATATACGTTCCTGATGTAATCCCCCGTTCCAGAGAAATAATAATTAAAACTGTATTCATTCTCTACCGCTCTTTTCAACGCTATAAAAAGAAAAGTAAACGAGAAACTCCATCTCGGGAAGAGAGAAGAAATTAAGATACAACGTAATAAAAATATCCAGTCGGAATTATATTCGTACAATATAACCACCCTGTATATATGCCAACCACTTGCGTTGCGAACCAATAATCCAACGATATATTTACGTTCTATTTTCACATAAGTGGCCCCTCTTGCATCCGACGCGTTCAAGAATCCTTTCCAAGTGTCCGTTCGTTTCTGAAAACCGTTGTTTAAAACCCCATTAGCATAATATCGAAATAAACGGTCGGCGCATCCGAATAAAGAACGCAGCCCCTTCGGATCGGGTAAAGTCACCCACGCGACCCGTGGTCGCCAAAAGCAGGGACACGCGGAGTTAAACGTGCCGTTTTCGCGGGGCCATCTGAGCGGAAAGAAGGCCAGGAAATATATGGGGCCCCTCTGAAAAAAAGGGGGCAGGCTTTCTTTTTGTTTTTCGAGGTTATTCGAGAAGGCCTCGGTATTGGGTTTACGTAGTTCGCGTTTTACTTTTCTATTTATCTTTTGTGAACTATTCGAATATTTTTTGACGCGGTATCACTTTTTCTTTCTTTCTTCTTTTTTCAAAAAATATAAAATGAAGTATAAAATATAACGATTGATAAGGGGAAACAGCTGCATTTTCCAATAATTTTAATTAACACTAGAACTACCACACCAGTCAAAATGACTGGTTTTATAATTTTATCTTAAAATTTCTACTTCATGTTACAATTTTTTTCCCCACAATGATGCAATGACTTTTTACAGTGATAACTAAAGAAATAATATAATGAATTTTATTTTATTTTTATTTATTAGAAATCAAAAGAATTTTGGTAGAAATAACTTCGTCTTAACTGTCGGTAGTTCTAGTGTTAAAAAATCGATTAGAAATCAAGCGAAATTGAAGTTTCCGAAACGCGTTTTAAATTCGTAAACTGATATAAATGATTATTTATAGCTCCTGCATTTTTGAATGCAAAACCTTTCTTTTTCTTGCAAATAATTTTGATTTCTTTCAATAGATACAGTAATTTCTTGTTAATGCAAACCCTTCAATCGAATATCGATTGCTGAATATTGATTATTAGATTGCGAATGTTAGCGCAATGTGAACTGAAAGAACGGATCATAGACGAGAATTTACTTCATCCTCTAAAATATTATTGAATATTTCATATCTCATAGTTTATATTACTGAATATTATGCGCATTCTGTAAATGACTGTGATTGTAAATTTCCCATAAATACACAAACATTCGCTATATAAATTTGAAAAACTCACATAAATGTTGATTGTTGGCGTAGTAAAGTTAGCAATTAGTCAAATAGTGGCACTATTCTTTCTTTGATTCGATGATATACACCAGCCATATATAAACGATATTAAAAACAGCGAATGTAAAAAAGAATGCAATGATTGTAGTTGGACAGACAGAGAATTTTATCCCTTAAAGACTAAAGAGCTTTACGCTTACTGAAAACGAAATATTTCACTAACAACAAGAAGTTAATGGGATAATATCCTGTATCGTGTTACAATTGCGTGTTCTTACAATCAATAATAATCCTACGTGCGTAATAGCATTTTCATAATTTCTCAATAATTCGAACTGTGACATTTATCTTACGCCAAGCAAGTTTGAAAAAATTTCTCCTCGATAATCTTCTCTTTTTCATTTCAACTCGCTTGTTTCATTGTGCCTGCTTGTTATCGTTAATGCAAACCAACGAAGAAGAATGAAAATCAAGGGTTAAAAGATCATTGAGCCTCTGATCATTGGGCAGCTGAGGTCAAAGAATCGATGCGTGAACTTGCGTTCGTAAATCGTGGACGAAAGAATGATGTGACAGCAGGACACGAGATTATTTGACACGAGAATTCGGGCGGAAAAATTGTCAGCCGCCTGGTGCGTGCATCTCAGCCTCCACTCCGGGGACCGTTTGGGAAACTGGTCGACCGAGAAATAAAGCGCGTGTCGAATTTATTTCAGCGCGGTAATTTGCGGTTTCGCGAGCAGCACGTGGACACGACCTGTCGGCGATAAATTAAAATTTCACGTCCCTCTTCGAACCTGGTTTCCTGGCGGAATCTCCGGGGCCAGAATTTTTCGCGTAGAAAAACGCGACCGATAATTCTTCCGACGATAGCAATTAAATCGTAATTCTCACTTGTTACACGTGTTGCGCAAGCGGCGTGATAATTCAATGGCACAAGTATTTGCTTAACGTTTATCACGACGAATATTTTCCTTTGATTTGTGAAAGGTGTACAGGCTGTCTCGCATATATCACAGACCGAGAGGGTGATTCTACACGCAGAAATGAATCGAAAGGAAAGAATAAAATTCATTGATATGAAAGCTACGCTTTCGAGAAAGTCGAGTTCGAAAATTTATCGGCTACATTTAAATCGTCTCTTGTGAGAAAATTTCATTCTTTCTTTTCGATGTAGAATCATCCTCCATGTCGGTTATTCCCACGATAAAGAAAATTGTGAACATGCAGGATATTCCCGCGTGATGAAATCGAAGAAAATATTCGTCTTAATGAACATCAAATAAACACACAAACAGATACTTGTACATGATCGAAAAGGAAAAAGGCACGCATGTTTGAAATTAACTTTAAAATACACTGCCTCAAATACGAAATTCTCGTACAATCATAGAACTACCGACTAAAGCATAAAATTTCCCATCATAGACGTTAAAATAAAAGAAACAGAAAATCTTTTTATAATACAACAGAGTATGTACACAAGCTTTTATTTATGTATTTTACGAAGAATCGTTTTTATATCTATAAAGTATCTAACGAAAAATATTCAAATGATCATTTTGACCATTTTGGTAGTTCTAGCGAGATGTACGAATAAATTATTAGTACGATTAAATGATTGTCAAACAGTTCGAGATTTAACTCATACGAGGGAAACACACGAATGGACGTGAAGAAACGTTGAGAAACGTGAGGGGGCGTGCAGAAGTGAGATGAAAGAGGAGTGAGAATCGAGAACAAGGATCCCATATGAATTGGCACGGAGCAATGAGTGCATCGGGTGAACGGCCGGCCGTGCATCCAGACTGCAGACGTCCAATAAAAATATCTTACGTCGGTCTCACTCTCCTAAACACCGTCTACCCTCATTCATCGCCAAATTATTTTTATTGTTGGATAACCGTCGGCAGAGCGTTGCTCGTTAGCCAGCAACGCATTCTTCGCGAATTGACGGGACGGTCACTTACCGAAAAGCATCGTCGCTGCACCGCCTCGGGCTCTTATTAACCCTTTCGACCCCGTGAACGACAAAATCCATTCCCTTCGACTACGAACGCGAATGGAAATGTACCGCTACTGAACTCTTCGTGGATGCAGTCCGCGATCGTCGTTTTTATACTTTCTTCGTTTTCAATCGAAGGTACAAAATCTCAAAACTTTAGCGACAGAAGTTTTGAATTTCATTCTTACTGTCTTTGAGTGAAAATGATTCGTATTTTATATCAGAATTGAAAAGTTGAACGTCCTTTCCGAATTTAGTGAATTTAAGCAATTAATTAGTTCCACAATGTCTCGATAATAAAAGTTGACTTTTTCACTTAGGAAACGAAGAGATTGATAGGACTGAAAACTGACAAAGATGAAATTCATAATTTTTACAAACTGCTCACTTCATTGTCCTTCTTTTTTTTTCTTCTTCTTTATTCGTCCCCAAGCGAAATAAAAAAATTCGCCATAAAATCGTCAGAAAGAGGCAATTATACATTACACATTGCGTGCACGTGTAACATACAACCCGATAAAACGGTCGTTACGAAGATCGTTCGCATCCGCGAGGATTCTGCCGTCTGTCACCGGCGCGCACGTTGATCTTCGATGGTTCTGAAACGTTCTCGTCGAGATTCCGTGTCGAAGATGGAGGCACGCCAACTGTCGGGAATCGCTGGTAGAGTACAGTTTCTTGCACTCGTCGACTTTCAATGTCAAAGCAACGAGTGCGATTCGAAGAGGGTTGGCACGCGCGTGAAAGAGGAATGAGAAGACGAGGAGAGGATGTGGTTTTACGCGAGAATTAAATGGCACTTCGCTATACGATGACTGCATACCAACGTTTACGATACTCATTCGTCACTATTTTTGGAGGATCAACACATCCTGACGAATCACACATGTCCCGCTTCCCTGTACTTCAAAATCTTCCAAAATGCTTCGACCATTCACTTTCAAAGGTTTTCGCCAATGGAAATTTGTACTTTCTTGGCCTTTCTTGATACTCTTTCCTTTCAAGGAAGACAAAAATATAAACAAAATTTGTTGTTTCTTTCCTTTGCTACACAACCGATACGCAGGTAATTTATATAGACAAATGATGCAATCTGCATAAAATAATTTAATTATTTTCAACGTCTTGTAACGAGGTTTGAAAAGCATGTTAAAACAACAGATCGTTTATAAAAGCTCATCATATAATTTTCGTAATTGAAGGAGAATAATATTTGTTACACTTATATAGAGCACAGATAATTGAATTTTCTTTCTAACTTCATAAAATTTTACTACTTTACAAATACAGTATAAAAGTTAAATGGAAGAAGCTATCTACGGAGCTTTTACAATTTCTTTGTCAGGACAAAGCAATCTCTTCGATCCTGTTGGCGTTGTCGTTTGTCAGGCTAATTTCATAAAGCTTGATCCTCCTTTCTACTAAAATTATCTTGATTCGTTTACAGAATTGGAATACATCTCTTTCGCTTAAATATCTTCCGCGATGGAAATATAATTCCTCGAATATCAGCAAAATTAAAATTTATTCTTTCGTTATATTTTTATAAAGAACTACTGCTCTTCTATTTTTATTAATTTAATTAATTACTTTATACATTTACGCATTGTTTATTTCAACTTGACAAAGAGAGAAAGAGAGAGAGAGTTATTAATGTAAAAAGATTACTCTTCGATTCAAATCGCGTCGTTTTACATTTTATTGAGGGGATCGAGGAGGTCGATCAAAAAATGAGTCGATCACGGCGATCTCTAAAAATATCAGAAGGCTCGCCGAGCACGTGTGAATCATCTCGATCGAATGCGAGCAGTTTGTTGTATCGAGCAAGGCCAAGGTCGCGAGAGGTTATCAATAGCTAAATTAATGTTCCCCTACACCACGACGCCTACGTAGATTGTTATAAAAAAGACACTCGTATCTGGAACTGTGCGTAGGACATCTAAAATAACAGCAACGTGATGAATCTTTTCATTATGAGAGAATGTCCCTAGGTTGTTGGAAAAAAAAAAGAGTAGGTACTTAATATTTAGAGCTATTCACAGGATATCTATTTATTTTTACGAATCGCCACGAATCGAAAATAAGAATTTAAATTTCTTGCGATTAAAAAATCTGATTTATCTTCGCGATAAATTGCCATTAAAGTATCATACAAAACGTACTTTCATATTTTACGTATACGTAAAGCTGTTATCTTTGCAGCCTCGTGGATAGACATTGAGATTATTCAAATTCTTTTCAATCAATAAGCAATCGTGGCGTAATTTTATACGCATATAAGTCCAAGGAATCTTTGTTTAAATTTTTAACGGATAAAGTGCTCCTTTTACCTTAAAGGCAGTAACGTATCTTTTTCAAATATACGTTGTTTAAAAAAGATATACAAAAATTTTATAACTCATCAAACGATCTTAATATCACAATCTTGCTGGTATTTTACTTTTATTTTCGACAACTGAGTTACGCAATATTTTTCCATTTCACCATTTACGATGACAAATTGGCGCATTCCTCCTCCAAATGTTGCCAAAAATTTGCATCAAGCATCCTCGAGAGCACGCGAGCCGACAACAGTGATGAATATTTTGCCTCTTGACGGGAATGTTCTATTATCCGGTCGAAACGTTTCGTCTTTACGATGTCACGAGTTCCTTTTTACCATCCTTGAAAAGGAGACGCTCCCCTGACCTTAAACTCATCCCATGGTAGGCTAACCTTGGCACGTGTTCGTGCGATTGCCATGCAGCACGTTGCATCCCCTCGAAACGACTTCTGTACCTCCTTAACGCACTCTCCCATCCGTTAAAATAATAATAAATAAGGAAACGCGAGCAAATGTTCAACAAAAGCGTCATCGAACCAAAGGAAGTTTATCGTTCCGTTGAATTTGCTAAATTTCCACTTTGAAGACGATCGACGAGAATATCGACACTTTCTGACTACGAAACTCTTTTCTAACTTATCAAAATAATCATTGATTGATTTACCATCGAAAATTAATAATTAATGGATTTGCTTACTTTTAATCAATGAGATATACCAATAGACAAAAGATGTATCTATAATCTACAAAATCATTGTACTACTGCACTATTCCGCAATTTATCCCACTATTCCATAATTTCATCTATTTTTACAATTACTATTCTCAGAATCGAAAATATCTTAAAAATACAGAAACCTTCCACTGTTTCTACTTATTTTTTTACTTATTTTTTTCCTCAATATCTAATAACTTTCCTACATTCATTCATCTGTACATCATAAACATAATTCATAATCTAAATTCGGACTGACAACGGGGACAGAATGATAAGCTTGCGTTTCGGTTATAATTAACAAACGCTCGTTAATAGTTCTCCAAAGTAAAATCCATAGTAAAATCTGGGCTGTTTAATAATAGCACAAACGTATTTCCGTGCAGCGAACAATATCACTAATGTTAGCGTCCTTATAAATACAAGATGGAAACATATCACGACTATAGAATGTCCGCCTCGGATGTAGATATCTATCCGTATATTTACATTCCCTCGAGCATGAATGACCAAACGATCGATTGAATTATAAACGAGTCATGAAAGATACATCCCGTATTAATTTAGTATTAATTTAAGATACACGTAGGATCTTGAATTAATACTCCTAGATTAGCCGTGAAATACAAAAAATTCCAGTTATATATACTCGGCAATTACAAATGTATCGTGAGAGAAACGATGGAAAAAAACCATTAACGTAATCAGATGCACATGAAATTAACGTCGATTCATGTATCAATAAAATCAGCATGCGAGGTAAAAAGAGCCTTGAACTCGTCGTTAATACGCTCGGAAGGGGGAGTGAATCGTTGAAACTAGAACGAAACAGTCGGTTATTAATTAACAAAATTCTGAATGAATTTGGAAAAGTAATTAGTGAACTTTTATGTAGGCTCGTGTATTTATCAGAAGAAACGTTAGTACAGCACAGAAAGCCGAGTATTAACGAGCCAGGAGCGCAAATGAGATGTGCGTCGTTTCGTCCGAGCTATTTACCCTCGACATTAACGGTGTGGACCTTCTAAATACAATCGGCCGTTTTATATTCTCGTTACTGGCGTCAACGAATCGATCGGTGTTCCCGTAATAGACTCGAGAAGGTAAATCATTCTAGGAGTCGCTAAGTAAGGAATTTTTACGCTTCTTCGCACTCGACAGTCGTAGAGGGAATACCTACATTTCCTTACATTAATCACCAGAGATTCAATCTTAAAGTTTCATCGAAAATTTTAACGAAAATGTAAATGTTACTTCTTTCTCTTCCTTTAAAAATCTCTGTTTATGTAATAAGTTGTTTTTCCAATAAAAAAAAAAAAAAAGAAAAAAAAGAAAATAGAAAGAAACCACGAGTTACGATCTAGCAGTCTCCTTTACTCAATCGTCTCATAAAATTTTCTTCTTAAAAATAACCTACTACCGAGGAACACAATATCTCTAATCTATCTTTCAAAAGAACAACCTACCTTTCCCCATCTAAAAAGTATCCCAAAACTCTTGCGATGATCTATCAAATCATCCCTGTATACAAACTCTGAATCACACTCTGAATTAGCAAACTCTTCGCATGCGATTTCACGCGAAGCCAGATCGCGATCACCCAGTTCTCGCCACGAACGACGGATCCAGCCCTTATCAATCGTCGATTCGACTCCGCTTCTCTCTCTCTCTCTCTCTCTCTCTCTCTCTCTCTCTCTCTCTCTCTCTCTCTCTCTCTCTCTCGCGGAACCATCAACAGATCGATGGCGTTTCCATTTAATAGAAATGGAGGAGGTAAATCACTCCGATGACCTCCGATGAAGCAACGCCGTTGAAACGGTCGCGGTGACCCTCGCTAGCCTCGGCTCTCACCTCGTTCGAGGACAGATCGATGCTCGGAGCAGTGTCAATGTCAGTCGTAGGGCGGTGATGGGCGGCGGAGGGGGAGGTGGAGGCGAGGGGACTGCGCCGACATTGCGTCATCCTGACGTCAGAGCAACCCCTTTCGCTCTGACACGCCACCCTCCGTAGCCTGTGTTTGCCCTTGTACGAGGCGGCTTACAACCCTCCCTTCCCTTCTCCTCCCCTCTTCTCTTCGTGCCGCCTCTGCACACGAGGCATAGGCCACGTTGGCCTTTTCCGACTACGCGATCTGCCGCCGCGTCTCCGCCGCACAGCCGGCCCAACCTGTTGATCGACCACGAGAATAAACTCCAACCCTCATTATGGAAAATACCGGGCATCCCCTGCCACACCGGCAGTTAGAGATGGGATCGAACACCTCGCAAGCAAACGTACGTCGCAGATGATATTTTTTTGACTGGACGAAGCGAATATCTCTGTTCGAAGCACTTCCGAATCTAAGCGAATCCGAGTTGCATCCAGAGTCGTTTCGAACGTTCGACGAATACGTTCTGGAACAGGGGATAAAAGCGAAATTGTTTCGAATAAATTGAAATATGTGGACAGAGATGAGATCGAGTGTCTTGTTTTTCAAGCGTATCCTCGCTTTCCTATATACGATTTTCGAATGTTGCATTTCAACAAGGGTCTCCAAGTGCTCGTTTTGAAGATATCGAAGGTTGCGGAGGATACGTGAGATATCTCAAGACAATTTCTTTGAAACGTTATTATATATATATATAATTTGATGATGGGGAAAGTTGAGTTTCGTTTGAATTAGAAAGAACGTGTGAAAATTTCAAATAACGAAGAATCGATGATTGCATTCTCAAGTCAGAGGCAACATGAAAGGCAACGAGTTAATTACTATAAAAATAAATAATATCCGAGCGAGAGACTACTATTGCAGTCGAATCAATCGAAGCAACAAGATGATCCATCGAAGTTCAAAACTGAGGTATTATTTTCTTCGACGACTGGTTCTCGTCCACGGCAAGGAAGCAACGCGAGAACATTGGAAACGTTCTAATCGTATCTGACGAAGGAACGTTCCGATCGACTATTCATTCCGCCAAGGTCGACACCGGGAGAACATCGTGGAAGCTCTTCCGATAATTGGCTCCGTGCATCGAATACAAAACAGAGACGCGTCAGTCGGCGTCGCCTTTGAATCGTCCTCGAATCGTCGTCGAGCAGCTCATTTATGGAAATTCAACGAGACGAAGAAGAAAGTAGACGAGTTCGAATAATTGGCCGTGGAACACGCGCCACTGCGGTAATTTCAGCCGACCGCTTTGACACTCGCCATTGCGCTCCACCGGGAGAATTTTCAAAGTGATCTCGTGAAGATCGTGACGAGGGAACGTAAAACGACACAAACAGGATGAGTGAAAACAGGCGAAACTTTTATCGAGGGGAAGAAGATGGGGCGAAAAAGAGAGAAAAAGAACTCTTGTCTATTATCAGCATGTTGACCATCGTTGACGCAATATTGTGGCTTTTTCATGTGACCGGCTGAATTGCGGCCAGCAAACTGCCGAGATTTTTCTGCAATTTTTATGAAAGCAAGTGGAATTTAAATAGAATTTTACTTAAACAAATAGAATTAGATTAAATGAAAAGAAAATTTTTTTTTAATTAAATTTCCATGAATACAAATGGAATTTAAATAGAATCAGATTAAACGAATAGAATTTGTTTTATCTGTTATATCTATAATGAGTACTTTGTTTTGGAAAAAAATAAATTTTATAACTATATTGTTTATTTTAAATCTCGTAATAAATACTTTATTTTAGAATGGTACAACGTTTAACGATACACTAATATTATCATTATATAATATATTCTCAATATACAAGGCTGCTGATTACTGTTTAATACGGATAACATAAATACAATGAGGATAATATGAAATTAATTACAATGTATATTTTATGTCGAACAGACTTAACAAGGACTGATTAATAACTCTGCTCTTGAAATTTAATGATAGTGTAAAAATTTCTTTTATCTCGATCATAATTTTAAGAGTTAAAATACGACAATGCAATTTACTCAACCCCTCTGTAGCTAAGAGATTACACGCTGCTTTCTCTACACAAATTGATTTTATAAACATACAAGAAAATGAGAAATACTCGAAGTAATTATGAAAAGCACGGTTCGTGTGCAACACTAATTTTAGTTCTGTCTGGTCAAAGATTCGTTCAAGAAACAAGGAGGTACAGAAGAGCCCTGACATTGGGTACCAGCATGGACATCTCAAGATCTCGAGTTACCTTTGCCTACCCGGATGGATGCACCGCTTTCGGGTGGTCCAATCGCGAAAAAGAAATAAGAATTCAAAATAGTGGGATACTATAAGACTGCAACGTACGAGTAATCGAACAAACTTACGTTAAATGATCACGTCTTCCTCGATTCTAGAGATCTGGCGGATAAATGAAGTATCGTTGATTAATAATGTATAGTAAACGTGCTCGATCCATTAAAAATTAAATTAGGATCAAGATTAAATTTTATTTCTAATTAGCTTTATCTCGCGAACGAAAGAGATATTTTTTCACAGTTTAAACGCACGCAGCGTTGAAACAATTGCAATTTCACATCGAATTTTCGAAAATTAATGAGAAGCAACGTGTGTTTCCATCGGAGATATCGAACGCCGATAATTTGAAAAGTTGCAAATGACAGACTGCTTCGATAAATTTCACTTTCTATTGAAATCTTTCTATGGAAATCTTTACTACGGGGCACTTGCGTCGTACACGATGTCACTAATAAAGATTGTCGACAGAAAGAAAGATTTACTACGATCGGCTGTTGTTTCAATCCTTTGGTTACCGTGGTACTCGACATCCCCGTATAACTTCTCTCCCCTCTCCTGCCTCTTCTCACCCCCTCCCACCCCCCTCACGCCACTTCACACAGTTTTCTGAAACTTTCTTCGAGTCTACGATATCTCCGTTACATGTACTTCTGAGAAATTGGCCGACGGTGGCCTGTGATTTTCGATCTCGACCGAGAATCCTGTTTTCGCAATCTCGATTTCAGCGACTATTGGAGAGTCGAAAGCGAGAGTCTCGACCGGGTCGAACTCAATACCACCGGCCAAGGTAATGATTGGACATCATCGTTTTTCGGGTTGGCCACCTGCCTGGCCATGCTGCTCGTTCGAGGTCGTTGCTCGATTTCCGAAGATGTGGAATCGGCTCATGGAATTTCTAGAGAAATGTATCGAACCTTTTCGAAGTATTTTAATAAATTCGTTCGCCTCTTGGTGTCAAGTTTTTGAAGACATTAAAAGTATGTATCGTAGAAAATACAATGGACAATATACATCATCCATTTACATCGAATAAAGGAACGTATGGTATGGAGTAAATCGCAAGTATAGAAAGAAATATAAATATTTCAGGTCATAAAAATTGAAATATGTAATATCAGATTAATTGTGATATTATATTGAAAAATATAATATTGGTTTGGACTTGTGATCGATGAAGGTTAATGATTTAAGTTTAATGATAATATCTATTATACTATTAATGTTGGAAATGTTGATCATCACAAGAGAAATATTCTCTTTAGTACAAGTAATAATTATATATTTCAAGAAACATAGAAATACGTATGTTACATACATGCAACTTTCTGTTTCAAAAGAAGACGAGACTTCCAAAGTTGCAATTATTTTGTAAAAAAATAATCAACCATACAATATGCATTGATTTCGTCACTGATGATGGCACAACCTAGTAGAAAATGATCAACAATCGCCAAAAGTGGAAATAGAAAGAGTACAAAGAATTAAAGAGTTGAAATTCATTCGTGCGATTGGATGAATAATTTTCTGACAGAAAAAGAGATGCCATAGAGCTATTACACGCAATTGGCTGGATCAAGAGAACGTTTATGTCTATCTTCATAAATACTGCAGACATCTTAAGTTGCAATATAAAATGGCTCGTAGAATCACTTGAAGAGAAGGTTGTAAATTTCAATCTGTCTGCGACAGCAATATCTTCGGCTCGACTAACAATCCATAAACCGGAACTTTTGAAATATTATGTTCATTAGGCAATGTTATTTAAAAATTCTGTGGAACAAATATCTGTCATTGCTTCCAGGTAAGACGTTTCTATTAAAGCTTCGTTTCTTCACGAATTTATATAAACGTCATTCTGAATTTCTATTTAAAAGGTCAGAAAAGAACTTTAAAAGGTCACAAAATAATGCTTAAACGTCCATTATTATAAAAAATTCATTATATTCCTCCGAGTCGCGTAAAACCTAAGCAATAATAATTAAATACAAATTCTCAAAACTCTAACTCACACCACTGCGATTTTTATCACGTTACTCGTCTAATGCGAATGCACAAAGAGCATAAACAGTTCACCGAGCAATTTCATCACCCAAAAAAAGATCATGTAGTGTCATCTGTTGCGATCCACTCGATCGTACCTACCGTTTCCAACGACGAAAAATAAAATAAACGTTCTCTAAAGGGAGAGCGAAGGTTAACGGAAGAAAGGAGGTGTTTCCACGTCGGAAACGAATAATCGAGTCGCCAGCTAAAGGAAAAGACGATCTCTGGATAGATGTCAGACGTCGTATTGTCAGAGCGGCAACATCGAATGTTTCATTTTTAATAATTCGTGTGTTTTGGTCAAGGCCTGGTCGATCGCCGAGGGTCGAGAGTAAAACGCACGCAGCGCAGCGCAGCGCAACGCAGCGTTAAGAAGGCGGCCAGGTGTTTCACGAAGCAACGCAACGAGTCGATTTTCTGGGTCGTCACGCCAGACGGATACCCCGAATCCTGCGTTTGGCACATGTCGGGAACACATTTTACTGCCGGCTATGTAGGTCACACGCGCCACGCGCGCGAACCTATGATGTATAGTTTGATTGATGGCCCCTGTTGATTTCTCGGCCGCTCCAGCAAAATCGACCAATTACTCTCTCCGAGTCGTGGTGTTAAAGGTGGATGTTTAAGAATCAATAGGTCGGTTGAAGACATCGAAAGAAAGAAAGTTTTCTTTCTGATTTCTCTGGCTCGAATTCTCCCAAGCTTCTCGGATTTTTCAAGATTCGAGAAAATTCTTGGTAAATTAATAAAATTCTAAAAGTGCTTGGATTTTTTTTTTTAAATTCTCAGACATCAAATCTCTCGAGTTTCTCGAACCTTTGTATCGAAACTTTCGCATTTTCGGTATTTCCGAATTTCTCGATTTCAGAGGGTGGTGCGTTCCTCTCAATTTCGAGGTCAAATTTTTCGAAACGTCAAGTATCCGCGAGTGAAGGAACTTTGAAATGCATCAATATCTAAATTGTCAGACATCGAACTCTTCGGATTTTCACATTTCTGAATTCTCGAACTCACGAATTCTCAAGTATCTCAAAATTGTGCAACTAGTGACTCCGGGGGGGGGAGTAAATCCGCAATTTCAGTCGCCCGCAATTTAATTTTCACTCGAAAAGTTCGAAATATCGTGCAGTAGCGCACGAATCGCGAACAATGGGAAAATTAAAATTTGTGGCAATGGAAAGGGTAGACAGCTTCTGCTATTTCCAGGACGATGCAACAGCATCAAGCGCCGGTTATCGAGACAAACATCTAGCTCCCAAACTCTGCGTTTGGCGCATGACTGGCACGTAATTAAATTTCTTGTTAATTGCCCGACCAAAATCGACACTTTTCAGATTGGAGTTTCCCTTGAAACGCGGCACGCTCGACGACTGAAGCGAGCGAATTTAGCAAACTAGAGGAATGCAGCGAAATATCAAAAAACAAAGTGCAATAATTCAACTGAACCGCGAGAATATATATATATATATATATATATATATATATATATATTTCTCCTTCGTAAATATTAAACATTTTTCCAACGAAAAGTTCACTTTTTCCCGACCTCGAGGGTTTATTGAAATTTTCATAGACTCGATGAAATATTTCGCAAGTAAAATATGAAATCTGTGAGGAAGAATATACACATCACCTTTTCTGTTTTGCCTTCTCGTAAAATCGAAATGAATCTAATTGTTCTCTAGCTGAAAAACTTAATCCTACTTTACGTGATCGCACTGTGTCTTTGAATAATCTGCAATTGACAGATTTAATTTAATCTGTATTTTTGTACAAACGTGTTGATTTCGGTAATTTTACGCGGAACCTTGAATTTATAAATTAAATTCTTTCAGGATCATTTGGACCATTTTATACAATTTTAAACTACTGTAATTTTAAGGGAATAAAAGTGAAGAAGTCTAGACAGAGTATATAGTGAAAAAGTCGCTTATATAATATAACCATAATGTATCCGCGGCGTCTCATTACAACATGATAAAACTTCAAAAATGTTTTGTACAACGTGCACGTAAAAGTGTTCAAAGATCCAAAGATTCCTTTGGATTGGAGCCGTACGTTTGAAGCGAGAAAAGAGAACGACATTAGTTCAGAATCCAGTCAGAAATATCTTAAAACATGACAATCAGCACGAAACATTATTCACAACGATGGCATCTTCTTCGTTGGAAAAATACTCGTTTTACTTAATTGGCCCACTTTGACTCACTCAGTTTTTCGTCGAGCACGGGGATAAAGCGGATCGATCTCGGGCCAAGATCCCACAAAAGGCAAGATGTCAGGCATGAGTTTGATATCTCGTAAAAAGCATTTCGTTGTGGCAGGTGTTACGAGGCAACCGGGCAACCGCTGTTGTCCGTGTCCAAACCACCTGCTCGTTTTTTATTCAATGTATACCACACGTTGTATTCACACTTTGCCCGTTCACCCTGTTCGTCCACCACGTCAGAGTAGCGGCCCCAGACCTCCACGTGCCATGAAAAACCAGCCACGAGCCACGTTATTTCATCTCGCGTTGAAACGCGTAATCCTCTGAACCGAGAAGAGGATCCGACCAAAATAAACTCTCGCCGAGCAAGAGAAATCTGACATAATACCGTGAAATTTCAACGTAACGTTGGATTTTCTTTTGATCTTGTTCCATGACTACGTTGAAAATTAAAGATTACACGAGAAGAATTAAACGCTTCCTGTTTCCTTTTTTTTTTTAATACAAAATCAGATTTTATGATTTCTGCATATTTCGAGGATTTTTTTTTTTGTTTTAATTAATTTTAGAGATAATCAGTATCAATTCTCAATACCTTCAAAGAATATACAGATTGGTTATAAATATCTTGAAGATTGGTAAATATCTTGAAAATTGTCCTAACAATTACGTCTCCGACTTTCCATGAAACTTCATCAATTATTGAAAAATCTACATCTATCAGTCTAATAAATTCTATCCTCGTTTACAATCATCTCGTTTTATTAAACTTCCCCTGTTTAATCGTAAAGTGATGCAAAAATTAATGAATCGAGAACGCGATGTATTCATTGCCTATATTTTTCCTGTGATTTTTCAATTATTAACGATCAAACAGTGGAATCGCGTAGTTGTAACGTTATAACTGAATCGCGTAGTTGTAACGTTATAACTGAATCGCGTAGTTGTAACGTTATAACTGAATTCGATTGTCAAATTTGTCAAATTCCCTGTGAACAGTGTCACGCGTGATCAAGTCGCGCGTTCTCTGTCCTTGAATTTCCAGATGCGATGATCACCATTTTGGAATTAATGTTCGTCCAACGTGCACACGTTTCTGTTCCTTAATCCCCGTTTTCCATATTTCGCTCAACGCGGACAAATTACACATCGCGACGCGATGATGAATGAATTACTCTTCATTTACGATAATTATTTCTAGTTGAACACAACAGAAATAATTACGCAGTGAAATACAACACACTAAACGATCCGAATCTTATCTCGAGCGTTCGAGAAAACTGTATCCGTAACAGATCATACTTAACTCGAAGCAGGTGAGGCATCTTCAACCAGAGGATCCTAATATTAATAAATCTTTATGGCTTTCGTTTCTCTCTTTCTCTCTCTCGCCGTCTACATGTTCGACAAAGAAAGCATTCTTGAATAAGAATCGCCTCTTTATGCTTATCGAAGGCACACCACTTACGAGTTCTGACTACCATGAGGTGGAAAGCACACCCGAAGACCCTGAGGAACGGTAGGATGCAGGTGCGACCCCCTTTCCAAGGTCCTGATACTTCCCCGCGTTCAGACTTTGTTCAAGAGGTGACGAAAGGAAGAGAAATCGTCCTTCGCCGTTTGAAACAAACCATTTCGAACTTCTCGCATACCAGATGATCACCCAACGAGACAAACAGGTGATCCCCTGTTTCACGAAAAGACAGATCGGTTATCTTGCAGCTTGCTACAACTTTGTTCGCCAGCCCTTTCGCTCGTTAACGTTCCTTTGCACTATTAAGCGGCATTCCAGTGAAACATATTGTAAAAATCATATCGATACCACTGGTCATCGATTTTGCAATATGAAAGAAAAAAAAGATGTTGAAAATCCTTTCACTGAAATTCGGAGGATGTTTGATGCATTCGAACGAAAACACCGGTTGAAAATTTCTATATAGTTGATCATTCAATAATCTAGGTGTTTAATAGCCTCGTTCGTGAAACGAAGTTAACAAAGGTGTGCAACAACATATAGGAATTACTCAATGAAAAATTTATAGCGCAAACTGACAATATGAAATATACAATACATTCACGTGTGAGAAAACTCGAGAAACGAGACTCATTTTTCCAAAAGTGTCTTGTACTCGCGAAGAAAATCTTAATAGAAAGAAAATACTACAAAAGAAAAATAGAAAAAAATATATAAAATCTTTAAATAGGATTTGTAAGATATGGCGATAGGGATTAACTGAGTAAGAGATAATTTGAAATAACTGCGTGTGTAATCGTAATTACGAATGAATCGTTGAATCGAATTTTTCGTCCTGGTTGTTTCTTCGTGCTAAGCGTCACTTAGCCGAGGAAGACGAAAATTCCGTGGTTAATTGACTTAGAGGGGCGAAAGCTGCGCAAAATTAATTAAACCATTAACCCTTCCAGCCAGCCGGCGAGTCAGCTAGTATTCCTAAAAGCTGTACCGCATTGAACCGGTAATTCCCAGTCAAGGGTGCACTTTATAAGGGATAGAATGCCCTCTAAAATCATTTTCAATGAATTACGACACGATTTCTCTATTTATGATCTGCCCATGCCTCATCCAAAAAAATCGAAACTTCTGTAATCGAAACGTCATGCGTCGAACTGAGTTATTCGTGAAATAATTTTAACAATAAAAAAAAGAAAGAGAAATACTAAAAGAATTTCTCTCTTCGCTAAAATTAATCCTAAATTATTAATCAAGCTGTTTGATTCATTCATTTATAAGTATTATCAAAAATGATGAAACACGTTGAACGTAATTGAATCTTTGAACGCAAATTATAAAATAACAACGAGATTATTGCACACGTGAGATCATATAAAGGAAATGGCAAATTAGAATGATACAGTTATTCAAAATATGAAAATGCAATCATTCAACGCGCAGACATCGTTGCACATAAAACAAATGCTGCATGATCCTGTAAATATCCTCGATCCTATTGATCTCCTTGTACTATTCATCTTCTCTCGAAAAAATTTCTAGAAACTCGACGGAAGAACTACGACTTGAAACAACTACTTCAACGCGTCATCTTTCTCTTCTAAAATCGAAACTTTTAACTTCGCCAAGGAAAAAAAAAAGCACTACTCAAAACAAAATTATTCCCACACGCCAGAGCCCTACGTATACCTTTCGTAATTTAATCAAGATCTTTGAAAATATCAAAAGTCTATGCTCTTGTAGTGATATAGTTTAAATGATTTATTAAATAATAAAGAAAACGGAAACAAAACAACAGATAATAAATACAAGATAGACAACACAGGCAACAATAATTCGAATCAACTCAAACGACACAATTAATTTTTATACAACATAAATTATCACTCCTTTGACCACACTCGTTCAACACTCTTTTCCGACTCTCTCTCTCTCTCTCTCTCTGATTCAGTTTCTTCACTCGCACGACTTCTTTCCTCTTTTCAAAAAGAAAAGCGCTCAATGTCAACGCTGTGCCTCTCGCATCGCATTCATACTTTTTTCGTTCAACGCATCTCCAGCAAACAGGCCATCTATATAAAGGTAAAAGTAACTAAAAATATAACACACGATAATTTCGATACTACAATATCTCCACGGACCAATGCCAAATGCCAAATGTAACGTAACAAGAGCGGTAAGATACGAGGTATAACGTTTATGATAACGAAGTCGCAATACAACCACCAATACAGTACGCAAATACATATTTCAACTTCACTGATGCGTGCTGTTTAAAATGGGTACGTATGTGTACGTACGTCCAACAAGAGAGCCGCCTTTTGTTTCGATCCTAGCCCCGTTTAATTAGCCGCCGGAGTTCGTGTTCGCGTTGACGTGAAAATTAAGGACGGCCGGGAATTATTAACTAATTGTTAAGGCCTTACATTCTTGCTGACCGCTGCTGCTTCGCTTAGCCACCCTGACCAACCGGGGAACGGTGCCAAGGTCTCCTTGCTGGACTAAACTTCAATATCGTATGTATGTATGTATGTATGTATGTATATATGCATAAAGCGACTGGCACACAGGCGGTGTTCTAGAACGAAGCGTGCGTTAATGGACAACACGAAGGTGACGGGAGGGTGGTCAACGACGCGGAAAGATCAATTTTTCATAACGAATTTGGCCACGCAACTGTGCGTGTTTTTCTTTTCTTTTTCTTTCTGTTGCGATGAAAAGAGAGGATACGAAGCCTCGACAGATCTTTAAGTAACCGGCATTGCATTTTTCCAATCTGTAATTTTACCATGCGCTTACTACGTCGCGATTTTTATCAAACGAGTGTGTCCATTGAATTATTTCTTACCATCTTTTATAAATAAATGTCTGAGCGTGATATTGCTCGGTAAATAACTTGACCAGTTTCTTATTCAAGCGTGTACCGTCATTTATCATCGTCAATAACATGTATAGTTCTTGCACTTTTGTAACATCACCTAAAAATGATGTCAATGAGTAATTCATGAAAAAAAACATTAACACGGATTTTTCTTTAAAGTGTCATATTTTTTAAATTCATGACATTACTGCGCATACAACTGCGGATTAGGTAGTTAGTCATTTAAGCGTTAGAAAATATGTGAATAGGAAGTTAATTGGTATTTTCATCAGAACATGAAGAGATTTAATTACAATGGATTATAGTAAACTGAGACAGACAAAAGCAGTAATCAGGATTTTGATAGAATAGAGTTTGTAGCAAACGCACAAAGTCTAGCAGCAGAATTTGAATATAAATAAATAATTAGTAGGCAATCATGAGTAGTATACTCAGAAATAATAAATGATCTTAAAATTTAAAACCTATAATACCACTCAATAGCTTAATGAATTCATTTTTTTATTTTCTTGAGGAAAAACAATCGTAGTCACGAGAAGTGAAATTTTATGTATTTCAAAAACCGAACTTCGCAAACAATTTTTCACTCCATAATTTATATAGCTCCGCTATATAATCAATGGAATTATTTTGGAAATAAAAGAAAGAAAAAAAAGATTCAAACATATTTCAGTTAAATTATACGAAACAAATAAAAAATCACTAAAGCTTCAAAGCTTCTTAGAAGAATAATAAATTACAGAAGTTATTGACGAACGGACAAAGTAAATAAACGAATAAAGAGAATATTGTAAATTTTGTATGTTCCAGTAAGTATTTAAGTAGTAGAAGAGGTTTAGTCGCCTTTAGCCGGTTCATGCTCAATTATGCGAGAAGAAGTAGAAGAATCGTGTCAAGGTTCGGCCATATTGGTATTAAACTAGCATTAAGTTCGCGTAGGATGCAGTCTTGTAAAGACACAGGTGCCGCATGTTCAACTCTAATTTATCGTAAATAGGAGAGGCAGCACGATGATTGGCGAAACTAGTTAGATTGTCCCAGTTTCATGAACAAATGAGCATCTATATATTTTCGAAGGTTTTCGTTTTCCCCTTTCTTACCATATGTAGATCACTTAACCCTTTTAATATTTAATTCATATCTCACAACATCAGACTCCCTATAATTCCATAATCATATATAAAAACTACAGGAAAAAACCGAATTAATCAATTTCATGGTAAATTGATTTTGAAAAGATCAAATTTAAATAATTAAATCGCGCATTAATACAGCGTTACGATTAAAAAATTTTCAACAGGGTGACTGTCGAATGTAACTAAAATTTATCTTTCGAAACTGAATTATTTACGTTACCTAATTATTAGTTGCACCGATTCACTGAGAAACTTCTATTGGAATAAAAAGAAAAAGAATTGGGAATTCCTAAATATATGGTATGATTAAAAGATACTTTCTGGTCTTACCGGAAGTCGAATGTTAACCTCGATTAACATCTATATTACTGTACCGTGGCGCTTCGGTATGAATAATGTGCGAGTGACTAAGATTTCTTCCTCTTCTTTCTATTACCAATTCCCGGGTGATTTCATCGTGGCGACCTCGCAAGACCTCGAACTCATTCCCTGCATCATGTCGCCCTATTTATTCGGCTAATCCAACAGAAGCTAATTTCAGTTATCAGTCGAAACGTCCGTTTCTTCTAATTTCCAATAGGAAAGCAGAATTTCCTATATTCTCTTTTTTTTTTTACACATATCTTCGATTTCCATAATTGAAATAATTTCATGATTGGCTAATTGTGCATTTACTGAAATAATTTCAAAGATTGACTAAATTAATCTATGATTGAAGTCCTTTCAAAATTGTCTACTTAATCATTGCCTGAAATGTTTTCGAGATTGATTAAATTAACCATTGACTAAAATCGTTTCGAGACTGACTAATTAATCGTTGATTTGAAATAAATTGACTAATCATGTACGTTTCATATTTTCTTGTTAAATTGATAGTATCAGTTGTTTGAACGAAGGAAGTATTTAATAGAAAATTCACATTTCGTTAATGGTACATTTATCGCAACCATGACGATTTAATAGAAAATTCCTCTTCGGAATATTTTAACACACGTTAAGAGCAACTCGAGGACAACATACAACATATTCCTCATTATCAAAGGAATTCCTAGGCAAATTACATAAAGGAACGAACATCGATACCACAGAATTTCCCGAATTACCAAACTCTTTGAATAAGCACTTTCCATCGATATTCATTGTACTAAAGACGATATTTTCCTCTGTCGGAACAAAATCCTTGAATCTAAAAGATTCAGTATAAAAGTATATACACATATACGTATGTACCAGAGGTTCGATTTTCGAAACGTTTAATTGACTATGTACTTTTGCTCGTCTCCGATCATTACCCGTATCCTTCACGTTCAGTATATAACCTCTGACATATTCAAGACTTCATTACACAAGTAGCACATGCTCGATAACAGGAGAGGTCAAATTTGATCAAAGCAACTCTAACTCGTCGTCTATGACGAAAGCAGCTGTTTCCTCACTGTTGATGTTTCTTAATTGCACGTTCGCTGTCGATTGTGGGTAGGTGCGCATACGGGAAAATGCATTTCCTTTGTCATTTTTCTGAAAAAAAATTTCCCTATATTCCTACGCTGCGAGGGGTGGCTCAATCGACGCGTAAAAACGATGCAAATTGAATTTGCATAGGTCGCTTCTACGGTTCGAACGATTCCAAGAATGAAATTTGCATTTACGTTCATAAGCGTTGTGCGGTGCGTCTTTCGATTCTCGAGTGGCAATCGTTTCGTCATTCAATGATCTGCTACCGTGAGACCGTGAATCGATTACAGTCAAAAATAATAACCGATGCCAGAAGTTTCCGAGAACGGTAGTTGAAGTTCGTCGAGATCGAACGCGAAAAATCCCGACGATCCTACAAATATATCGCTGAAAAATATTCAAATTAACATCACAGAACGCTCTGAACTTAGTAGTTCTGTTTACTAAATAGTAAATACCAATCGTTTAATCTTTTCATTCGAAATATCGCAATATTGGCGAAGGAAAAAAAGAGTGTATAAATATTATACAAACGTATATAAACTACTAGAACCATATCAAAATGAATTTCACTGAAAATTACTAAACTACCAATGCTTCTTCTTAATCCTAAAGAGTAACATTTTTTTTTTTTTTTTGATGAAAAAAAAAAGAAAAGAAAAAAAGAAGAAAAAAGAAAAACTCTGATAAAGAACAGAAGGAATCGGCGAATCATGGAGGACTTAACAAACGACTTTTATTGCAATAAATTGAACGAGCTGTGTTACGACGGATATCCGGCTGTGATAACGATATCAGTACCAATCGGTATCTGCCGCGATTAGAAAATGTCGAGGTTCAAAAACACCGTGCTCTGACGATTCTTCCGCGAACTACAACGCAAGGACGTACGGGGTCAGTATGCGTGGGTTGTTGCACCGGCTAGAACGAGCCGGATCGATGCAGCTTGCAGAGCGAGGTTAGCTCACAACCCGGCTAGTAACGAGCTACCACGTTTCCACCCCTTCGAGCACAGCAACAGGCAGCTATTTACGCGGCTCTGATTAACGGGTTATCTGCGTGACACCTTTCCCAAATCGGATTAATCGCGGATCTTGGCAAGATCGATCGGAAAGTTTCATCCACCAACGACAGAACGGAAGAAAGGGGCGAGGGGGTTCGAGGAAGAAAAATATGAGTTAAAAATGCGGGAACGTGCAACATTTTTTCAGGTGAAAAATATTGTCGCAGCCTTTGAATCATCGTGTTTGTTTAAAGATTTATTTTACGAAACGTAGAACTTTTCATTGCGATATTGATCGAAAGTGTGAGATTCTTTTAGACGAGAGATATTATTACAGCTCTGAATCACCTGTCTAATTGACCTGTTAAATTAATTTTAACAGAATTTTCATTTTTAATATTAGCAAAAATATTTCTCATATTATAACGTGCTTCTTTCTCTGTAGATATTCTGTTTGATTGACTTTCTAAGCATTTTTCCAAATTATTCTACTCTTTCATCAGTCTGATATACTCGTAACGAAAATATTCGTTACTAGTTAATTAAATTGAATGATATGTCAATTTCGAAACATCGATTCTTTAGTTTCACAAAGCACGAACGACTTTCGCTTCGAGGATTGCATGAACTTGCAGCGTTGTTAATGAAATAATTTCGGATCGCATCTCTCAAAACAAAGACCTTGCACGATATGATATTACCCTTATGTAATAATACTCTGTTTCAAAATATTGAAAATTAATGCTCGATGCTTTGTAACGTATGTACTCTAAACTCTAATTTGCAACGTTTTCTTTACACATGGTAACACCTCCATCTTTGAGAACTTAATTACACTTTTGCTTCAATTTTAAACTCACCATTTTTTTTTTTTCTTCTGACCCTGTTTCATCCCCGTTGAAATATCTTTTCGTCTACCCGCGTGTAATCGAGCAAAAACACGTGCCTAATTTAACCCTCAGATGGAGTTCAGACGTGAAAGAAGGGCAATTAAGAAGAAAAAAAGAGAATGCAAACGAGGAAGAAAGGAACGTTCGAGACTTTCCCCTTTAACGAGAGCCTTTTCCTTTTAGTTTCTCGTTTTCTCAGCAAGTGGCGTCAGTCGACAGACAGCCACTTCACTTCTCGTTTCGCTAAACGAATCACACCTGAATGCAAAGCCAGGTTAAACATCTTCTGACGTGAGTTGAACTTACGTTTCGGGATTCGAAGCTAAGATTGACACTTTGAGAAACGTTCCGTTTTGCAGGATATTTGGTTATACCAGTTATCATGACGTTTATTAAAATTTTGTTTCATTAATCTCGATCGGTCTCCTCGGGCTTTCAAACGCTTTTAATCGCAAACAATTGAATTTTCTAATTTCCCAATACTATGACATTGAAATTGAAACCGACATTCAGTGATTTTTGAACATTCCAGTCTTCAAATTTTTAGACCTACGCCGGAGTCTTCAACTTTTGAATTTTTGGCTGCATAAATGTTCAAACTTTTAGATTCGATTTTTCCAAATCTTCGACGCGCAAATATTGAAATCTTCAAATTCTTTGAAATATCCTTAAAATATCTGAACGTTTAAATTTTCAGATCATCGTATCTTCGATGAATGAAAAATGAACTTGTCAAAAAATTTTATCTGTGAAAGGGCCAATTTGAAGCAAACGTTGGCATCGCGCTTTAAACTTCGCGAGAATCTCCCGAGTCTAACATAAGACATCTTTTGACGTTCGTGTTGACCTTTCCAGGTTTTCATGCGTGGAATGGCGGTACAGTCAAAAGGAACGTGAGTTTCTGACAGAAATAGGTAGTGAAAAATGCATCAAAGGTTAAAAGTGAAAAGTCACGGGACACGTTCGTTTCCCTCCTACTTCCTGATTAGTTTATTAACACAGTTCAATTTCAGCTAGAAGCTAAAAGAATGTTCCTCAGTCTATTCATTGATGCTAGAATTCGCATGTACAATTATTACAAAAAAATTATTCGTGTTATTATTGCTGAAAAATTCTATTCGTGCCTATATACGCATTTATAAACTTGAATTTCTTTACTTGCAATAAAATCGAAAGCAAAAGAATTTTTTTATTACTTATAACCACATTACGTTGCATGTTTGTGCAACTTTATATTTTTACGAGCATAATTCGAAAAAAATGTTTGTTTCATTTGTTTCAAATAACATAACGAGTGGCCTACTTTGAATAATTTATATTTCATTTGTGCAGGTTTTTGGAATCTCAAGGTTTCCCAAAAATGCATAAACATTCGTTTATGTTCTGTTCACAGCGCTTTCGAAATTTCATAACATCCCACTAATGATTCGCTAATTTGAATGCGATACAACGAGGAAGCTAGATAAAAGTTACGTCAGGATAAGGTGATTTGGCAGTTCATGACCGTGAAAATCCGTTTCCATTGACATCGAGAATAGCTCCTTCATTGAGCTCGGAGAAACTGGGTGGTGACCTAACAAGGATGCCTCCATTGACGCAGAAGATTCGTGTCTTAAAAATTTTCAATGTCGACGTAGATAAAAATATCTCGACAGGTTCGTACGTCATTCGTAGATCTGACCTTTCGATTGTACCCTTTAAGAAGAAAGACGTGCCCCTTCGACTATATATGCACGTATAGATAATCGTTATTTTTAAATGAAATACTAAAAACTCAATTATCATCGTTGTTGTTTCAACGAGCAACGAAATTTCGATGGTTAAGATTAAATTTCGTCTCGAAATTGATGAATTCTGTCGATTCTATCTCGATTAATTTCTACCTTTTCCGGGAATGAAATTTATTACGTTCAAGGGGATGGATAATTATTTTTCATCCTTTACCTACACATTCTTAAAAAAAAAAAAAGATGTTTATGTATGCAAGAATGTATTTAAAAATATACTCTTTTCTATTTGTAATAATAGAAAATAACTACAGAAAAGTTCGTGAGAGAAACAATTCATCGATATTTGTAATAATAAAAAAAAAAAAAGCGAACAGGAATGCGAGACAGTCCTACGAGGAGAAAGTGTTGTAGTCAACGTTGTCCCTTAGTTTAAAGAGGAGACTTTCCTTTTACAAACCGGAGGAGACCGATGCCCCCGAGAAATTTTCTAAAAATACAGTCGCGATGTATCTTCATCAGCCTTCATCCAGGAACATTCTCAGTTGTAAACCACCCTCGCAATACATTATTAAACGTGCCTGTTCCTCCTCCCTTTTTCTTGCGTTTCCTCTCCATTCCCGTTCGCCTGACGTGACGAGAAAATCAACCGTCCCGGCAATTTACTTTCGCGATAAAAATTAAAGGGCTCTGTCTCTCGAGCTAACTTCTCTACGTGAACGGAATGTGTACGTTGTAACTGTGTGCAGTAAAAGCAACGCAAAGCGTTATCATAACGCTTTCACGTTAAGTATAATGTAATGTTTCATGTTGTTACTACGTGATTAACGAATCACGGACATTTCATGCAAATATTCATATTTTTACAGTCACAGTAAAAGAAACGGGATAGAGATTCGATTATCATAACGAGTACTAGTACGAGTAGTTTTGGACTTCTTTTTATTGTTACTATTACACGCATTCTGTATTAATTAATTAGGCATAGTTTTAATTCATTATGTTTTCTCGGAATAAGAATCAAAAAAAAAAAAAAGAAATTTTCTACTAGTAACAATCAGAAAGCTGAGAATCATAATGGTGCAGATCAGTGTCAGTCCATTGTTATTTTCAGAATTCGATAGCAGAATTCTTTCTCGTCTGTTATTACAAAAAAAAATTCATGCTCTCCAAACCACAAAATGGAAGACTTGATCGATCGATGAAATTCAATATACACATGATACATGTACAACGAATTGTAAATAAATTCCAATTCACAGAAGTCTGATGCTTAATTCGCCAAAACGATGATGAAAAACCACAACGATGATTCTCGAAAAAAAGGAATAGCTCGCAGCATCCAATGAAAATTCAATCGATTCTCAATAGAGTAATTGAACGCTAATGAAATTTCGGAATTTAATCAGTTTCGGGTGCTTAATCAGCACGACCTGTTTCTATCGAGGATCGTTTTGCATGTGAAAATCCTCTGGCCCTGAAAATCCAAGGACCAAAGCTTCTCCAAGCTGTAAAACAGAGAAAAGGGGAGACACACGAAAGACTAAACAGGAAAGAAATGAAGGTACAAGAGAAAGGAAGATATGACGAAGGGTGGGCGATATCATTTTCGCTGTTCGGCGACCTCCAAATTCCCCAAGAACACGCACGTGGCTCTTCCTTTCCAAGGACGAAATATATTCACCAGACGCAACGTTGCTGATCGTGGATGTTTGAAAGATAGAAATCTGAAGTCTTCGTCGTACACGAGGGAAACGAAAGTTCGTTAATCACGATTGGCTTGAAGACAGAGTCGTTCGATTCGATCGGTCGGCAATAGTGAAAACGTAACAGTTGAAAAAGAAAGTTTAATTATGCTTGATCCAGAATGTTAATTTTAAAGTATGAATTTCGAAATTCCGCGACGTACGATAATTCCAAATCAATTCTAAGCTCTGTAACTGGAAATTATGAAAATCGGAATTATAGTCGTTATAGAAGTTGTCGAATTCGGGATTGCTGAAAATTTGGAAATTATCACAGAATCTGTATCAATTATAGATTCTGGAATTCTATAGATTCGACAATCTATTAGAAAACGTTTTATATACAGGCTGAAGATCGATCTATCTTCACCACGATGAAAATTCTCGCCGGATAATAACACGATTTAAGAGCGAGAAACTTGGCCACTCTGCTATTTCTCTTGGAGGGTGGCTGCCTTTTTGTTACATCGTTGTAGAGCCCATCAAGGGGCTAGAAATTGCTTCGGAGACCCACCGAGGGAATCTTTGCTGAAATTGGATAAAATCGTTTCCCGCGACGTCTCGGACCTTTCGTTTCCATTCGTAATCCGACTTAACTTTTATAAACCTTTTTCTTTTTTTATCTGCATACAGCCACATGAAAGGCAATCCTCGTACATTTTTATATCGCACTTCGTAAAATTCCATTTTCAATCTTCGCCCTCTTTTTACGCCCTATCATTTTATCGTTTCGTCTGGACGAGAAAAAGCTTAATATCCTTAATATTTAACGCGTATTTTCAAATATTGTTATGAGCCGCAATGAATACTGTTGAGTTGCTTATTGCTGATTTTACAGATTTCTAAACATGAATAAACCGAACTCCGATTCATTCGCGCTGACGATTGAAAATTAAATTACATTATTTGATTAACATTTGAGATGAAGGAACTACGTCAATGTGCCCAATTATTCGTTGCGATGAATTATTTATAAATAAGTGTGGATTTATATAACGACATAAAGAAGATATGAATAATTCAAACGCTCAATGCGTTTCCACACAAAAAGAATCTGCATATGAAACTAAGTGTAGCGAGAATGAAGTGAACGATATACACAGCACTCTGAAAGAAGCTTTTCTATTTTCCCTTTTCCCCTGGATGTTCCTCTCCACGTGATTCGATAAAGTCAAGCCGTACGCGCACGTGTACCTTTTTGTTTCCAATTCTTCGACGACGACGACGACGACGACGACGCGTATATTCCTTCTTATTGATTTTCATTTCCTTCTCTTACCCGGCCCGTTTCGTGAAACTGCGAAACAATCGATTTGCTTTCCACGAGTACGCGTTACGTGCTTCGTTATCGCGGATGACGGATGTTCTTGCCTGCTCTTTGATAGATACCAGCTCTCCACGCACCTTTAAATCGCGTAATTGCCGTGAGTTTCTCGTTAGCCGACCAGCTTGATCGCAAACACGCCGAGCGTAAGGAGCCTCACCCTCCCGATCTAATTAATTTCTATCGCGCCGCTGCACCCTACTTGAAATCGCGCCTCAAACGAGTCTCGATTCGTTGCATCGTTCGCTTGTAAACCGTACGTTTCGATGATATTTATTTTATTTGTTGGACCTTAAACTCACGAAGAAGAAACGAATTTCGACTGAGGATGTGAATTTTCGACTTAACCTTCAAATGATTGATAATTTACGTTGGATTATCAACATTTAATTTCGCTTTGTATCTTTCGTAGTAACAAAATTAAATGAGACTGAAAATTTGAAGCTTAAATTGTTGTGGCTATTAATGTTCAATGGTACCAATTAAGGGTGGAATGATCCATATCATTATTATGCTACTTATGAAATAAGAAAGGTATAAAGTAAAATGTGACGAAACCTTCTAAAGGATCGTCATAAACGAAAAAACTTCAATATATAAATTCATTCGTTAAAATGATTCAGTTAACTTTCGACTCTTAACTTTTCTGGTTTCCTGATTTCCTGGTAGTATACTAACAACAACATGTATCAATCAGCTCGTACAAGTATTGTTCGCGATCGATAATCAACAATGCTCAACGATAATAACTTTGCGATATCTAAAAATTTTTCCAGAAAATCTATCATACATAATTCATCAAGTTTAACGAGGCAAGCAACTGACAATGATCATTTTACATAGGAAAAATTCGCTTGCATTTTAATATAGGTATGCAAATTATGTAGATAGTTACGATTTTGTCGATTCTTAATATGGCTGACGCTTCTCGCGAGCGCTTCTTCCACGTGTAAAAATCAACGCTGTGCAAGCATCAACACAGCATAAAATAGAAAAAGTAATGATATAGATTCGTGAGTGAAGGCCAGAGGAAAACCGACACGTGAATGTGGAGATCGTGCGTTATCAGTCGTGTGGCGCAAATAGCCGTATTAACGTTAGGAAATGACACGTCAGCGCCAAGTTCAAGGACAACCATACACGTGACAATGTCTTAAAATTACTTAAGGAAACGAGAATTTCCCGAAAGACTCGGATGGATGAACATTTCGTACGTAACTGACTGTGTAACACGAAGCTGCAGAATCAATATCCTCGACATTTTCATTTCTTTCAACATCGTCTCGAATTTTATTCGTGACTAGATTTCGAACGGTGAAATTTCCTCTCTACAACGACAAAAAAGAAAAAGTCCTCGTTTAACATTTGTTTAATCTCTGACATTTAAAGTTCAACAGAATGGTGATAAAAAATTGCACAGCAAGTTTCGAGGGGGTTGTTATATATAGAAAATTTGAATTCTCAAGATCTACATATAATTTTTTTCAATCAGTTTGAATTTTAACAATTTTCGAGAGCGAAGGATATATCCTTAATTTTCCACTCGTTACACGAGTGCAGAAACAAACTCTGGACGCTGAAAACGATCTCGAAACAGCCAGGGTAAACAGTACAGGTTTTAAACTTTAAAATGAGATTGTTGTATGATTTCTTTTCACGAACAGTTGTAACAGTTTAAGTTATCGGCAATTTTATCGGTTATTCAATCAATTGTCAGTCATGTTTTTCCAATGTATATAAAATTACGAAACTAATTATTTGTATCAATAATTGATATTACAATCTCGCGAAAATACAATCTCGTTTTATTTAAACAATTTTCCCTCCATTTTTTTCGACTCTATATTAAATCTGTAATTATTACTGACGTTCCGCTTGCTCGAGAAAGTGTAACCTTGTTCGAATCGTGGAAAGCTTCGAAAGCTTTTTCGGAACTTATCGTTTCAAAAATGAGATATGTATTTACTTAGCCGATACAACGTAGTTTGTAGATTGTGATAACGAAACGCTGACACCTTCTATTTGAAATCGAGCTACGAAACGTGGTAATCTTGTTGTTTACTTACAATTCAGGGGCACACGATTGTCGGTAAAGAAGTCACACGCGTACAAATTTCTTTTTTCTTTTTCTTTTTTTTGAAAAATATATTCAAAAGACATTGTTGTGAATAGTTGAAATTTTTTTACTGTTTGAACAAGTATCGACGTTTGAAAGCATACGATTCTTTTCCGCGATTTTCGAATCGAACATTTCATCAGAGTTTGTACGAGTTTCTCTTCCTACGATTAATTCTATCAATCAAGAGACACGTCGGTCAACCAACTTCCAAATTTATCAGCTTTGCGCGAATTATTCGTATTATTATTTAGCAAATTTAACATTGCAGATTTAATCGTTTAATCGCGAGACCAGGGCTTCAACAGCGATTGCAACACACGAAAAATCGAATTGTGCCAATTGCTCACGCGTTATTTGTATAATTAATCGATTCCGATATACCACGTACGCCAATTTTTTGAGACCGTCCGCAGGGACAAAAGTTACAACGAACACGCGTACGTTGAGTCATGTTTACGCAGAAATAAATTACCCATACATATAACACACGTGCTACTCAGCGATTTGTACCATTTTTTTCCGCGAATATCGTATTAATCGTGGCCGATTGAAGGAAAAACGAAAAACCGGCACCTAAGCTGAGTGCCGCGTTTAATCTGTCAGACAAGTCAAACGATAACGATAAGGGAAATTCTCTGGCGCTCGAGTTAAAATCGACGTACATTGATTTGCAGGTTTTCTATTTCGAAAAGAATTGAAAAGTATTAGAAAGGAAGTAGAATAGAGGAACGATAAGATACGAAAAAACGCGAGTTCTTTAATTTACTACGCGTGCAATTTCATCATTGAGAAATAACTGAACGAAGAGAGAATGAGCAATGAAAGATAATCGACTGAATTAATTATAATCATGTCAATCGTCGATAACAAAAAAATAAATTATCTGAATTTTTCCAGTTACTGGAAATTATCTTAAATAAAAGAAAAAAAAGAACAATATTTAATACTTGACATGAATGACATCAATGATGTTTAATGTAACATATGACAAATAGTGATAAATATTTGTGGTATTGTTTAGTATTATCAACTTCATTCAACGTATCCATTGACAAACTAAGAGTGAAATATACAGATGTACCATTTTTACTATTACAAATCATAATTGATGGTACAACGATAACGTAAACACCCTAATTATGAGCTATTAACCAGTCGTACTACATGTTTATATAAACTATAAGGTAAATAATAATTTTCGATTACTTCAGTAGCATTTTCAAGTCATCAATCTTATTTAATATGTCCTTTAACAAAAGTAAACATGCCATACGTGCATGTAATTGTTGACACATTTAAAGCACTTATTGCCAGCAGAAGCTAATTATCCCGAAATCCCGATAATTTTTCCTCCTCGTTTGTAAATAATCCTCGTATCGAATTGAAAAAAAGAAAAAGAGAAAACGAAAGAAACAAAGTTATCAAATGTGATATCGTGCGCATGCAGCAGACAAGCGCGAAATTTTTCCAGCTCGATCGGCGAGGCCGCGGGCATCATTTTCCAGCCAGTCGGAAACTCAGTCGTATTTCTATCACGACGTTTTCGCTTACGACACACGCGTAGTTGCACTCCAGTCACATGTTGATCGTGCACGTGAATCTTATTGAACACTCAACTTGTCGGGTTGACACGTGTACACGGGCGTATTATTCACGTAACGCGAGTACCAAAGTTCTCGGTATCGTAAGGTTAATCATTTCTGGTGGCAGACGTACGCCGTGCAACGTAAGCCTATTCACATGTAACGAAACGAACCCACCTTGGCAGTGGAGGGAATGCATTATGCAAGCTGACGCACAACAGAGAAGCATCGTTCGATTGGCCTGTAATGACGTGCAATTAAAATACATCGTCGCGCACGCGGCGAGTGTACAGCTTTGCATCCGAACGTTCCACGTTCGTAGGAAACACGCGCAGCTATTTTCAGATTTCATTCAAAGCCTCGTATCAAAATGAATTTCGTAGTTCGCGTATATATAATTTTATACTCTCGCATATCGCGGAAAATGTAGTAAGTAGAATCAGGCGCCGCAACATGCCGTCTCATTCTACTTGCGCTTGACGTTATCTCTCTGTTATCTCTCTAGATCTTTATGTTGTTAAGAAATATTGTTTCCTTTATAGTAGTTAAGGAATCGATAATCATTGCAAATTCCAAAGCAAAGATAAAAATGAAAAAATTATTTCATATCGGTATTTCTTAAATATTTTAAAAATTCAAATCTTCCGTCGATGAAGGTATATTTCGTTTAGATTTAGTTTAGATCAGCTCAAAACTCGAGGATCGTCAATATGAACGGTTCTATTGTATCAATTAAGCGAACAGATATAAGGAAAGGTCTTATAGCCTTAAAACTTTGCATCATACCTCTGTTGTACTATAACAACAATTAAAGAAAAAAAAAAAAGAAAACTATTAAATCGAATAATTTTTTCATTTTTATCTTCGCTTTGGAATTTGCAGTGATTATCGATTCCTTAACTACTATAAAGGAAACAATATTTCTTAACAACATGAAGGTCTAGAGAGATAACAGAGAGATAACCTCAAGCGCAAGTAGAATAAGACAGCATGTTGCGGCGCCTGATTCTACTTACTACATTTCCGCTTAAAGTTAGCTGTCCAGATTTCTCACATAAATTCAGTTGAATCAAAATTTAACATAGAATCAAATAATAAATTATTGAATGAAAACGACAAAGTTCATTTATTCGTCGCCTTTTACTAATAAAATATATAGATATCACGTATCTACAAGGCCTTTAGATTCGCGATTCTGATATTCATAACACGATCTAAATATTTAAAATATATATATATATATATATATATATATGCATGGTAAAATTCAATCTCAATTTACGGGAAGCTATCTTGTAAATCTCTGATTTGATAATTAAAAAAAAGAACTACTTCAAAAAGTTTTGTAGTAAGTGTCATCTATAATAGCAACTGAAAACTACCAATACGTTCATCTGAAAATTCTTGAATAGTTTATTCAACTTTCTCGATGCTATTCCACAATTTACGTATTGTAACAATTCTGATCGATCGAAACGTCGGAGAAACGAACGCAGAACACGTTAAAAAGTGAAACCGAAGCATTGACGACAAAGCAACAGCAATCGAAGAGACGAGTATTTTTATAGAAGAATATTCATAGAATTCGCGTTATCGCGAGAAGACAACAATATGGTGGCATCGACCGTGCGATATGATAAGAGACGACCATTGTTCTCCTCGTTACGCGTGAACTTGAGCACATCTAGCAAGCGGAGAAGTGTACGCAGAATGTGAGCAACCGAACGATGATGGAATTAGATGCCGGCAAATTATATTCTCACGTTCGCAACGCACGTTAACGAACGCAGGATATCCTGTCATCGAGCCTGACCCTCTTCGATTTCCAGTAGACAGAGATGGCGAAAGTAGGTCGAGGGGATTGCCATGGGCACACCCTATAGGACCAAGGCTCGTGAATGGTGTGCTCATTGCCGCTTTTCAACGGTATAACGACCCATATAGACAGAGGAAAGTTTCGTCCTCACAAAGGAGCCACGTTTCTTTTTATTGACCCACGCAGTCGCATTTTTCTTTTTTTTTTTTTCTTTTTTTTCTTCGATGCTCGAAATAACTGGATTACACCCTACGCCAACGAAAAAGAAACGCTTGGGCAAATTTAGAAAGTGTCGATGGAATTTTTGTACCTACGATTCCTTCCCAAATATCTTCGAAACCGATCGCGAGCTGTACACGTTAATCGGTCGCAGGTATACTTTCTGACAAATTTCAAATTGAATATTCTAGTATTTATTTAGCAATGACAGTGATAACGGCTTCCAATATTTAGACACCACTTCGATATGTTCGAACCAGTCGCAATTAACACTTTACCGACCAGTAGCCTATTAATCGGCTAACTATTCACCGCTAATACACGGTCAGTAAAGTGTTAAGTTGAATAGAAATTTGGAAATAAATCAAGAATGTACAATTACGATTCAGTTAATTCTAGTACGTCTCGCTGTAGATTAATTTGCATCAGCAAACGAAATATCTAACGCAAATTTTGAACACAAAAGCATCTACATAAAAGTTGAACTAATTTAATCTAGTTGTCCTGGAAGAAATTACTTCTCATTCAATTACTTCTCATTCAATTAATTTTCCATTAACCGACGTCTCGGTAACCTATCGTTCCTTCGACCAAGGTCTCCACAATCGCGTGTTACAATCGCGAACCAGACGTATTTTAACTGACGTACCAAAAACTTTACGAAACGGGAAAGAACGTTCGTTTACGGTCTCGTCGTTGCCCACGATGTCGAGGAAATTGTATTTCCACCGCGAGGGTGAAAGTTCCAGTGTAGAGAACACCATCACCAAATGACGATAATCTCGTCCGCGATTATCCGCGACAAACTAGAAGCTGATCGAAATTTGGTTGACAGATCCAACTTTCGCCAGTACCGACAATTACTTGAAAATGATCATCGTTCTCACTCGTTGTCATTTGTATAATTCTCGAACATTGTAGTTATTCACGAAGTCTATGAATCGAGAGGCGTAACTTGAGACGTAAGTAGAATAAAATGTCTGTGACTCTATTCTAGTTATTTTAACTTGAAATTACTTCTCTAGATCTTAGTTACATTTGACAAAAAACAAAAAAGTAGGCACGTATGTCTATAAACGATTCTTTGAAATCTATATCCAGAAAGTGAAATTGAATTTGTATCTTGAATTTCGATAGAATTATACGCAAGTAGTACGATTGTGAGAGAACAATTTGATTGCCAGTTAACGAACATGTTCATTCCTTTATTTCTGTTCTATGAATATAGGTAACAATATAAATATAGATTCGCAATCTACTGATATTTCAACTTCATTTGAATTTCAACTAATCTATTAATATTTCATTAATATTTCATTAATATTTGCATTCCAACATCAAATTCAAATAGAAACAACGCTATATCCTTAAGAATACTAGATATACGACAACGATTATGATAAGTACAAGAAAGTTTTTCAATTTACGATATATACCTACTATGATTAACTACCTCGTCGCGAATATATAAACGATCAAAGTTCATGACTGACCTTTCTCAGTGGCCGATATCCTCCTGATAGGTGGAAAATAAAAGCTAATGGCCTGACAAGAGTGACCCCACGGTGCCTTATCAGAACGCGTCAAGAAACTAATAATAGCTGACACGATAATTGCTAAAATCACATTATTAACAACGTTGACTAATTAAACGTTGTACATATGTGTACCTATTTGGTGACTCGTGCAAGGCCAAATTTCGACATTGCCGCTTTGTCATTTTGTCTCTCGCTGTTTGCACAGCGTGAGTTTATTTTATCCGATAGCCGGGCAAACCCGGCAAATAAACAAAATCTATTTCCGATACAACGAGAGAGACACACGAACGATACGTGCGATTCAACTTTGGTAACCGAAGATCGGAAATGTCAAATTTGTAAAATTTGAGGATAAATTATAGAATTGTACATATTTATATTAACTGAGATTTCTAATTGTTTTGTAAGTTACTGTCATTCCGTAATTATTCGCCTTGCTATTTAATTGAACTTACTTACTTAAGTTTCACGTAATTTTTTTAACAAAGAAAAGAAAAAAGAAAAAATAGAGTGTTCTGCACAAGATTTTCAAAATCTTTCACTTTCTTCCTTCTCTTTTCTCTTCTTGATAATACTTTCTTTTGACGAAAATAAAATCTCCAGAACTTCTTTCGAGACACATATACTCAAGACGTATTAAAATTTCAAATGCTCGAAGCTAAGAAATCAAAAGTCTTCCAATACTTCCGCGAATTCGAATCTTCATAATCTTTGGAAACGCCTCGCAATTGAGATCCGAATGCCGAATGCCTGTCACGACGAACAAGATATTTTTCCACCGTCGTCTTCGTTATCGGCGACAACAGCCATTCCACGCCGTTATCAGTGATTCTTTTTTTTTTTTAATTGCGTTCGAACGTCGTTAGGACGTTGACTCCTGAGGAAGGTCAGTCTACATTCGGCACTGTTCGCTCTGTTCCACGCGAGAAAAACAAAGCTAAGAGGCCACGATTTATCGGAAATTCCGAGCTCATGCTTCGAATCGTTCTACCGTGATTCCTCATCGTTGCGCGATGATCTTCTTTACTTTTAATTGCTTGCTCGCGACGATACCTTCGGTATGAGAGAGGGATGTTCATTGTATTACGATGATGTGAGTCAAAGTTTACTTTGTTTCGACAAATGAGCAGAAACGTGCAACGTGAAACGTGCTTTCGAAACATGCAATAAGCTTGAATCTTCTGAATCGATAGGGAAATACGATCACTTGTACAAGAGAAATATCGGGATTCGAATTATCGGTTATGAATAATTTTTTATACGATCTACATTTGAGCAATATATTTGTGAAACGTGTCATATACGTCGACAACTCGATGATTATAATTTTCTACGGGGAAATACAATTTCCACCTAGTCAAAAGGAAAAAAGTTTGTTTAACTAACTAATTCATATTCTCATTTATAATTATTATACTGTAGCAGCATGTTTGTATTGCGTTTTCGCGCTTACTGTCGTTAAAAACCAATAGCACCTCATTTATAATTATTATACTGCAGCATGTTTCTATTGCGTTGTCGCGCTTACTGTCGTTAAAAACTAATTGCATTTCACGGATCTAATTATTCCAATGCAAGGTTAAATTCTAAAATAAATTTTCCAAATGGAATTCTAAGACGTAAGCTCAGACCGTTTCTCTTTAATACTGAAACTATCAAAATGGTCGAAACAACCACTTTAGAATTTTTCATGGAAATATTTATATATTTGTAACAAAGTCATTTGCAGAGACTCGAACGATTTTCAATATCATATGTAAACAGAAATCTCTGTTCCTTGTCGTATCGTACATTTTTTCCTGTCCCGTTCACTTTCATTTCTCCGCTACAAATTTTACGCTTCGATCGTCGGTAGATCCAGCCTGTTAACACTCTGTATGTAGATCGAAAGCGATCCGCAGTGTTTCAGATCTCATGGCTATAGTTGATTCGTCAGAATTTGCCGCCGCCTTGCGCGAACGGTTATCAATTTCGTTTGGCGCGCGAGATGAACAGTCAAGGACGTGGACCTCGTTTGAATATGAATTGTGCCAATTAGGCTCACCTTTATTCCCGGCGCGTCTGTTTGTTCGCTGATTGGCCAGGATTGCACAGCAGTGTTCGCGCCCGCTTTAAGTCCCGACGTTCAATTCCAATCCGAGGTCAGGTCAGATCTTGAAGGGTGACCGAGATCGCTCGAATCACTCTCCTCCGTTAATAATTCAACGCCGAGATAAAGCTACACTCAGTTTCTCCTTCTTTTTCTTCTTTTTCTTTCTTTTTCTCTTTTTTTTTTTTTTTGTTCTTTCTCTGTGCTCGCTCTCCGTCTCGAGTTTATTGAACCCTTGCTCGCGATCGATGAAGAAATTCAATTGAGACTAACTCGAGAGCCGCAACGCGTGAAGCCACCGGCGAAAATATCTCTTTTATTTATCGATCACAAGCGAAAATATCTGTTTTGCGAACGAGACAAATTGCAAAATCCGTATGTCGTTCGTTTCGATTTTGTTCTCCTTTCGATTAAAGTTTCCCCTCGTGCCATCGTCTTCGCTTCTCTTCGTTCTCGGTCTCGAATTTCGAGAACGACCTTGAAACTTTTCCAAGATATTTCGAGATCTTTCGCTCTCTCAATTTGATCGGCGATAATTATGACGAAAGAGAAATCGCGTGACATCTTAATCATTAGACTCGTGCAATTAATAAACCTAGTCAAGGATCTTCGTATCGTTTCAAGCCTTGTCGTTCGAGCAGTTCAATTTGAGATATTAAAGTAAGAAACGAAAATTTTAAAAGAAAACTTTATAATACATCGAAGTATACAAACTTTTATTTAAATGATTTTGCGGAAAATCATTTAAATCTCTACACACTGTTCTACATCTGTAAAATATTCAAAAGAAAAATTACAAATTGATCGTTTCGATCATTTCGGTAGTAGTTCTAATGTCAAAGAATTGTTTGTGACTATGATTCTAGGAATAAGTGAAGCAAACTTACGATCTGTCGTTACTTTCCTCACTTTTTGTCGCGACAACGGCGAAAAATCACGTGACTTCCGGCGCGATTTTATTTAGTCAGGGGACCAAACATTGCCGACAATGGCCACAATGTCCTGTGTCACATTTCAGCAACGACCGTGCTGCATTAAAATGCATCCGCGGTGGGAACGACAATCGCGTTTCCAAAAAACCGCAACTTCCTTCGAAAGTAGTCAAATCAAGGACATTCGCGTCTCGTGGAATCCTTGTTTTTCAACGAAGTCTGCATTTTATTCTCATAATAGTGAATTTCTGCAATTACACGGAAGTAATGCTAAATGATATTAAAAAATTTAATACACTAATACACTGAATGATGTGCAAATTCTTTTTACAATCACTGCATATAATACTGTTGTTCAAAAGAACTATCTTTAAACACTTATTTTTGACAGATGTACTTTAGTAAATGTATATATCCTTTGCGACAATAGTTAGTTAACTAATTGATTTTTCTGATATTGAGCACAGAACAATTGTCAAATCTGCAAAACGAATTGTTACTTGATCCTTCAACTGCCGATTCTTTGATTATTCAATGAAATGTATGTGATAAATGGCAAAACTTTTTATTACTACGCTTTTTAATGTATCATTTAAATTTATAACCCGACGATTCCATAGGGGGATATTGAAGTAAAGCTTCATTACTGAGTCGTTTTTAATTTAGACATTTTGGTAAAATTCATACGCTGTTTACTATAAATTACGAAAGGACCGCGAAAGTGAACTCGAACAAGTTTCTACAACAGTCTATGCAAATTGCTCCTGGACTTCTCTCTTTTTTTATGCAAATGAGCTAGAAAAAATTCCGTAAGAACGCCAGCTTAAAAAAAGTAACGCCGCGAGAACTCCATTTAAGATCCTTGAACGAAGTTTGATCCTCGCGGTTGCACAAACACGGAAGATACATCGGTTTCGCTGAAGATACATTTAACATTTACACGCGAAAAGTGTCGAAGCTTCGATTTCGTTACGTAAGTAACTAGATGGAATGGTTAAATGTTTGCTCACGTTGAGACATCCGTTCTCCTTTACGCACTGATGACGCGAATTGTAGAATTCATTTTGAATAATAAAAATAGAAGTAGAAGACTTTTCATAACCAGGTCATGTGAACTAATCATATGCACATAATCATAAGCACAAAGATCATTCTACGAGCAAGCATTTCTCTGCTCGTGCGTATTCTACGTTCATTCTGTGTATAATTTCACACGTTTTTTTTTTCTCACTGGTCTGGTAGTAATTATTTTACATGAATATAATCTTCAAAAAATTTTTTTTATCAAATATCTTAAAATTGGACAAACTCCACGTTGCATAAGGTTTACGTTAGCTTACGTTACGTTCATTTGCGTCACTAATGATAATTCGAGCCAAACGATTATCATAGATGAAACAACTCGAACGACAATTTTATATGCAGATATTAAATGTTTCATTGCATCTGAATTATAATGGAACTACGCTTATTCTATCATAGAGATGTATGATAATTAATAAATCATTCGTCTAAAAATAGTGCCAACGACCCTGATCGCTGGTCCCAAGTATAATGGCTTTCTTTCACGTTCACGCCGACCTTGAAAGTTCATAACGCGACGCAGGACGGCGCGGTTGATAGATATTTCCTTTTTTCCAGCATTTCCGTGTCTAGACGTGTCCTGAAAGTTCACGATTTCAGTGTCGCGAGCAATTAATCATTAAAAACTATCCTTGATACTATCTGGCGACATAAAAAATACGTATGCTTCTCGATTGATTTGTCTTGCTTTTATTAATTTGTTGCGTTTCTCTTCTCTCCTATTTCTAGCATTTTTCTGCGACAAATACGTCAGAGTTCTTTTCTTTCTCAGGAAATCGATTTTAATTTTTAATATAACGATATTTTGCTTCGATCATCCTGTAATAATACTATCGCTACTATAATATACAGCTACCGCTAGATCGCAGATATTTATGCAATTTCATATTTTCACGAGCAATTTCACAATTAAAGAAATGGAACCTAACTAAAAATTTGTTTCTCCAATTAAATATAATAATAATGAGCGGTCTTCTTAATCTTCATACGAATAGATTTGTTTTGTCTATGTTTGTCTTTTTTTTTTTTTAACGTAACATTCTGTTAGGTTCTATGAAAAATTGAATGGAACAACAACGGACGATCAGTTTTTCCCAATCGCGCGATTTCAAATGTAAATATCGCACGAGAAATCGATCATCGAGCGAAAACTACCGTGTAAATATTTTTCGATTAAGATAAAAAGAATGTGACGCGACAAAGGCCAGCCTGATTGTCAACTGGAGGTCCGTTATAGCAAACTGCATACAATGCGAAGCACAATTCCAAGATATCGATCGTGTCATTCTCTGTACTGTGTGTCCTTCGAGATGTAGATGGAGATAAACATTACTGAAATATTCTCGACACAGCTATTTCAACGTGCTCCTACCTTTACGACGTATGTACGCAAGCTGTTTTCTTTGCATTATATCTCGGTGCAACAAATTTCCCATTTAAATCCTTTTTTAGGATCTTTGTTAAGATTTCCGATGAAATTCTGCTCGCAGTTTTTGAAACCATTCGTACCTGAGATGAGAGTACCATTAATGTATAATATAGAATTCAATTTATATTTCTTTCTCACTATGATACAAGTTTGGAATTTTCATTTGCTGTTAGATTGATTGAATGGTCAGATTTATATTCAGAATGACAAATAATCAATGATGAAAAATTGCACTTTGAACGAAATTTTAATATTTTAAGAAAGTCTGGTATTTCAGAAAGCTTGCGATACACACGATGAGCTAAAAATCTCGAAATAAAATAATAGGCACGCATTGTCGAAATGCTTCGATAACGAAATCCTATCGAAAAATCTATAAAGATGCCAAAGGAAATTTAAATGACATACAATACATGCGATAGTTGTTTTTTGAAACGAGAAGAATCGTCTTTTGAAAAAAAAGAAAAAATAAATTTATTGGAGTGAATAAAGGAATTGTAATAAAGGTTTTGCGACAAGACAAGGCGCCAAGCTGTGACAATGAGATGAAATGAAATGGAAAAGGAAACGAAAGCAATGTGGAACAATCACGGACGAATAATTAGCTCGTGCTGTCATTGAGGAAAACCGGCAGAACTTCAAGGCCGATGAAGGACACCTCTCACGCAGGTGAGAGGATAGCGGTACTCGTGACACGTCACGATGGCCTCCTGATTCCTCGATCAATATATTTCATTCTTTTTTTTTTTTTTTTTTTTTTTTGCGAAGAACTGTACTATCTAATGTCATCTTTGTTTCTACTTATGAGTTCTGTACGATGGACTCTTACAGTGTTTATAATGATAATGATTTGAAATGGTTATTTTTCCAAAGGTGTGCCAACAGTTCTACATTTTTTTGCAAAACGCACACGCTATTTGTGCGTGCTGAAATTTACAATGAAATTCAATATAATTCGTACAATTAATCACAGGATGAAATTGACAGTAATTAATCATTTCTACTTTACAAAAATCGGAAAGTACTTCTTCGACAGAGTGCAAAGAAATTGCAGACATTATACGTAATGAAAACTAAGTCGAAGATAACGCAAAGTAATAGCTGGTCGCGCGAAATTTCGTTTCTAAGGAAATTGTATCCCGGAGTATGCGAGTATTGCCTGTGCGTTAACATCTTCTTCTACTTGCGCGCAATGAAATACAATATTCGTGATTTAATTACGAAAACACGGAATTTTCATCTGTCAAACATGTTTCGCAACAATCGCGGCCGGTTATTCGAGTCCAGAATCTAGCGAAAATCCCAGCCAATTGGGCAACAAACGTTGTAAAACGTTTCGAAGAAGCGCGCGTACGCGGCGGATGTACGCGTACGCTTCAGACGCGAAGCAAGGGGGAGGAAGCTCATTGGATGAAAACGATGATCAGCAGCGAAGTGATCGTTTCATCTGAAAGGCGAGCAATCGCTTCGGAGGAATGCAGCCATGAATGCACGGCTTCGAATCGGTGGAAGGTCGTTGCATAAAGGCCTGCGTTGGCTCATTCACGCGTGCAACGGTATAACGGATCCAGCGAGAATATTTATGCGATCCGACAATCGGGATTACGTAACGAAAAGAGTAGAGAACTGGAATAGCGGGAAACTGGTCCCGTGCGTGCGATAATTGCGCGCCGGCTTTAATCGGTCGACGCACGTATCCTTCGGGTTAAAAATGGCCTTAAACAGAAACCGGGAACGATCGAGTAGGCCGATGGCGATCCTATGTACACACGTCGAAGGTAAACAACGTAGTAGATAAAAAAAAAAAAATTTGACGGCCGCTTGCCTTTTTCAAGTGCTGGATTAATAACGAGATCCGTTCGAGAAGTTGCAAACGGCGTTGGTACTAATTGCAAGTATAATATATACATAAGTATGACTCGCGAAAGTATTCAAATGTATCACGTATTTCGAAAACGCGCGTTGCAACTTGAAATAAGGAATCAAAAGGGACGAGAATTGGAAATTCACAGTCAAATGACTGATAATGGGAAAATTGAAAGAGCGATGCATATTTGACCCCGTTGTTTTCGAATCTATTCTTCTTGCCAATATTATTTTAGTTCGGCAAGTAATCCCTTTTTCAATTTGTTTGTTTATTATATTTATTTCGAAAAATTGGCAAATAGAACGAACTAGTATCTGATTCTTTTCACGTCAATTAACACACCTGCAGATACTGTTATCGGTATACCTGACGATGCAAGAGACGTGATAACAAACACCTGGCTATGAAACACCGAGGTACTAGCGAACTTCGTAACAAAGTCGTAAACAACTCTCCGAATTAAGATACCCATCGGAAGGATATCACCGTGTATATCTCGGTATAAATGAATATTTATCGTTCACGATCAATAAAGCACATCGAAACCACTCGAGGTCGGCTTCCACGGTCAGATTTGACCCATCGCATTGCAAACGCACGGTTCTCGCCACACCTGTTTATCTACTTGTAACGATCACCTTAATGTCGTCATCATGGTCGATCATTACGCGTAAAAAGCTGAGTTTACGAGGCAAATATCGAGCGTATGCACGCTCATCGTCATACGAACCGTGCAAAACGCGCGATATTGTGCGGCGACAAAAAGCCTCTCGTAGAACCTTCGGCCTATACAAACGAGCAGATGTCCTCCGACAACGCAAATTGTCTTTGTCCTAGTTTGCCGAGCGATATGATGGGAACTTCTCTAACTTGTTCATTAGACGATGTCAATTTCAATCCCGATTGTTGCGACAGATTTTAATTGCGGCGACGATAGGACACATACAGTGATTCGATTGTGAACTGCACGGATATTTAAAGAAATGAAATTTTATGACATCGTCTCTTGAAATTTCTGTTTCGTGAATTTCGCGATATTTCGTTTCAGAGGTGAGTAAGAAATTGAAATGCTTTGTTAAGAAAAAATTAATACGTGCTCCTGATATCTTCGAAACCGTGTCACGTGACTGTGTAAGCTTGAAATTGAACCAAACGTATCACGGTTTAACCGTAGGGTATTTGTCAAACCTTTATCCATTATGTTATAGAACTAAAAGATTTTCGGGAAATTGAAGCTAAAGAAATCTGCCTTCCAAATGTCTCGACTTTCACAATCTTGAGATGGAAAAAAATTTCAAATCGTGGAAGAAGGTCGCGATTAAACAAATTTATTGCGCGTGCAGGATCAAATCAGCGACAGATACATCGAAAGGTCCTGATGGACTGAGATTCTCAGACAGTTAAACTTTTGCTCGAGCCTAATGTTCAACGAACAATCATCATTTACTGGGCGGAACAAGTCGGGGAGTACGCCATGGTGGGACGATGACGTGTGGTCACTCGACCCTGACTTTATTTATGTTTCCCCATAGCGTTAAAGGCAGTTACACACGTGCTATGAAGGCCTCGCTGAGCGCGCGACTCCTTTGTCTACGCATTTCGTTCAACGGCTCCGAGCCGTAACCTTGTCGCCATTATACATCCGTATAACATTGCTACTCCGTTTCGTTCCAATACGAGCACTCGAGCATATATACTCGAGCACGTATACTCTTCGAACGTTCCTTCTCCTCGTGCATGTTTTCTTTGTCAATGAAATATGTGCTCGGCTGAAGTATGATAACATTTCTACCGACTTGGTCCTGCCATATGTTCGAAACTGTACTTTACCTCTTTAACCACTTGATCGCCGTGCGCGCACCGGTCCCCGTACCCTAAATAAAAGCGAAACTAATTTCGATTTCTTAACGGTGGCATCTGGAATCATTTTCTAACACTAAAAAAATCGAAAAATATACATATATTCTTCCTTGATTTTGGATATATTCGAAAGCTGCTTCGAAAAAGAAGGCAGGAAGCAAAATTCGCGCGCGAAAAACTGTAAAACTTCCACTCTGCCTCAACTACTTGCTTCAAAGCATTCCACACCCAAAATAAATATTAGTTTTATCGTGTATAGTATATATTTGTATTTTTTAGACTACAATATATTATAACATTTCAAATTTAACAAACGTGCATACAACTTTTTTAATCTTTTTAATATTTAGTATTTGATCTATTTTGTGGCAATCCTAATTTTGTGAAAATCAAGTGTATTTTTTTCGTACAAATTATATCCTAATTGATTGTGGCTCACTAATTACGTAAGTAAAAAATATTTAAATTATTCATTTATTAGTAAAAGTACGTTTTTTAAAAAATTGAATATACGCGGCTAGCTAATGCGCGGTCTTCAAAATACGCGGCGATCTAACATGCGATCTTTAAAAAGATCTAACGGCGATCAAGAGGTTAAGTAAGTGATTGTACATTAGCGAGAAAAAGTGAAAAGAAATCGCGATACAGTAGCCAGAAGAGCTACCAAAAAAAAAAAAATTTCCTACTTAATGCAATAACCAGAAGGTCTGATTGTCATTATTATCTACATTCGACACGGATGCGAGCAACAAACCGTATCTTGTTCCGCAACACTGATTCACTAGTATTAATTGTGAAACAGGATGATTTCAAAATCAAACGCGAAGAGTGCTTCGTTATATTTAAAACTCCCGAAAGTAAGTACGCAACGCTATTAATCTATCCACTCGTATTTAGAAATATGCTGAGGCGCGTCCAGTGCAATCATGCTGAAGGTTGCTGATGAATGATCACCTTTGTACAGCTCTTGTCGCTGCATCAGAACAGCGATCTTCCACGGATCCAGTGGAAGAATTTGGGCATTTCATAAACGCAACGCTAAGTTCAGAAAAGAAACGAGATCATTCGTTATCGCAACACTAACGATTAGAGAAAAACTAATCATTGGAAATCGCGAGGGAACAATATCGCAACACTGAGAATAAAAGTAACTGAGAATCGCGATGAAATAACGTCGCAACACTAACTCTAAAAGCAAATTCAATCAAAATTATTATGAATAATACAAAAGCTACAGTACGGGAAAAAAACTACTTGAATATTCTAACATTCTAAAATTAATTAGAAGTAAAAAATAAAAAATTTACATAACACTAAGCGAACTATGAAAATTCACAATCAAAATTAAACAAAAAAATAATCGCGGTATGATAATTCGCAACTCTACAAGCAAACACGATTATCATTTCTTCGCAACTCTAATTTAAATCGTAATCAATTTCACGCAACGCTAATAAGAAAAACCGCACATTTGCCCAAAACGATGATGAAGAAGGGGAAAAAATGCAACTACAACTACTAAAAGAGCATAGTGACAAAGTAGTAACAAGAATGATTTCCCATGCTCTGGAATCATTTAAATGATCCAGAAGACGAGAAGCCATTTGTTGCGACCCTCTTCGTGGCAGTTTGCCGGGCCTCTTCGGCTTTTAGCCTCTTCTTTCTTCGAGCCCAATGCCCGCTGAAACTTACGTCTAGCTCGAGTCTTTCTATTCGCAAACGAAAGAATAACTTTTAAATGAACGTGCGCATGTGCGTGCTCGAGCAATACCTGCATAAACGTTCGTTTCGGGACCTACTCGCGTCCTATCCGCGACCGCGACCGCGATACTAAATTCGAAAAATCGAAGAGTAAAATCAGAAGCAAGTGGCATGCTCCACATGTACCAATTTCACTGTCGATTTTTCAAATTGCATTTCCAGAAACAGGTTGGACACGCGAAAAGGGAACACGCGACCAGAGACTGTGCCAACCTGCCCGGCCCTACCTACTTATAATTAAACAGGCACACCAGAGTAAGCTACCTATCCTAACTAGTCGCCCTATATTTAAAAAATGGCAAAACAGGCATACCAACACATACATTCCACGGTTCTCACACGTACTACTCGGGCGCAGACCTAAACTAGAGAGGACGTCCCGGGACGCCTCCGACACCCGAGCTTAACACACAACATTCACACTCTAATTTACGTACCATTTTCCTGAAATCGACTGACAATGGCTAGCGATCATTGCGTAAAACGTGATTGAAACATATTTTTATTTACTGCTAATATTAATAACTGAGAGAAAATACATATAACTTCTATAGAAACTACATGTGCAAGTTGATTTGGAATCACTATTATAACTGATAGTGTAATTGCAATAACAGTGTAATTATACTGTATTCGTTAGGTATTGTGATAATAAATTCATAATTCTTTAAATTAATGCATAAATATTTTAAATGTTTCAACTTATAATGAATGCAACAATAGAAACGACGCAATTCCACATCCTAACCACACACACACATGCGGAAAATACGTCGTGCACGATACGCTAACGCATTGTCAGGCGCTGAGAAATATTTTATAAAATTACAAACTATGGTCATCGTGCCCAATGTCTTTCACCCACCCAAGTAGCACCTGGGCACGTGAGTGAGATCCTAACAATGAACACGGAAGGGGTTAAACCTGAAAATCCTGAACTAAAAAAATAATTAATTTCTGTAATTTGTATCTAACGGACTATTGTATTATTTTATTTTAAACTGTAATGACTCTACTCTTTCAGAAATTATTCATACTAACGACACATTTGCCAAACTTGAAACGACTGAGGAAATTATTTTCAAAAGCGGTGCGGACGAATTCGTTTCGACATGTCAAACGAATATATATTTTTACTTGCGCGACATCGATGTCTTTCATTTCAAACGCGAATACAAAGGAAAGACCGCGACGCGACCGGAACGAACGGAAAGCTCACTATCGCTCAAAAGTACGTACTATCGTGCGCCCAAAAATCTGTAACTCCGTTGCTGGGCACTCCCGAAAGAGCCAGAGAGCGACTCTTCAATAACACAATAATAATACGTCGTGTTATTGAAGAGTGATGGTGAGTAAAACGCGCGAACATACTTTGTCACGTATTTGGGAATACTTGGGAAATATTCGTCCAGGTTAGGCAAGTGTTACACAATAATGGTACAGTTGTACGTACAGTTGCGAATGAAACAATTATACAGTAAATTAAATGTTGATAAAATAATCTCGGGTGACTTCTTCATCAAAGCACATTTTCAAAAATGTGAAAGCAAATGTTCAAACTTGTTGCTTTGATTCAAAAATCTGCCTGTCGCGAAATACCTTCTTGCACATAAAATCTCATACATTTTTCTACGGAAAGAATTCTATTATAGTTCATATACTATTATAAAAGGGAAGATAAAATTTGAAATTATTAATTATTATAACAAAATAAATTACCAGTATAAATAGTTGCATCATTCATAGCAACGAAATCGGAGAATATCCGACTTCTCTACTATGAAATGTTCAAACAAAATCATTTTACTAAATTTATAAAACATATTTTACTTTCCCAAACATTTATATTGAATATATTTTGATTTTACAAGTAATTACTATAAATGTATATATAATCAATTAATCGATAAAATCGCGGTATGCAAGAAGCCCTATCCTGATCTAATACATAAAAAATTTGAAAAAATATTACTCACGGATATAAAAAATATCCGCGGTCACTATGCTCATCAAAAATTCTACGTATACAACCAGTCACTCGTGCCGATTCGGACCTTTCGTCCTACGACATGATTGAGTGACCGGAGAAACATTAATGCATGCGACTCACGGCATAGATGTGAAGAACATTCACCGGTGCTGCACTGAAGCAGGAAAAGTTATCTTGAAGATCCTCATCAAGTAGATACCATTGAGAATCCCGTGGTGGAAATGAACGCCGTGAAAAATTTCTTAAAAAAACATAAAACATTTCCTTTCTAAAGACACAGTGTTGTTTGTGAAAAGTTTAAATTTTAAAAATAATAATAAAAATTTGGAATAATTTGAAGTGTTCTTATTTTACAATTATAATTTTACATTTTCTACTTCAATAGAAAGAGAGCTATAGAGAATAAAATTTGAATACAACATACTGAAGTACTTACATTCTCAGCTTTTGAAGCATCGTAATATTCTTAGAAGATAAGGGGAAATATAGATTGTAGAAAATCTGTGACAAAACATAAAACATTAGAATTTATATTTAAAGGCAAAGCAAAATTTTAAGTTTGAAATAATGAAAAATTCTTACATTCTTAGCTTTGAAGCCACCGTTGGATTTTCCCTAAAATACAGCAAAAAATTGATGCCGTGAAGCGTCTGTAAAAAAAGGTTAAACAAAGGTTATACTTTGTTGTCAATTTGAAAAATTGAATAAATTGAAGTACAACATATAAAATTACTTACGATCTTGATCTTCTGGAAAGGCTTGCTTATCCTTTTCAGCACTGACTCTAACATACCGAGTGTTGAATAAGAAAAAATACAAAAAAGAAAAATAAAAGACTATCAACGCGAACGTTTAAGTAACAATCGACGAACTCACTAACTCTAACTTCGCGAATTATAATTTAAATGAACTAATAATCTAATTTAATGAGAGCCATTTTACTGAGAAAAATACTAAGGAATTACGCAAGAAACACTGACTCTACTGACCACATTGCGCGCGGTCACAAAAATTTTCTGAAAATAAACTTGATTAGAAGGGAAAGGGCAAAGAGTACGTTTATTTAGAAAATACTGCTATTTTCTTCTAGAAAATGATTATAAAATTGAGTATGCATTAAAGATATTAGTTGGAAATTATAAAATATTTCTCAATATGCAGAATTATTTGCAGAAATATTTGTAAAATTTGTATTCTGAATGTTCGCTATTAAAGTGTGCACATTAATAATATATCACGTCATGTATTATAAATATTTGAAAATATTTGCACAAATCAAAATTTCGCAATTAAATATTTAAAAAATCATACACGTGTGAAATGTTGTTTTGAATTATTTAATTGCGCGTCAGTGTTTGGGAAAAGTATATTATAGCAAAGTATAGTATAGTAAAGTACGAAAACTTTGAATTTAATAATCTAATACAAGAATATATATCCATTTGTAAGCTTATACCATTAAGGTACGATCTCTATATTCGAAATAAGATATTAATTGATTTAATCTTTTTCATTTTCGTCCTTATATAATATATAATTATAAAATTACGTTAAATTATAATATTATCAAATATACATAAATTATATAGCAAATATCACCTAGAATGTTATAAAATGTTACCAACTTTCCGTGAAAGTTCATCAGATTGTTCCTTAATAATCATGGCGTCTATGCATTCAATGCTATCTTTGCAACCAAGGAATAACCTGCACAAAAAGAAATCAAAAGTTAGAATAAATATGTCAAATGAAGGCAAATATGTAAATCTGAAATCGATAATCAACTTCAAATTTTGATTAAAAAAACGTACGAGACAAGGTGAAAAAGAGTGAAATCGATAATTGAAGAAAAATAATACGAAAAATTTCAAAATCTTACTCGATTTTGTTGTCTTGATACTCAATGAATCATCAGACATTAATTGAATGAAACTATTAATGAGGTATAAATGGAAATAAAAGAGAGTGTCGAAGAAGCGACGTTATCGAGAAGACGCCACCGATAGGTTAGTAAAAGTTACGAATCCAATGCCACGTAATACATATTGTTGTCACGAAATTCAATAGTCGAATGAACTCTCCGCGACACTTCTCGCAATTGAGAAAATAGTAGGGCATGGGGTGATCTTGTTCGAACAGGCACATAAACATTTTGTTTGTTAAATAAATACAGATCTAACAGCTACTGATTTATATTTTTACCTGAGAACTTTTGGATGATACTTCTTTTTGGGTGATTCATCTGGATAATACTTTCTTCTTTACAGATGAGGCGTGCTCCTTTCCGCCATTTCTCCCGCTTAAAAATCGATCGCGAGAAATATCGATTATTTCGAGAATCGTAGGAAATATGTTGCGTATTTCACCGTTGGGGCGCTGTAATCGCGTGTTTGGCACGAAACGATAACTTGGAATAAAAAATAAAATATTCTGGTCTAAATCAACTACGCGAAATTCATGAGAAATTGTTAAAAAAGAATGAAAATATTCACACATCTGATAAAAAATTTCAATACTGAGACACGAGAAATTTTATTATATTACACAGTAGAATGTTATAATAGAAATGTATATGTAAAAGCATATATAAAATACAATAAACAACGAATTAGTCAACTACATGGTTACAATATTTATATTGGTTAGAATTGAAATTAAGTTTTGGTACAAAAATTATAAATAACTTTTAGCATAGTATCTTCTGTTTAAATGTTTAGATGCTATTATTTCTTTAATTGTTAAAAATTATACGTAATAATTATTTGGTTAAATTTTACCTTGAGTTGAATCCAAAAATGCACGTTTCATCTTAAAAATTCACAATACAAACACAAATCTAACAGCTATTGATTTATATTTTTCCCTGAGAACTTTTGGATGATACTTCTTTTTGGGTGATTCATCTGGATAATACTTTCTTCTTTACAGATGAGGCGTGCTCCTTTCCGCCATTCCTCCCGCTTAAAAATCGATCGCGAGAAATATCGATTATTTCGAGAATCGTAGGAAATATGTTGCGTATTTCACCGTTGGGGCGCTGTAATCGCGCGTTGCGCGCGAAATGATAATTTAGAATAAAAAATAAAAAACTCTGGTCTAAATCAAATACGCAAAATTCATGAGAAACTGTTAAAAAAGAACGAAAATATTCACACATCTGATGAAAAATTGTCAATATTTTAAACTGAGACGTGAGAAATTTTATTATATTATGCAGTAGAATTATTATTTTACAGCCATTAAATACGTACATCCTCGATAAATTATTGTTTGAATTTAGTGAAATTGTTAAGAATTACGCAGAAGTAAAAGCATATTAGATATGTAAATAAAAAGATAGTCATATCACAAGGTCACAATATTTGCAATGGTTAGAATTGAAATTAAATTTCAGTATAAAATTATAAATAAGTATGTTCAGCATGTTCTACTTAAATGTTTATATGCTATTATTTCTTTAACTATTGAAAGTTATATGTTTTCGTTAATAAAATTTGTTTCAAAATTTATAGTACTATTTTTCTTTTACGAAACCATTCAAAGCATTTATGATTTTACTATTTATAATAAATGAAAAAGTTCTTACAAACGAAAGATTAACTTCCAATTCGCGTGATTCTAGTTTAACACTAGAGTGATCGAAATAGCCGAACTTCTTGTCGAAATTTTCAAGGGTGATTGAAATGATTTTTCGCGAAATATATAAATAAAAGTTTATGCTCTTTATTGTACCATACATTTTTGTTCCTATTCCTTGTATTTTAATTTTACACCAATTTGCAATTTACTTGATTCCATTAAAACTGGCCTTAAAACTTAGTATCTATTATTTCTTCTTCACAAAACTACGCAGAAAGACATTAATACCGTTAATGACAAATAAAAAGGTTATTGTACGCCGAAAGATTGATCTTCAATTCGAGCAGCGAGTTAACCCGTTCTGCTTGATTAACGAGTTAGAGAGTCGTTGGCGAATCACGATATGCCAGGTACATGGATCTGTCCTCATTGACGAGCGAATTGAAGCGCTTGAGGACAGTCAGCTATCGGTTGACATCCAGTCGAAAGCACATGCATAATGTGTTCCATTGAACGTAATCAACTAGCAAACGCTTGGATAAGCCTTGAAAACCGATCTTGACTCGCGTAGGAAAGACGCTTAATGTGTGGATGATCTAACACGTGCACGACACCGTGTAAGCTGCCACGAGCGTTTCCAGAACCTTGTGTAGGAACCATATGAATATGGATTGTTCACGAGTCACCGAGCAAAAGTGCATTCGTCAGAACAAGAAGGACGTTATTTAAATTATCGTCGATAAATACAATAATTTATTACATTTGCCACGGTTCAAATTCCGCGTCGATTCAACGCGGAGAAAAATCCAGCGGAACAGAATTTATATACATGTATCGTGCAACAATGCTTCGGTTCATTCGTCACAATGACATTGCACCGTAAAAATAGTGAAAGTGAATTATCTGGTGGAAAATATAATTTGACGGATTGCTTTTTTTTCTAATAGCATATCCGTTTAGTTCTTACGCAAAGGAGTTAAAAGGAAAGTTATAAGAAATATAAGAAATTAAAAATATAGAACGAAGTTTTTGCATTGAGATTTTCGTTTCTTTGGAAACAAAAGAAGTAGAATTCATTAGATAGTCGCACGTGTACTAGCTGTGTTTTTCCAGCAAGTAAGATAATATCAATGACAAAAGACAAATCGCGACAACACATTTACAAGTGCAAACAACGTGGCGAAGAAAAGATATCTGCGCGGATAAGATACTTTTCTTCTAAAATTCTATGTGAATTTAATAAAACGAAAAGTACGCGATTCATTTTTTCAAAACAGTCTCACAATATTGTTAATCCCTGGTTGTAGAGAAACGAAAATTTGTGTGTTTGAACTACGATCACTCTATCAGTTTTGAATCTGCGTTTTAATCCTATACCGATCACACAGAGAGACCCCCATCGAGGTCAAAACTTCACCTGAAACTTAATACACGTGCGCCTGAAGATTTTCAACGTTCTCAATTTCAAAAGTAAAGACTTGCGTCCAAAAATTTTGCACTTTATAAATTTTTGTTTTATTTCATCGTAAAGAGTCATCTTCTTAGAAGTTGTACTACCCTTGTGAAACAGTCTGTAAAACTTAGTCTGTACAGCTAACCAATGGAAATTGAAACAGCAATTCAATTGCAGCTATGACTCGATGTATCGGACGCGCATTGTTTTAAACAAATATCCTAATCAACTACTTCCTCCATGACTTTCGTGCTTTCCTCTTATGAACTGTAGTCCCAACCTCCGTGACAATGGAATGTCGCTTGTGATCACTGACGTCACGGTATCTTTGCGTTTGTCATCCCGCTGAAAATACCAGCTTACGCGACGTACTGCTGCTCCCCGGTGGTATTTTTACTGTGTTCGTGCTTGGAATTTGAGTCTCCGCTGTGTACATCTTCTCGTAATTATGATACGATACCTGGAAAAAATAAATCGAGTTTTTACGGATAGAGGAATTACGCATAATTGAGGAACAACCGTGCCGCGAATCAGTCACCGTTAATTTTTCAATTTTATAACGTAATCGAAATTCTAGATCTAGATACAACTGCAGTATTCTCAATTTGATGATTTTTGCAAAGTGCCTAACTATATTTCGGAGTCTTTTTTTCTCAGACTCAAAATTACGTCTTACGGAAACTGTTTATAGCTACTGAAAAAATCATACAAAACCGAAGATCAAAGGCTACGTCCGTTTTTCCTCTGTGATCTTCAATAACGAAATCACACTGACCGAGACAATCACCTCGATCCGATTACGATATATTTATCGCGCTAATTTTGTCGTTAAGCGCGACGAAAACAGCGTTCAAACAACGATATAACTGAGAACAGAGAGCGACGCGGCAAAAGCTGATTTCGAATAACGAGGACAAAGCTTTCTCTGTTCTCCATCGTTTCTACTAGGAAGTCGCTGAAACAGATTTATCTCACGTCGTTTCTCGAAAGTAATAATATGTCCCTGGGACACTGATCACCGCGTTGGACAAAAGCTTTCGTGCCGTCTCACCTACGCACAAAGGATTTCACCGGTTTCAAAGGAGACAAGGTGAGAAAGAGGAGAGAAAGATGACGAGGTTAAAAGAAGAGAGAGAGAGAGAGAGAGAGAGAGAGAGAGAGACAGAGAAAGAGAGGAGATTTACGCGTTCACTTTCTCGTTTGATGGGGCAAACTGTGCCGCCTGCAAAACCAGGTCGTCGGCAATATCGCAGAGAAAGTGAGAGTACCATCGACAAAGTCCTCCTGTGATCGTGATGCAGCTGTTATTTAAATGATCGCGTGGATCGCGATCTATCTCGCCTCTTTTCACTCGGGAACGATCGACCAGGGGGCAGCACCTGTTGAGCCAATTTTATCGAAACCGGGATAGAACAGCGATCTTTTCTTTCGTTGATGTAATTTCAATCTTAATAAAGGGATTATTCTGCAACATATTGAACATTGTACATTAGGGAAACAAAATATAAATAGATTATTTTCAAAACATTGATAGACCGTGAAAATTGTTTAGAAATTAATAAATGAAGTTTCGTATCGTTACATGATGAAAGGGAGAAATTTTTTTTTAAATTAATTTAATTCCTTATTTATTAAACATAAGTATAAGTATATATATATATATATATATACATATATAATATATATTCTGTAATATAGTCTAATTCGTGTTTATTAAATCTACTTGCACGACATCTTTCACTCAGAACAGTGATTTTCAGAAATCTGTAAATTTTAAATTATTATAAATTTCAGAATCAATAACTCACCGAAATGTATTACTTTGTTTGCTTAATATGGGATAGATAAATTCATGCTTAATATACAATCTTAATAATCAATCAAACAGAAATAACACAATTATGCTACTAGTTATATTCAATACCAAGAATAATGCTTCGTAACAGGTATTGGAAAAAATGTAAGAAAACAAAAGCAGCGTAATGTTGTGCAAGTTACAAGTTGTGGAACCCAATTTCAAATTCGAACTCGGAGGAATAAATTTGTAACAAGTAGTTATCCACGTTCGAAGGTAAAAGCTGAAATAAAATTGAAGCAACAATTTCTAAAAAAAGAATCTACAGACTCGAATTCCGTAGAGTTTTTAATAGTCCAGTAGACTCGAGAAAATATCCATAACGTCGTCTTTTACGTTTTATATTTTTTTTCTATTTTGCAATTAAATTGATCGACGTCCCTTGCGTCAGCTCTATAATTCATCGCTTGTGCATAATTTCAAAAAACAAACGACGAGATCTGCCTCAACGGAGAGATCGACAAATCGGAAAGTTTGTACACATGTGTGTACAACCAGGCGAAAGCGAAGAACAGCCGAGCAATCAGCGACGAATTTCAATAGAGTATCGTTTCGTGAACATTCACACAGACGAACAACGTACGTACAGGCGTCTTCGGCTTTCGATTTAACCGGTCGCGATCGTTTTTGCCCAGGGAAAGAGACGAGCCACTCGGCCGCTATCGCGTAACTCGCATGACCTGTTCACCCACTTTTTAGTTTGGCTTATTCCCCATTGTTCACGGACAGACAATGATCTCGATGGAATTCTTCTCGAACGTCTCCCTCGACATTCTACTTTCGACGGCCAGAAACAAGGTCGAGACGACTATTTTCCCGCCTTTGGCGAGCATCGTTCGCGTGCAATGAACGCTCGCGTATTTAACTACATACTTGCGCAGCTTTCCGCGTAGAAAGTGAATTGAACGTTGCTCTGGCAACGTGACAGCTCCGCTCATTCGTTATTATTATTAAATCTCTCTAGAGATTCTGTTTGAAATTTATGAAATTTCTAGCGCTTAGCTCGATCTCTTAATCGATCTGTTAACTCTACTCGCCAACTCTAATCTATTACAAATGAATTATATTGTTTCACATTCGTTAAAAATGAATTTTATTATATATAGTAATAATTGTATTCTGGACAAAGTCTGTTCAGAATGAAAGTAAAAAGGAAAAACGAATCTCAAGGGATACGCAAGCAAAGCAATTCGTGCTCGTGGAAACTATTGCATTATTTATGTGGGTGTAATGTGCAAATGTTCGAAAATCGTTTTCAGCGATTGAAAAGACAATATAACTCTCAATACCGAAAATTTCGATTAAAAATTACTGAGAGACAGCCGAAAGTTTGTTCGATAAATGGTGGATAGAATCGCGTGGCATAGAAGAAGTAACAAGTCTCCTGCTATAAATACCTATGTTTCGTGTAAGACGCAGAAGCCTGGGGCTGACCTTTAACCTCGAAAGGCAGACGGCCTGAAAGCGAAGTTCTATAGCGCGAGTAGACAGTTCGGTGGCATATATTTCGGGGTCGTGACCCAGTTAACCGTCTAAAGTGTGTTGCCACGTCCCTATTCGATCCCTTACCGAAGGCCACGAACCGCCAGAATAATACATGTGTAAACGATACCGATCCGAATAACACATGGTGATACTTGCGTGCCATATTCGTCGTGTCCTGCCACCATTGTACCTCGTATAATACTTCTTTACATATGTTTCACGAGCGTCGACCTCAGGTAAGACGTAGTTCACCTGAGGTCCTACCTTGTCGTACACCACACTCATTCAGATTGACCTGATTAGATTCCTGCGATTCAAAACTGCACCACCTACTCGATTATGTAAACTTCTATCCTTCATCCTTCGCTGTTTTCATTTGATATTCAATCGCATGGTGCGACAGTGACTCGGAGAATTTGCGTGTTCGAATATTCGTCGATGTAACGTTTCAATGCGAAGAGAAATTTTGAAACTTTCGCGAATTGTCGAATGGACTTTGCTGACGTTGATTCATATGTCTTTTTGATTTATTCTGTACCTAAATTATCTTGGACTTTTTACGTTTATGTTGTATATAGCTGTCACTGGATTACTTCTAATTTTGTTATTCCGCGTATTATTAACTCGAGAATTAAGAAAGCAAGAATTTTTAATATTAAAATTCGTAAAAGACGCTTACGATATTACTAAGTTCTAACGATTGCTTACTTACGGATATTGTACTAAGATTTCCGATTTTTTTTTTTTTAACATTTTGAAAACTCTTTAAAAGGTGAAATTCTTGTTTGAGAAAAGCAAATTTTTTTTCCCACGAATAATCGCTTTTGTTCTCAAGCAACAAAATTCTAGAATCACGCGTAACATCGTCGGTTATGCAATCGTGCGACAATACGACAGGGAACAATATTTAACAATGAGATAATATCAAGTCACTAGAGCGAAATTTTACGTTCGGATGTTCTCCATCGGTTGTAAAACGCTGAGAAAGCAAGAAAATACAAGTATCGATGAATGACAAATAGGAATGCACCGAACTAATCATAATTCTAACGTGGGCGCGTTTTCTGGTTCTTGAGCGCCGCTCGTCGTTTACAAGTTTATGTATTTATGATCATTGACCCCGATTTCCTATCATTTGATTTTATCCATTCTTAGAGTCAACAGGTTCAAGTAACATGCCAACAGAGATGTTTAGAGAATTTTGCCATTTTTTTCGTACGAATCTGAGAACCTTTTGCAATTAACGAAGTGAATTATTCGAAGGCAGGTGTCGAATGGTGCAACTAAGATTATTTTAACCTTTAAATGTTAATTTTAAGTTATATATAATCATTCTCAATTTTAGACTGTTTGACAAACGATTGCAAGTTTGGATTTGCAATGTTAGAAACACCGGGCTTGCCAAATTATCAATTGCAGACAAAAGAAACAAAAAAACCTACATTTCGTTGTTAGCCAAGAACTTCCAACGACCACTGTATCTATTTAAAAGAAAAAGAAGAGAAATATGACGTGAAAAAAGTTCGTAGAATTCAACGATATAAATCACAAACGACAATAATGCTCGTCCAATGAAATAAATACCCTTAAAAAAAAGAAAAAGAAAGAAAAAAAACCATAGGAGCAGCAGAAAAGCGTCCTTGAATGAAGAAGGATCGTGACAAAGCTCAAACAATGAAGGGACAAGAGAAATTTCTCCGTCGTGTGTTGATCTTCGTGTTCCTTGCCGTTTAGCGGTTGGTTCGCGCAACATCTTCAAACATCCCGTAGCTATATATGAACATTCTTCACGGCATCTTATACTAATCGTTCTCAATGTCATTCATCGGAGTGGAAGGAGAATTTCGACCGTCGAAAGACTCAGCATCCTTCTGAACACGAATTCACGAGATCGTCGAGCGAGGACGAAGAGACAGCGGAGACTTCGGCTTTGTTTCCTGGCCGACCTAGAAACCCGATTCTTTCTTCCTCTTTCTCTCTCTCTCTCTCTCTCTCTCTCTACCGATCTACCGATCTACGATCGTAGGTGCGCACACGAACCGTTTCGCGGAGGTCTCGTTAGTGAAAGTTGCCCGCCATTAGTGGGGGAGAAAGTGAAAGCCGTTTCCGGGATAAGTGGCCGCCGGTTGAAATTATATCAAGGAGGCGGACTGATATTAACGGCTAGCCGATTACACGCGATTTACAACGATTTGAGATAACGCCTACCATTATAGTACCACCTTATCGCTGTTTAACGATGTCATTACAGGTTCATAATGTCAAACGATATTACGTAACATGATAATTTATATAGAGTAACTTAGGAAAGAATTCGAAACACTCGTAGAAGTCTCATGAATCTTATTATGTATATATTAATGTGAATTTTCATTAGCAATGAGACTTAACCATGGCTGTAGTGGTAAATTAATAATAGTATGGAATTTACTGGTAAAGTTCGAAACAAGTGAGAAAATGTTATTTTCATCGAAACAGAAGTCCATTGTATTTTAAAGAAGAAAAGTCAGTGCGTTAAGGAAAATCGGTATGCGATAAATAATTATTTAAAATCAAAGTTGGATACAAAGGTTTCTGAAATTAATTGTAACAGCTAGAGGAAGAAGAGGTCTGTGAAAATATTAACGTTTAATCTGTAAAATAGGAAAACTATGCTCGTCCGAATATCTCCATTGAATAATATACTTATTATTATTTTCTAAACTAGTCCCTCTAAATATAATACTGATAATTACGAAACGTTTATGCGGCAACGAGTAATTTTAAAAGTACAAAAATATAAAGGATGTACGTACATGTAAATTTGCTCCCGTTTTATTTGCATTTAAAAAAAATAAATAAATTTGCACAAATATCTGGTCGTAGTGATATGATAACCAGAATCATGCTTATCTCCCTTTCTATATATCCTACCAGTAGTGAACATAAATTTTTCCAAAAAAAATCTCGCTCTTCCGCCATCGAGTCGAATCAGTTACTTTTAAACTCTGTTTCTTTTATTTGAAAGGTAATTTATCCCACATCGTGGGAAAATAAATCTTCCTGAAAACCGGCGAGGCAATTACCGATAGAAAGCGAGACAATGCGCGTAACGCAAGCCTATGTAACGACTGTTGCATCATTGAAATGAATTTACATAATCACGCGATAGAAAAGAAATGTTAGACGTCGAAAGGGCAGACGAATATTAATGACTGTAACTGTCGTTTTTCTTTTCACATAGATAAATTGTTTCAGACGATCAACGACAATAACCTATCTGCGGTTAATTAGATACGTTGTTCATTGAATTGCTAATGAGGATTGTTAATTTCACAGGTGGGACGTATCAATACTTATTCATCACCCAGGAAAATATTATAAAATGTACGTGTATCAGAATTAAAAGATATTATTATTGCAAACACATATTAACACTGGAACTATCAAAATGGTTGAAACGATAATAATTTATAATTCGTCATAGAAATTTTATACATTTTTATATACATTTATATAACAGTGTATTTTTAGAGACTTGAATGACTTTTAGACTTTACACTTTAGTCAAATTTTATACTTTAATTCCAGTTTTAATAAAAAAAAATTGGTACACACTGCATGAATAACCATCTTACAAATACACATATAATAAAAGCTAAATGTTAAAAACGATCACGCTAAATATTGAAATTTATTAATGTCTCTGAGAAATATATACTCATGTCGTTCAAATTGTTTTCAAATTTATAATCAATGTAGCCAATACAATTGAGTCTCGTTACAATGCCAATGAAATTTCAGAATGTTTCGTACAGCTTATACCACGATAAGAAAAAAAAAGAAAAAGTACAAGAAATTCCTGCGATAAATGTCCAAACACTTTCACGAACCGCTGTTTATAGCTTATACAGCTCTTTAACTATTTATTTAAGTAACACTATTTACTATTTATTTAAGTGTTATAGCTAGCGAAAGGTTCGAGTACAGTACCTGTTAAACTCAACTTATGTCAAATAAAAAAGACCTCGAATGGTAGCAAATACGTAAAACCCGGCCCGTGAAAGCTTCAAACGAACGCAAACAGACGAGAAAAGAAGTAAGAGTGACCGAGTTGCGAAATCTGGCGAACGAAACGTCGCGCCGCGTGTAAAAGTGAAAAGAAGAAGAAAAAAAGGCGCTCCGTTTTTTCTTTTTTTTTCCTTTCTGTATCGATTCCACCTTTCTCGAAACGCGAACGCATGCGGCGGTAATTCTCGATCTCGAAAAGGGAAAGGGGGACTCGGCAAGTGGAACACGGCCAATGGCCTGATGACCTCCTGACACATATTTCACCGCTCGTCTCAACGAAAGTGAAAAGAATCGACCGTTTTATGATCCGACCTGTCATAGATTTATGGCTGACGAATACCTGGCGAATTGTGTTTTTCGTCTATATATACCTTCCTCCAACAAACGTCCAAATGGTCAAATTTGCGATGAATGTATATATATTCCAAAAATGCTATTATCGCGCCAGAAAATCGTCGATCCTTCGAACTTTATTTGTGTTCTTTGTGTATGGCGATGAATAATATATTTCCTCGATAGTATTTACGACTGTACTCTCGTGCGTGAGTACAGTCGTACCTAAGTGTTCTTTGTGATATACACGGTGCACAGTGATTCATAAATCTATTTAAACGAGGCTAAACGTGTTCATTCAGAGAGATATGGTTACAATTGTTGGAAAAACTTTTGTGTACAGTTAAATGGTAGTTAAATGGATAGGAATCCGTTGCACGCTGTACGTTCAGTTAGAGAAAATTAATCATTGCGTTACGTTAATTTCCAAAAATATCAATTATTGGGAAAATTCAGACACACCAGAATTTTGATTAATCATTTGGATTAGAGATGAGTTATTCCTCAGAGTTTTAACTCAGACTAACATGCACCGACTTTCGACTTTTTAAATTGCATAAAGATTCGAGAATGACAAAAAAATTCAATGACAAATATACGGTAGATTTTGGGAGGATATGAGAGTATATGATTGTAGAGTACTTCAAAAATTATTTTTCCTAGAAACTAACAATGCAGGACTACAAAAGAATTGTGACGATCGTAAATAAGAGCGTCGACATCAAACAATCGAGAAGTAAAAGAAAAAGAAAAAAAAAAGAAAAGAGAACAGTTCGGAAAACTTGGGACCGCTTTCACTGAACAAAAGTATCCTAAGGACGTGAAATCGGAATGCAAATCGTTCGCAGCGTGCAGCGAGCCGAGATTTTGGTCACGGAAACCGCAAAGGTTTGTCGGGCATTTCACCATGTGGTGAAAACTCGGTTTCAAGAAGTTGCCCTTGGTACCTTATGACTTTCGTAAACATCTCTAGAAAGTCTCGCTTTCTCTGGGATAAAGACGATCCTTGACGAATCATCGAGCCTCGCCTCGACCAAGGATGCTCAACAAATACATAGTCAAGCGATCGTTATAGAACTGGTCGAGGAGAGCAAAAGAGGAAAATCTCGTCGCGCTGACCTTTCGAAGCAATTACTTAATTTTTCGGAGCACGGTTGCAAAAAACGGGAGAGAGCGTTTCGTGCTTTCAATCGGTCTCTTCTCCTAATTGCACGACGTTTCATCGTGGCTAAAGCACGATTTAATCCTTAATACGGACAATTGGATATCTGGATGATCATTTCTATATTTCTATAATCGTTTTATCTTTTACTGAAAATATCATAAAATTGATCCGAATCTCCAATCCTTTGAATATTTCCACGTAAAAATTTAACCCATTATCTGTATTAACTACCAATTCGTAATATGTAGGTATGTACCTGAATTCATTTTCTACAATCATCACAGCTACAAGTGCAGTGAAATATTGTGACACAAGTAAATTAATTTTCCTACAAATGTATTTTACAAATTAAAACTACTGTTACTGTATTGTCACTTACACTTATACACCTTATACACTTGTTGACTAACCGGAATATTTTCATTGACCGCACGAAGATTAAACGATTCGTTTAAGCGATGCTGGTTTCGAAATCATAGAACAAACTGAAAGAACAATTTTAGAATTGATGACAGTCCTTGGTCAACAAAGAACAGCCACGGTATTGGGCTTGGATCACCCTAGCCCTGCTTATCGTCCCGATATCCTTGGTTCCGTTTTTAGCCTGAAATCGCGGGCATAGGTGCACTTTGGCCTCTGTTTTACACACACGTGCTCACATGTTCAAGCTAGTATATCAACCACTTGAGTAAACGAGCACGTAACTTCGTTGTTCTAACAATAACCGGAGTGGAGCGTACACGGAAATCGAACCGGCTTTGCTAACTGGACACGCTTTTTCGCCCACTCTACGCATCATGATCCTATTTTAAATGATGTGAGAATGATGGATTCACTATAAACGACGAATTATGTTTTTTAAATGTGTTGTACAAAAGAAAAGAATTTTTAACAGAGTGAAAAAAAGCAGACTTGAAATGGAGTACAATCCCAGCTTAATATCTGATTATTTTAATACATTCTAATATATTTACAGTGGCCGTCGAAAAATACTTTACGTTTCATGAATTAAAAGTCTAGATCTTAGAAATTTAGATCATCTAAGAGAGAAGAAATTAGATTAAGCATAATTTTTAAAATAGCATACGTCTGTTGGAAAGTTGCCCCGAGACGTACTCTCCCATTGGTCTTAAGAGAAAAAAAAAAAAAAATTGAGAAAAGGAGGATTCCCCATTATCTCTCCATCGTGCACAAAAGCTTATAACATACCAAGTGATATAACAAGTGGCTGGATTTTGAGGCGAACGATCGAATTTCTCGGAGTCACGTTTAATAATAGACATTTTCAGTAGTTCTATGTAACTTTTAAGAGTAACATAGTTAGTTCGAATAGTGACTGTTCATTCGGAAAACCAATGCACCAGCCTGACGCGACACAGAGAAAACGAAATTTCCTCGTGGCGTAGTAGTCACGGTTATTAATAACAACTAAATAACAAGTTGACCTTCGATGATACGTCTCAATATATTTTAACGCCAGAACGGGAAACGCGTTCGTAAAACAAGCGCCATCACGTAGTGCACCATTGAACGTGATCCAAAATCCTTCGAGATCGCATGCGTCTCGTAATCACTTTGTCATTGTCATTGTTGCAAATAGACGGCAGTAAAGCGACTGTGCGACACGAGTCTCAGACTATCAGACATTTTACGAGGCATTGTTCGACAGAAAGATCCAGTGCCAGTCGTACAGCAATCGACATTAAAGCTTTCAGACGTTTTAAAAACGTTTCAGGCCCATGATCTTTATTCGCAGGTAAATTCGAAGGCCCTCTGATTTTTACGAGGATTTTATGTTCGTAAATCTCATGTGCAATTTCACGTACATTTCATATTCAAAGGGGAGGATAAAAGAATCACTTTCTCGAAAGGAATTCGATGATACATCTGAAATGATATTAAAGGGCAGGGTGGCAAAACGATTTACAAAGAAAAAATGGTGGATGGGGATACTTTTGCACTTGAACGCGTAAGTCCGAATGTTTTTCAAGAATTCAAGCCTTCTGAGTGGTTGATAGACCGAATAATAGAATTAATACGTTTCGCTAACATCAAAATTAAGCGATTAAATAAAAATTAAGAAAGAGAAATTAATCATTCGTTTTCTGGATTATTATATCATTGTGCTGATTCTATGATACATACGAAAAGAAAATGTCGCTCTCTAAAATTGTTCCGATAAAAGTGTAAAAGTGTTCCTGATCATCTTTTTGACCAAACGATTCGAGGATATTCAAAGAAAGAATTCGATTCTGAAACTTCGAAACAAATTCAACGTAACAAAGAGAAGACGGTTCAAGGTTCCTCTTTGGTGTGACTAAAGAAAAAGAAATGTATATTTTTTCCACGGTATGTTTCTTTGAGAAAACAAAAAAACGGAAAGAATACTGAGCAGCAGAGGTTGCAAATCATGCCGTGTTACCCTTCGACCTCTGGTAAACCATTACGATATTTCAGAACTGAATGTTTAAGAATACTCAAGGCGTGACGGTCCACGAGGAGCCATAAATTTCGAACAGTCAAACGGACAAGACGCAATGTTTTCCCAATTTCAGGTGCAATCGATTATGAGAGTGAGAGTCGAGGTTGTAAATATTTGACAGAAGGTCCATCGAACAGAAGGTGCTTTAGAAAGGTACTTTGAGAAATTCTATGCTCTAACAAGGTGCGAACAACCAGACGAAATTACGAATTATCTTGTAATGATGGCTTATTAAAGATTCCAACTGAATTAATCTCACAAACATGCAATATTATTTAAATTTTCAATTTTTTCGACGAAATCGTGTCTATCAAAGAAATGTACATCCATACGTACGTCCAAGAATGACTGGATCGCAGCATTATAATTACAAATGAAGGAACAAAGTTCTATTTTTACCCGAATCCATTTACAATTCTATTCTTTGACAGCCTTTCAACTTCAACAGTTTGAAAATCTGGAAAGTCAAAAAGTTTCGTCCGATCTTTAAACAACCTTGGAAATCGATCGACAAGTAAAAACTCCGAGTCAATTAAAAAATGAGTTATTACTCTGATGAAATGGCTCGTGATTTGTGTTTGAACAGGTCGTTCAGAAAATTTTGTGAACGTTTTCTTACATCCGAACTGTCTAATATATTCATTATATATAGAAAACATTTCTACAAGCATCCAAAATGCTATTGTGAGGCATTATACATATACTGTCTGTACGTGTTGCTTGCTTCTACTATGTGGTTCCCAACGAAGGTCGAATGCTGTCCACCATTCAGCAACCAATCTCTTCATCCTCCTCTATCTTCCGGATTCCATCTCTCTATCCTGTATCTCCCTCCACTTGATTTGCAATTCACGGAGCATGCTTGGTACAACAATCGAATGCGGAAAAATTCTTGACAAGGACGCGAATGTCAAGGATACCTAATAATGCATACATCGCTATCGCACTTGACTTAAGAGCATTACAATGGGCCATCACTGCCGTTAAATCGTCAGTGGTAAGTTTCTCGAATCGGCAGCAGTCTATCTTTTACCGATGAAATCGTTCTTAATAAACGAGTGAACGTTTCACATTTTTACGAAACGGATGACCGCGAGTATTTGTTATCTTCCCTTTGTTACTCGACCACACAACTATGTTCAAGTACGCCAATCGTGAACAGAATTTCCTGACAGTGGTCAGAATAAAAAACCGCGAAAACAAGATGTATTTGATCTGATATCTCTGTTGCTGGAAAATTGCCCGATTATCTTTGATATCCTGATTCATTCCAATTACTCTGTTGTTTATATCGAGATTGTTGCATTTGTCAGATTCTTGATTAATACATGCATAATTAACAGTAGTAACTATAATCTGTTCAAGAGGCAGAAGTTAGTTTTCTTAACAAGCTGAATGAAATATTACAGACAATTTAAATATTGTGGGTAACGTAATAAAAATGTAGTGAAAAATATGGTGAATATATCTACTAATAAAGCATTGGCTTAAAGTCGTAGTCAGTTTGTATAATAACATATTTATATATATATATCATTCAAGGCAATTACAAAAATTATTCCGCGCTCACTTTGAATTTTTATCCCGTTTGAAACCAAATTTTTTCTTACATTGTGAGAAAGTTTTTAATTAATTGTTAATAGCAGAAACATGTATGTTTTCAAATAATTCTGTAATACATAATATCCTAAATTTAGCGGTCAATCCTGTCCGGAGGATGCATTTATTGTTCGCTTATTAAATTTTTCACGCGTTTTTCATGCAGCACCGAGCAGGAAAGGGTTATACATACCCATTATGCTCGTACATTTTGTTTCGATAATAAAAGTCAATCTCCATTACGGTATCTATCATCTATAATTTCCAAATAATACGTCAATCTGTTAATCCAACCTGGCATCTATATAAATCTTCACTTCTATTTGCCTGGCTAGTGCAATAGAACCTTTCATAGCAGCGATTCTCTAATTATTTTGCACAATGTATCTAATATTCAACAACAAGGATTATCTGTTTTCATTTATCAACGCCAGATTCAAAGCGAAATGATGAACTTTAATAGTTACGTAATATCCATGCCCTACAATTCGAGGATTAAATCGCTAATGCCGCATCAAGGTTAGCAAAGCAAGAGCCAATAGATGCGCTGAATGTTAACGATGAACAAGCGAACGAAGAGCAAGCGCAGTTAATAACTACTTACCTGATTTTCGCAGACAACTTCTTTTTTCCGATCGTCGCGATCGTGATTTTCCATCGTGAATCCTCGCTTCTACGGTCGTGTCCTTGACGTGTCTTGATACGACGTACATAAGCTTACGTTGACGTGCACTATGTGTACACAATTGCACACAGATCACGAGGACATGACGTCTTGTTGGAGCATGAATGCACAGAGCGTTTATGTGTACGTGGATCAACAAAAATTGCTCATAGCGCAATGTAGAAACCAAATTCCAACTACTTTCGATGAGTCATCTGCAATTAAACGTAATTAACGTGTGTTACGAAAGATCATAAAATCATAAGTATTAAATATACAAATTAATAAGAAACTGATGGCTAAAGAAAATGTTCTTATACAATCATTCGATAGTAAATAGTAATTATTTGTTTAGAAACTGTATTAAAATTGAACACGTGATTCGTATTCAAAGATGTTACTTTGAACTAATAACAATAGCCTTTTCATTAGTTTAGAAGAACTGTTTTTATCTCATCTGTGTCTTAAAGATTTAAAAAATTTTCCAGTATATTTTTCAATTACAAATTTTGTTCAAAAATTATGCTGTTACTTATTTTACTCTTGTGGATGTCACTATTCCATTACATATTTAATAATCTATTAAAATCAACGTTATCATATAATAATTAAAAATTTTTATTTGTGATTAAGGTATCCACTTTGGTGATTAAGGAAGTCTTTCTTAACATGAATAGATACATGCATAAAAAAATGAGGTGACCGCGAAAAAGTAGCCGATGTAATTTGATCGCAGAATTCTGACTTACAATTTTGAAAATTACTCCAATTTTATCACCTGTAACATTGATGCACTCCTGCGAAGTTATCACGAGATATTTTTAATTGATATTATGTAATTTTAACTATATATGCAATTGGTAATACGTAGTAATTCAATTTTCTGTCTTTTCGTGAAAATAAGTTAATATAATTCGATTAACGTTTTTACAAAACAAATTTACATTTCATAATCACGAAAAATCAAATTTCCTTAGAGAGCCTAATACTATAAGACAGATTTTTAAAACAATGTCGAAGAATGATGTCATAATTATAATCAAAGCGTAATATCATAATTAAAAGCACACAGTCATAAATGTCGTTCCTTGTTCTACGTATATACCAATCCAATCAAATCGTAGAATTAATTTGTAAATCCCAAATAAATCGTGCTAGCGACAAATCTGTACGATATTGTTCGATGACATGCCGAATTTACTTCGCAACGGTATAAGAGGTAGTGTAATTCGTAGAATTCTTGAGAATCATTCGCGGAATTCGTGTATGTACAGAAAGACGCATTAAATGGAAGATCATATCAAAAGCAATGTACACGTGCGAATCCTCCACGTGCATGCAAGTATAGATACACAAAGCCAGTCTCGGGATTTCGGGTCGATAGCCGTGACGTCAGTAGATCATACGAGAGAGGGTGAAGGAGAGGAAAACAGCGTACGCTGATAGAGAGAGGAGAAAAATAGAAAAGTTGTTTATAGAAAACCAGAGAGAGAACGAGAACAGAACGGGGTAGTTAAAAAAGAAAGAGAGAAAGGGAGAAAGAGAGGAAAGATAGTACGCTGACAAGGAAGGAAGAAGAGAGACCATAGTTAAAAGGAGAGAGAAAAGAGAGAGAGAGAGAGAGAGAGAAACAGTCGAGGAGGCGAATGAAGTTCAAGGTTACCGCGCTTGAATGCACGTCCCACGCGGAAAATAGGAAAAGAGGGCGAATGTATTTTCCAACTCCGAGGAGAAACGTGAACATCGGCCGGATGGTGGGCAAACCAAGCGATTTCCGGGAAGGAAATCCATGGACAAACTTTGCCTACTGCAAGACTAACTACGACTGATCAACCGCTCTGGTCACTTTAATCGAAATTCCGCCACTCACGGAATTCCCATTCATTCGTGTAATCGTGATTCGACTGAAAATGAAACGTGTAGGTTTTGTTAGATAGAAATCTCTTTGAATTCTTTCTAGTGAAAATCAGAGAAAAGATGATCCAGTCGATGGAAGAGTCATGAATGAAATAAAATTTCATTGATTTTAGCGGTAAGATAGTCGATAATAGTAACATTGTAAGAATATATTATTATAATAAGGTCATAAGAATATATTACTCCTACGTATGAGAAATAACAGATATTTTGCAATTTAGATTCGTTACAGAAAAGACCATTTAAGACCGTTAATTATTATCAAGTGCTAATGTTGATAATAATTCAACAATGTCACACGACATGAACGTCTATGACAAAGTACGAATCAGATGGTTAAATTCGAAGAAGTGATAAACAAGAATATCTTCTCATTTGATTCGCTTCTTTTCTGAGAGTCGCGTGTTCAGTAAGCGTTCTGTAATGTCTTGATGACATTATTACAAAGCGATAATCCTCGCAACTAAGCGCAATGACGACGCGAATAACTTGCAGCACATTGCATCCTTCTAAATAAACACACGCATAAGTACATAGATATTGTACGTGGATATGCGAAACATTAAAATTTTGTATATTTGTAAAGAAGATTGAAATTGGTAGAACGATTTAAATACAAAGTGTTTTTTTTTTTGTTTATACGTGGATTTTAACTCTAATTAATTAATGAATTCACATTCAATACTTCTCGTCCTATCACAAGATTTAAATCGTATTTATAATTTACAGAGTAAATCTGTGATTACTATTGCATTATTGCTCTCCTTTCGTGAATATAATGCAGTTGCACGAATCGCAAAAATTAAAACGCTTAAGAGGTTCAGTAATTTCACCGATAGTTCGTTAAAAGCGAACATAATTAAATTGCGTGCGATGAATTGAACTGAAGTCCAAAACTATCGGATTACATGTGAAAAACAACGAAGTGGATAAATAAAAAAAATCTTTCGAACAGAAAAAAAAATGAAGAAAAAAAGAGGAAATATCTTTGGATAAGATATCTTAAAAAGAAGAAGGAGCAACATTAAAATTACAGGAAGTACAATTATATTTCATCAAATTGGGAAAACAATCCAATTTTTCTTTCGTGATTAGAAATTTCCACGTGGTTAGTATTGATGGTGGAATCTTTATGCGAAATGCGCGAAACCTTTCAAACATTGCGGTGGATCAAGGAAGCCGCAGGTTCGCTCGGCAGTGTAATTCTGAAAGGGGAATTGGACTAGATCCTTGTTCCATTGGCCTAGCAAACTACAACTGGATCTCAACTTTGTTGTCTCGACTCTCCACTGTACTTAGACCGTAATCGTATTTGGGTTAGCATGCCCGGACGTGACCCGGACATGGCTACCTTGAACTTGCCACCCCCGGACAGCCCAACATCAACTCTCAAACTCTTTTCTATCATGAGAAAAGGATAGGTACCGGTAATATCTCTTCCAGGTAAAGAAGAAAAAGAGAGGAACTGGAAATCTAAGAACATGGAAGAGAATTTACTTCTAAGTCGTTTCACTAAGCTTTTCCCTATCTTGCTTTTTATAACTCGTTAAAACTGAAAATCTCGAAAAAGAAATTTTCTGTTATGATTAAGAAGTATTTCGTAACCCCCGTATTATATAATGAGTAAAAGTTTTTAACTTTTAACGCGGAGAAAATATTGATAGATGTAAATAATATTTATTACTTGTCAATGGAAACACGTTTGAAGTTACTTGCAGAAATTACCTCACTAATTATTGAACTTATTTATTTTTGATATGCATAAGCAACTTCTATTTTTGAACATACACGTTTACTTATACTTTTTTACAATTAGATAATATATAAGACAAATTAATTTTCTATTGAGTCGAAAATTATCTAATAATAGGCAATCTTTCGACCTCGAAACAGTGACCCGGCCTCGACTCAGTTTCCAACCAACAAAACTTCTCAAATCTCATACTCAATGCTAATAAATAATAATCAAATTAAAACGTAACGATTTAGTGCAAAAAACTTCTTAAGCAATTATAACTACAGTAGTCTAGATATTAGTGTTACATTTTAGATTATTAAGTTAAACTGAATATTTACAAATTAAACAGTTTACATTACTCATAACTTAAACAATCTGTTTATTCAATTATAATTAAACTTGCTTTTTACCTTTAATGTATAAAGTTCTGCTTTTGAATGTTTTAATTCAAAGTGATATCATTAAAATAATGTTCATCTCTATGTTGCATGTTAGATAGCTCTGCTTAGAGATCAACTTTTTTCCGAGCCTTAGGGCGAGTAAGACAGTCATGGGCGACCTCGAGCAAGTGTTAGCTCCAACTACGTATAACGGGTTGCCCGTGACCGGGGAGGACCTTGGCCATGGATGTACGCCAGGTGTCGTGACACAGGCGTCGCCAGGCGCATGTTTATTTCTTTCATGACTCCCTTTTCTTGAAGTCTAAAAAATAATAAAAAACATGAATTACTATAATTACCTTTTCGTAAAAATTTCTAAAAATTTATTCATTTTTTTAATTTCATGACTGTTATTGAAAAAAAAATTCTCCAAATAATAATAATATGTTTTATATATATATATATATATATATATATATAAAACATATATCAAATATGTTTCTTTCAAAAAATATTCTTATCGACAATAGATTTAGAATTTATACAAGTTCATAAAAACTATATTCAAGCAGTAAATGCATTGTAAAATATATTCTACGACATAGACGTAAGTAGGTTATATTAGAAAAGAGATCGTCTAAGAATACTTCGCCGCCTTGCATTATAAGAGATTTATCACAAATATTTGGATATTTAAGTCTTTTTTTCTATGATCTTTACTGAGATAAAGATTGACATAATATTTCTCTTGCTTTACAAATTATTATAAAAACTGGCAAATATATTAGATATATTAGATAAAAAGAGATATAAAAAATATATTCAAATATCAGTTTATGCGGTCATTCCTTTTTATATCTTAAATGGTTGAAATTTTTGTATTAATCAGCAATCAATAACTCTCAGTGATTACAGTTCTAAATTCATGACACAATGTAGAATGTAGAAAATGCTTTAGCGGGATAGGCGTTAATAGTACAGCTTACCCTGAAACAATCGTCGACGACCTTGCATCAGTCTCAACCGGCAACTTACGACTAGTGATGGAATCGATATTCTCGTAATTTCATATTTTGATTCTGTAAAATTAATTGAAACAAATGTAACATTAATAACTAACATTATTTCTTTTATATATTTGTTCTATTACGAATTCGATTTCTTATTGGAAGTATATCCTATTACACTATTTGCGATATATCGATCGACTATGCGATTAACATATATCAATCGACATTTGAATACTTCAGTTACTAACTTCATTCATAACCTATGTAACGATCAAAAAATTTCATTCATAAAAAATTTCAACGTCATTAAAAATACATACATGTACATTACAAATGCATATGTTTAATCGTCGAGATATTCATGCCAACATTCTAAAAAAATATTTAACGATATATGTCAAAAAATTGCATTTCAGTTCATGCCCATCGCTACTTATAACGGTTTGCCCGTGACCAGCGAAGACCTTGGCAATGACTTGCGCGACACGTTGCGACGCACGACAAGCCGGCTGGCAGCGCGCATGCGTCAATTGCGCGCGCATCTCGCTCGATGCATTCGGAGGTCGCATATCCCGTGCACACCAACGACAGCAACCTTGACCTTATACCTCGGCCCGCTGGCCAACGAGGTCCATCCACTCTTGATCGGTTGAAGGTCACCAGCGCCGTGGCTAGGAAGCCGGGACGAGAAGAGGAAAACAGGCTGATGGTAACGACGATGGAGAGTAAGAGAGGAACTAACAAAATCCAGTCGCTCGATCTCCCTCGAGGACGCGTTAACGATTCTCAATTACCGCGCGTCAGCCCTTGTCTCGCTGCATCTATCCTCATCATCATAGCTTCTCTATCTTTTTCCCCTATATCTCGATCTCGCTTCAAACGTCTGTCTGGTTCATTCTGATGGGTATCTTTGCAATACTTACTTTTACTATCAATCATCACATCTTCTTTTCAGTTCGACGTTATTCATTCGATTACTGGTTTTTGATTTAATGGTTCAAGGTTACACGTGGAAGTAACAATATAGATTCCAACAAACAAAGGGAAGATTCCAACATACAGCCTTTCAAAAGGACAAATACGTGGGTAACACTACTGCAATATAGAAGAGGGGAAGTTTTGTCTGAACTGCTGCCGATAGAAATTACGATTGAATGAATTTTAATTAACTGCCCAAATAAATAACAATAGTGCAATAAATTGAATGAGATTTCTGTCTAATACGTTTAACGAATTAACTAATGACGCTTTATAGTCGGTAAAAGAAAAAATGAACTGTTCAATGTATTCGTAAAAAGATTACAAAATCTTAAGACTTCTACATATCTGGCGTCACATACAACGGAAATAAAATGCTTGTCTCGCAAACGATTCTCGTACAGATTAGGAACGGTAGAAAGTCGAGGTCGCCCTTGACGTAAGCGCCAACCGCGTAGATATACAGACGCATCGACAACCTTTCATAAAAGAGCCTAAGCCAGAAAACTTGACCGACTAACATGTTACTGAAAAAGATCACTGTAAACGAGAACAATATTTTATCAATATTCGAAATTTTTAAAAAATGAATATAGTTATCGCACGATTACCATAATAAATAATCGTCAAAAAGTACGTTTCATCAAATATACTTGTCATACGTTACAGAATAGTCTGTTTCTCAATTACGAATATTTCTGGCGCAATTTCTCGGTCATAACTTAACTCCAATTGGAAACCATCGGATTAGTTCAAGGTTTCAGAATTTACGAAGTTCAACTTTCAGATTCGATGCCATTCGATAAAAGAAATCAATAACCTAACTGTATTTAGAATATTGTTTCGTAATACGAACAAATAATTTTCGTATGTTTCTATGCTTGTTTGCTCTATACTTGTATTTTTTATAGCTAACCTCTATGTCAAACCGAAATTAATATGTATGATATCATATCATACGAAAAAAATACGGAACATATATACATATTCATTTCAAGAGAAACTTCACAATAAAAATATACTTACTGATGACTTGGAAAAAAAACAATTGGAAATAATTTTTCAATTGAAAATCATATCAATTGGTTGGTGGCACACCGTTAAGATTTACGAGCATCGTTACAAGTGTTTGGCGCCTAATACAAACTTGGCACTAGGCAAATTGGAGCAAGTGGATATTGTCACGTCGGAAATTTATCGGCGCGTCCTTTAAAATTGATCTGATCACAACTTTCCTAGGAGATAACGAAAATAAATAGACATTAACGAACGTAAGAAAGACTGTTGAAATTTACATTAAGGGCAGCTCCGCTTTAACATCAATAAGACATGTTTTAAGAAAATTCCAACGTCGCAATTTACGGTAATAAAATAGTACGTTGAAAAATTCTTTTACAAAAATCTAGAATATATAAGAATATATAATCGAAATCTATTGACTTTCAATGGACTCGCTGCTATATACCAAGAATATTGCATTTCATCGTATTATGAAATCTACGTGTCACTAGCTTGGCCTTGATATCGACCGCTGCAAAGGATCACCTTTACATCACAGTTACATCATTGTTGATGTTTCCTGCCAAAGGAATTTTTAATAAGAAATTTTCGAATGACAAGTAAATCAATAATAAGGAAACGACGTGACAGGAGATATACACGTATTTATATATATATATTTCTAGAAACCACATCAATGATGAAGCCGGAAGGCGATGATGCGATTTTTGGCGATGAGCCAAAAAAACTTTCATCGACGCCACTTTCATTGCAACGGCGTCAAACGATCTTTCTAAATGCCATCGGCCTTGCCCTTGACATCGACCGCGGCGTTTCGACACTACGCAGCCACAATTGCATCAGAATGTTCGATGCATGAAATACGCTCAGAAAGAATGCCGTTAACAGTAGAAGCACAGAAGAGGAGAGGAAGTGTAATACTAGGTTGATCATGGTGGAACTTTGGAAATCATGGGAGACTACGTATTGGACAGGATAGTGGAATTCATCTATATTCTATATCATTTAACTTTATATCACTTTATGATTCATATTAGGTTCTCTCATTTCGGTATGAACGTTTGTATTCCTTTGCTTTCTCTTTTTTATTTTAGATAAGATAATTAAATATATATATATATATGTTGATAAACATAAAATTTTTTCTCAATTTGCAAATCTTAATTATTTATTTAATTTTATAGAAGTGTAAATACACAATATATATTGTGACGCTTAAGTTGCCTACGTCACTGCGGGTCATCACACATGCTTCTAATTCTTCAATCTCAATCGTATAAATACTAATTCCAATCGTATCAGTTTCTAATTATAATCGTTCTAATTCTCCGGCCGACAACCAGGATGGGGATAATGGGGATAATCGAATCCCTGCAGTGTTCGTTCTTAATATATGTTAATTCCAAAAATACAAAACCACAAGCCATCAATGAGTGTAGTTTACCTGCGGATCTGTAACGATCGCCAGGTTAGGCAACCACCGTGAGGATTCACCGCCCTAGGATGGGTGACCGTTTCCATACCTAGCTATTTAGAGTAGAAAAAGGCTCCTAACAACCAAGAAAACCGTCCTGCGGTTTTTTAGGGGTTGGCCACCATCAGTAGCCACATTGGACGAGTCTGGTGGCGATTCCGAGACGAAACACACTTTTCCCATAATTACCCTACCTTATCAACACGATCCCAAAACTCCCATTGCGTTCCCATAGCGCCGTAAATTCTGGTACTTTTATAAAAATAACAGAGGCTCCCCTTGGAGGAACGTGACAATATACAAAACTGGTTTAATGATAAAAATGTCTGTGTAAGTTATACACACACAATATGTACTTATATACAAAATGCGCTATTTACATTTGTATGCAAATTAACGTTTTCCCACATTTTTATCGCATTGCATGAAAAATTTAGGATTACGAGATATTTAAAAATCACCATCATTTTATGCATAAATAAAATAATTCGTTAATGCCAAATTAATTTCATTCAATTTAAAATAAATTATTTTTTCTTTTCAGTTTTAGATTTCCTTCGTGATGGTTTACCACCATGACTTTTCTTTTTACGTCCTTTAGTTTTTTCCTTCGCTTTCGCCGCACGTAAATCTTTCTTCATTCTTGGATCAACTAGTTTATAACGTCCTTTAACACCAGGTGGTCTTGCTGCTTTCTTCTGTGTCATGTGTTTTTTCATAACTACATAAGTAACATCCTTTTTCGGCTCTTTATGGGCTTTTTTATACAGCCTGCAGAAAGAATTATAATTATATATCATACAGAAATATAATTGTTGTAATTACGAAGAACTTGTACTTACGCTTGTACTTGTTTCGCTTTTTCTCTATCACTGATATCGGTATTATCCATTATTGCTTCTACTTTTTTCTTTGCTTTTTCTAATTTGCGTATTGCTCTTCGCTTTTTCCTTGATTTTGCCTCTATTACCTTCTTGATTGGTCTAACATTTAAATCCTCAATACGTTTTTTGTATTCATCAACAAACTCTTTAGGTACTGGCATTACATTTTTCATGTGTTTTTCTTCATCTTGTAGAAACCAGTCTGGTAATTTTTCATCGTTAAATGCATATCTATTCCAGGCTGAATCTATTAAATCCCTTCGCGTTTTTTTACTTTGAATTAACAATGATCCTAATGCTAAATCTTCTTCTGATAAATGTCTTTTTTTCTTCGATTTTATATCTGCATATTATAAATATAGTTACATTATGCTTCGTGCTTATTACATTAATTAATCATTTTATATTTAAACAATATACTCACTTATTGCTTGAGAATTATCTTTGTCGCCAATTTTGTCTTTTTTAGATTTTGTTAAAACCATTTTGTCCACATCATAATCGGAGTCCGTGTCATCACTATTATAATCGTCGTTGTTCTTTATATCTTTTTGTTTCTTTTTTTCTATATTCTTAGATTTTTCTATTTCATTTTCTTTATTACTATCTATGGAATCGTTTTGTCCTATTATACGACCGCCCTTCTTTTTATATTCTTCAACCATTTTATCTAATTCAAAATCTTCATCCTTTTCATCTTCTAAGTTTTTAAAAATATCCTTCTCGAACCATAGTTCTGCTTTATGAATTCTTTTAGTTTTCTTATCCCTATAATCTAAATCAGTTAATAAAGGATTTTCTGAATCTTCATCAATAATTTTTCTCCTTTTATTCATATTCTTTGTATCTTCATTATCAGATTCATTTAAACCTAAAATTCCATTACGTGAAAATATTGTAAATTTTTATAAATATAAAAAGGAATTATATAATTACCTAAACCCGACTCATTACTATCTACATCATTATCTGAAGCATCACTCGAATAATCTTCTGAATCACTGTCTTCTGTTTTATAATATAAACCTGAGCTATCTAAATGTCCCCCATCCTTCTTATATGTAATCTTTTTTGGTTTTCTTCGTTCTGCATCTGAATCTACATCACTTTCTGCTACTATATCAGGTTTTTGATCTATTACATTCTCTAACTGTTGATGTGTTTTAATTTCTTTCAAACTAAACATATTATCTCCTTCCAGTATAGGACCTTCGTTTCCTTTGTGGATCATTTTTAAATTGAGCCGTTCATTTAATTTTTGTCTTTCTTTGTTAGCTTTTTTCTTCTTTCGTTTAAGCTCTCTAACGTCTTCTGCTTTGAGTTCTTCAATTTGTTTTCTAATTTGTTCATCTTCTAAATCTTCCAGTTCTTCTTGAGTCACAGATGGTACTTCTGTTTCCTTATCAGGCAAATTTTCTCCACTTTTGTCTGGTTCTTTTTCTCTTAAAGATTCTTTTACCACCTTCCACCAATTAATTAAATTTCGTAAATCCTTTTTACCTAATACTTTAATATCCTTGCAACATTCTTTAATTTCCTTAGTCGTTTTCTCATGATTCATTATTGTTTCATCATCGAAAACAATTTCAGAAGCATTCTGCAATGCTTCCACAGCATTTTCATGCGCTATGAAATCTTTAACAGATAACTTATGATACAAAGTATAATCATTTTCTGGGTAACCTTCCACTTTATCCTTCTTTTTCCCAGGATTATATACATTCAATTTATTTGTAGGTTCAATTTCTAATTCTGAGAAAACATATTTTGGATCTAAAAATTTAGGGTCTAGTTTATCTGGTGCAATATAATACTGACAAACAACAAAAATCTCAGCAGATTCTGTACGTGATGCTTGTGGCTTAGTTGCATGTACCTTAGATAAAACATATAAATGCAATATTCATCTAACAAAAATTATATTTATATGCTAAAAGAAATTGTATACCTTTCTGAATAATTGTTTTAATACCCAAACCAATGCGTTATAATCTTTTGAACGAAAGACTTTGGTAATAAACCAACCACCGGGTCGTAAAAAATGTGTTGCCATCTTAAGAGCAGCTAAAGTTAAGACAATTTGTTGATACGCATCATGGAGCCAATTTTTCCCAATGTTTGGTGCTCCATCATGTAGTACAACATCAGCCTTCCAAGTTTTCAATTCGCGTGATATTGATACACGACATTTGTCTGTTGTAATATCTTCTACCAAACTTATACATCCTGGAATAGGCTTTATAGGAAACAAGTCTACACCTATTACTACAGAAGAAACTGGCATATTCTGTCGGGAGACTTGCATCCACCCTCCAGGAGCTGCGCACAAATCTATGCATACTCGAGATTTTTGTAAAAACTCAAATTTTCGATTCAGCTGGATTAATTTAAAGGCAGCACGTGATCTATAACCTATAAAACATAACCTATTAGAAGACTTCCTAATAGATAATACATAACGAAGTAAAAGTAAATTAAATTAATAACGAAGTAAAAGTAAATTAAATTTATTCTATATTTCAGATTAAATTATTTATTTCATTAAAAAAAAGCAAACTAATTTTTTTCTTCACTTACAAAGCAATATCATTCCTAAATACTTACCGGTTTCTTTCGCTAATTGATAAAATTTATCTTTTCTCTGTTTTCCAATTTTCTTTTTTCTTCCCATTTTAAATTACAGGAAACTACAATTATGTATACTCTTTATAAAAAAATTATTCTTGTTTACAAGCAAATACATACGTGCACATCGTGCTCGTACTACATGCCGCCATGTGCAAAAAAATCTAGGAGTAGGGATACAGAAAAGAGACGAATCTTTAGAAAATATTTATATTTTCAAGAAAAACATTAACTTGTTTTTAAATGTGAAATAGAATGTCTGTGTATTAATACAAAAAGTATTGATTTATACAATATTAATATAATATATAGTATTATTTAATTATTTCATTTAATTAGATGCACACTATTGAATCTTTACATTGATAGTAATTTCTTTTAATGTATTTTTCCTTATAATTATATAATCTCCATTTCGTATATATTTCAATCGAAGTTATATAGAATTTGTAAATAGTTTTACAAAAAAGTGCAAACCGGTATAACTATAGGATGAAACTAATTACTTCCATAACTTCTTGATAGACATATTCTTTTCTGAATCTTTCTGCATAACTTTTGCTACAGCCATTTCAAAGTCTTCTTGGGTAACATGAACGCGACGTTCTCTGAGAGCATACATACCGGCTTCCGTGCATACACCCTAAAATGTATAAATAAATAAATAAACAATTTAGACAAAAATAAATAAACAAAGAAAGAAAGAAAAGCACATTTTATTATATTTTGAAAGATTGTATTAAATACCTTCACTTCTGCACCTGATGCACCAGGCATGAGTTCGGCAATTTTCCTTAAATTTATACCGCGTGTTAAATTCATTTTTCTCGAATGAATTTTTAGAATATCAAGTCGCGCTTCTTCGTTTGGAGGTGGGAATTCAATTTTGCGGTCTATACGTCCCGGTCTTAATAACGCTGGATCTAATATATCAATTCTGTTTGTAGCCATGATGACTTTAATATTTTTTGTTGCTTCAAAACCATCCAATTGATTGAGTAATTCAAGCATAGTTCTTTGAACCTGATGAATATGATGCAAGATATTTTAGCATAAGTTAAAATTTAGAAATGCAACGTGTATAAAGTGATATATATTACTTCACTATCTCCTCCAGAGCCAGATTCAATACGAGAACTTCCAATTGAATCGATTTCATCCATGAATATTATAGATGGTGCATGTTCCCTTGCCATTACAAACAATTCACGAACCATTCGTGAACCTTCACCAATGAATTTCTGTACCAATTCAGAACCAGATACACGAATAAAAGTACATTCAGTATGATGTGCAACTGCTCTTGCTAATAATGTTTTGCCTGTGCCTAAAAATAAATTGCAAATTTTTTAATAATATCGCTGAATTTAATTAAAGATGGAAAGAAAAATTAACTTCGTCAGTCTTCTACCTGGTGGACCATATAAGAGTACGCCTTTAGGTTGAGCAATTCCAAGAGCGTCAAATAATTCAGGATGTTTAACAGGCAATTCAATAACTTCTTTAATTTCTTTAATTTGTTTATCTAAACCTCCCACCATTTCGTACGTAGAATCTGGTACTTTTTCCACCATCATAAGAGAAACAAGTGGGTCAACTTTATTTGGTAAAATTTTATGTAACGTATAACTTTCATTACGTAGTGCAACTCTCGAATTTGGAGTCACGTCATTAATATCGATGTTCTTATCTATATCTACTACAAACTTTCCTTCAGGATGTACTTTAACTAAAACTTTCTTCTTGTCCATTGGTTTAACAACTTCTCCAACGTATGATCCTTGTTCTTGTAGAAGTTGCAACTCTTCACGCAACATACGTACTACAAAAAAAAGTGACACTTTTATTGTATTTCTAGATTGAAAATCTTGAAAACAAGATTAAAAAAAAGAAAATAAAAACATAATTGTAAGATAATGTAATACCTTTTGCATTGAGCTCGTTACGTTGTGCTTGTAATCTCCTTAAATTTTGACTTTTTTCAGCTACGATTAATTGAAGTTCTTCGATTTTAGTAATATAATACGGTTTAAAACCTTCTCCCTTCATAATTTTCTCATCTATTTCCATCTAAAATGCAAGAATGAAACTGAGCTGTTTGTGCTAATTGTGAAACAACGCGTGTTTAGGTTTGAATCGGTTACCTTATTTGTGAGCGTCATTGTTGCACTCACTATTTATAACCAATTATTGATTATAATCGTTCTTATATGTTCATTTACTTATAAAAACAAGTAAGAAAGAAAGTTCAAAACTTGTTACTTCTGTGTGGTATTATTGCAAGAATTGCTTGTCATTGAAACCTACAGTGCGAATACTCGATCTTAACCTGTAAATCGATTACTTGCTGCATTATCGAAAGTTACTTTATATCGATTAATATATTCTCTGTACATTGTTTATAAAATATTTCTAATAAAATATTAGATAAAATTATAGTCCAAATAAATCGATAAATCGAATAAATAAATTATATTCTTCATATATAATTTATTAATGCAAATTATTAAGCATTTTATAAAATACATCGATTACATTCGCCCATTATAAATTACCCTTGAAGATTATTTATAATTTTATAAATAATTGTCCATTATTTTTCGATTTTTATATAAATATTTATCCTTTATTTTACCCAAAATTTTGGGTAATTTAAAATAATTAATGTGTTATATTTTATCATAACATTAATTTATTTTTTCAATTTTCAATTAAACAATTTTTTAGATTTGTAAAGTAATTGTAAAGTAATCAGATGCTACTTTAAATTTATTATTCGATACTTCATTATATATATATATATATATATATTTTTTTTTTAAATTACATTCGCTTTGTTTTTCTACATAAGGTTGGTAAGATTGAACTATAACGGTAGTGGATACATGCTTAAAAATTTGCAGAGTAAAGTAAGCGACGATGAGGAAAATTGTACATACTGCTCCAATCTAATGTACATTATGCTCTAAACTTAATTTATAGTTTTATAACGAATTTAGAACAAGTGTCATTTATAACAGGGAAGAGATAACGTATAAAATATAACATAAAAATTTAATCACGCCACGTGACTGTACAGGTTAAGGTGAAAACACTCTAGCCGGTCGGCGGGAGATGAACTTCGCCCTCAGTTTTTATATATCCTTCACATAAAACATGGAATTTGACTTGTTATTCAATTTTATGTCACTATTTACCATCACTTTACTAATATTTGTCACAATTATCACCGTCTTCCAAAAGCTTAAGTAAGTATTTCTTTTTCCTCCCCTTCAACAGTTATAATTATATAATATTTTATTTATATTTTAGATTAAGATGGCCTGTTAAAATAAACTGCTGGTTTTGTAATAAAAATACGAAGATTTGGCGACAGCAACTAAATTGGTGGAAGTGTCCGTACTGTGAACAATATAATGGTTTCTCTAAGGTAAATCATTTTCTTCAATTAATATTTAGTAAAGTATTACTTAAACATATTTATGGTATTGAAAAATCATACTTATGCAACACATCCAAAAATTTTCAGTGAATCAACGAAATTTTGTGTATAATGTCTTTTGATTATTTTACCAGGTTGAATTAATTGATTCATTAAATATTTTTAAAGTTATTGGAATATATTAACATAGGATTGAAACAGGCTACCTATGCAACATCTTTTAAAATTCCACGTGTGTTTTGGAATATTATTCCTATATTATTTCTTCCATGTCAAATTTTAGAATGGTGATTACGCATATAGTATACCAGAACAATACAAGACACCTTCACATGAAATGAAAAGATACTGCACAATCAATCAGGGTACAACAATCGATAAACGTGCAAATAATGGTCTCTGCAAACAATGTAACATGAAAGAGAACTTAAAAGTATCAAAATTATCTAATTATATACCTGAAAATGAAAGAAATTATGAATATGAAATAAAAAAATTTAAAGATAGTTTAGAACAACAATATCCACTGTGTGCAAAATGTAAAAATACAGTAAATAATGTATTACATAAACAAGCATTGTGGCTTGCACAATATAAAATGTTGTTCTTCAAACAAAAACCATTTTGTGTAATTACTAATGTAAGTATTGTAATAAATAATATAATACAGTAAATAATAAATTTTATCTTTTGCAGAATTCAAAATATTTCGAAGTAGTATGCAGAATAATTTCCACAATATTAGGATCTACAATAGTGTATAACATGGAATTCATATTTTTACCAATTGGAGGATTATTCTTTCAATTTTGTGCCTGTTGGATACTTTCTACAAAAAAACAAAGTTCTGATATATTACTTATGTTTTTATGGATTTGTACGATTATACTTTTACCCTTTAAAGACACAAAATTAATCATAACGGATATGCAGAATTCATGGTTTACCTTGAAATATATAACTCAATATCATATGGTAAGCTAATCAATTAAAATAAAATGTGTTACATTGAATTTAATTAGTTACATCAGTTACTTTTGTTTTAGATAATATTGTTCATTTCAATCATAGGCTTTATAAATGTTATGCCTAAGTCTCATAAAAGTATGGTAAATAAAAGTATATCATTCAAGAAAATTGAATCTTCTCCAAAAAATATAGTATTATTTGATGCATGTACAACATCAAATAGTAAGCAGAATTTTAATGTTAAAACTACCAATAATATAAACAAAACTGTTGTTAATCATTCGACACCAAATGCAATGAAAGATTATACGTCGCTTTGTACAGAAAATCCAGTAAATTGTAAATCTACAATTTCTCAAAGTTTATTGTAAGTAATTTTAACATTTTAATTTTTCATTAATTTCATATATAATATAACGAAAAATAACTCCTGTTATAGCACAAATCCGGAATCACAGTATTCACCAATGTCTATTAACAATAACAATACAGTATTCAATTCTACACTTGTATGTAAAAAAAATATGGTGGATAGTAGTTATTCGTTGAATGATAGTTTGAATACACTAAGTATATTATCACTGGGAGAGGATAAACCAAAATATTCAGCTAAAATGCCTAAAATTTTTGAAACGAAAGTATATAGCACAAAAAGTTCCGAACTTTTTAAAAAGGCTGGTAAAAAACATATTTTATCACCACCGAAATTAAAATCAGTTATGCAAACATCCTGGATCGCTGGTGGTTATTGGCAAGAAGGTATAAATATACCCTCATTGTCCAGGTCATCCAGTCAAAGTTCTGGCTTTGGTTCTGTGGGTTCTAATTTTGGCCCATCTAGAGAACCGTCTATACATGAATTTGATCAATGTTCAGTCATGTCAGATGTAACACAATCTTGTTATACACTGAAGCAAAATAATAGTCCTGTTGGATCTTTCTCTCAACAAAATGTTCAATTTCCAATGTCAGAATCAAGAAATCAATCATTTAATAACCAAACAATGAGACTTACATCAACTAATTTTTGTACGCCACAAGCATCATTATCTCAAAGTAACAAAAGAAATAATTCAATTTTTATGGATCAGTGTTCATTAAGACAAAACATGAATATGAATGATAGTCATTCTGAAATGCAAATGTTTCCTAGTCATGCCACTATTGTAACAAATCCTGTTTGGTTACCAGCCCTTTTATGTGGTTCACTTGTGTTAAATATAATAGTGTTATGTACTACTTTATTACGTTAGACTGGGTATATGTTTTTTTCCAATCTTATTGAATTTATATATTTACCATATATTACATTTGTACGTATTTTAATTATTAATTACTAGAATAAGTTATTAAATTTTTGCAAACAGTTGATTACTATTTTCCAAATAGTATTTTTAAAATTTCTATTTTAACAAATAGTAATCAGTGATATCTCAATCTGTTGATAAACAAGCGATGTACTGCCAGTATAAACTTTTCTATTATAAAATTTTATCATTTTTAATTTTTTATTCCATACAAATCATTGTAAATAAATATTATTTTTTTTATATGCAACTTGCAAAACATCAAGTTTGAACAATAATATTAAGTTAAGCGCATAATAGGATACTGGTTTTGACAGAAAATTAATCTGACATTTTAAACTGTCAATCTTGTGATAAAAAGAAAATGTTCTCCATGTGTGTTCACTAGTAAGATATATATGTAATTCAACAAGTTTAAGAATTAATGAAATAATGTAAAATTGCATTTACTTTATATTGATAATATTTGAGTCTTTAATTTAATTATTATATTTGTGAATACAAAAAAAGAACTGTTCTGGAACAGATAAAGTTGTGTATGTATATAATAATGAAATCTAAAGTGTTCTGTGTATTTGTAAAAATATATATAATGTTTATTGTGTTACAATGTGATATTAAAATAACTTAATAAAATAAATATTGTAATATCTTTATTCGAGATATTACATTTTTGTTAAAATTTGTAATAAATTAATTAATGGACAAATATATTTTATATTATTTCTTTCCTATATATCTTTTGTATGACATTGAATTTTTAATTTTCATTGAAGGTGAAGTGTTCAGACTCGGTAATTCGAAACGTGTAATATCTGGTACATTAAAATTTACTTTTCGTCTGTGAAATCTTTAACGAAGTTAAATATAAATCAAAATATACATTTGATAAAAATTATAATTTAGCTTAAATAATAACTTACTGAGTATTTCGTTCAATATTTAATGGCTGTAATTTTCCAATTTCTTCCCTATAAGTAGACGACCATCGACATTTGGCTATGCCTTCCTCTGAATTCTTATATAATTCTTCTTTTATTGCATCTTTTAAGCCAAATTGAGTTAATGTACCAAAACTTTTCGTTAAATCCTGTTCAGGAACCCATTTCCTCTGTCTCCAAATATAAAACATGAATTTAATAAAATATCAATATAATATTAAAATATTTAATTTACTTGTTATTAATACATACGAAATAATATATACCTTGCATTATAAAATCTAATGTTAGGTTCTTTGAGATCTTTTGGCAAAATGTTATAACACAAATCATAAGTTGTTGTCATGTTACTATGATATTCCATTTTATGATCAAAAAATTGTTCTGGTGGTAAACCCTCATAACAAAATTGTATTTGAAAATATTATTGTAAAATATTAAAAGTCATTTAAAAATATGTATAATTTATTTTTTATAATTGACTTTATATCTTTTATGTATGTTTATATACCTCTTGAACAAGTTTATTTTCCCATTTTGCAATTTGATTTATTTTCCAAGTTTTGTTAACATGAAGCTTATAATCTAGCTCATATAAAGTTCTCCAATCATCAGGTTGTTTTATATCGCTTGCTCTGCGTTCAAACCAATTACCTACCAATGTTTTTGGTGTATATTTGTTTTCACTTAACACTGGTGCACGATCAAGTTTACTTGTAGGAAATAATTTTTTTCGTACATCTGTCAATGAAAATGTACTATCTAAACATTGTTGTTTTATATTCCAGTCCATTGCATTCATGGCATTCATGATAGCCATTTTTGAAGAATACTATAAGAAAAATATATATACACATAATAACAAAATTCAACTGAACTAACAACAAGTTAGTTTACTATTGCTTGAACTGAAGAATAAATTAATACATGTTCATATGAGTTTCATAAGATCAATAAATAAAGCTATAAAGTATTTATAATCCTGATATTAAATAAATGCAAATATACATGTAATATAAATTATTTTATTAAATAAATATGCTATTGAAGAATTATTTAAGTAGTATTTTATTAAAAAGTTAATGCAACTACTATATATATTTAATATGATTATCATCAATTATCATATATTAATCAAGTAATAATAATTTCTTAAATGTAATTTCAATTGAATGAGAGTGTAATTTAAGTGTAACATAATCTATGATACCTTGAAGCTATAGCCTCTCTAAATTCTGCATACAAATTTATCATCTAATTCTAGGAAAACTTAAATATTCCTACTTCATTTTTATCTTCAGCTTTGGGTGAGGTAGACCTGAATAATCGAGGGCTTTTGAAGAATATTACAACATGTACACAAGACATGCAATGAAAAAAGAATTTATTATTCTTTTTTTTATTATTCTATTTTATAGTAAACCTACTTCGATACTTATAGGTTTCGCTATGCACCATCGAGCATCAGTTATAGATCTCTTTTTTTCAAAACGCCTGTAATTTTTTTACGACGTAGAATTTAATTAAATAAGCGCATATAATGGAACATATAATAATTTCTCGAATGACGCATAGTGTAATAAAGCACGTGATACAACTACATGAGTTTATCGCACTTTTTCTGTACATTTTTCGGTATGTTTCTAAAACAATGAAACGAATATCTACATCTGTCAATCTTATTTATTTCCTTCACATTCGCATACTTCGTACAGTTTACAAAAAAACGGCAGCAGTTATAGATCAACCTCCTCATTAACAGTGATCTTTTTATTTTTCTTGTTTGAATATACCATTATAAGTTTAACTACATCTTTTTTTCTTTATTATAATTTTAAATACGTCTGGTGTATTATGAAAATAATAATAACTCTGATTTTCTTTCTGTTCTTTTCCCATGCATACATCGAAGATTTCCGATTAAAAGGACTTCTTCCGATAAGTATCTGAGTTTCAAGAAGTTCTCTTTCTTTTGTACAATAAAATTCATCAAACTTTTTTCAAGCTCCATTGCCCGTTTTATATATTCGTATAAACGAATCATACGAAATTACAATGTGAAAAAAAATATAAACATGTGTGTCAATTAGAAAAAGATACGGACAATTTAAATTACTAATACATATGTATGTAGCAGTCTGATTCGTGTACTCGATTAACTATCATCGTTTTTTCATTATTTTGTAATTATAACGAAAATTTGTTCAATAAGTACCTTCAAATCTCTTCCTCCATGTTGAAAAATCAATAATGTCTTTACAATACTCTATAAAAATAAATGTTATTTAGTAAGGAAAAAGTGGTCGATGCCCAAAATTCACAATCAAAGAGTTGGCTCGGCTGATATTTTACCTCACGATTCAATAGCTTAGGAAAGCAATCGAATCATGAGCCAAAATTCAGCGAATACATTAATACCTTAGTTGAATAGTAGAATGAAAAATACATTATTGTATGACGATATTTTGACAATTGTTAAGGCTTTGAAACAGTGATATTAAGTGTATTTTGCAATAAATACATATACTTGTAGCCTTTTATTACGTGTAGGACAATTTACTAAGATTGTTTTGTTAATTAGCCAAATAAATGTAATGGAGTACGATTATATTTTTATATACATTTGACAAGAATATTTCAATAATAATTGCACTCATTATGCACCACGCACTTGTCTTCGCATATTAGCAAACACAATTTCACCCTCGATATATCACAAAAGTTAAAAAACGGAAGATGACAAAAATGATCTCACATGGAAACATGATTTCTTTCATTGTTGTCTACAACAACGAGAGACAATGATTTACAAGGAAAATGTTAATCTTTTCTGCCTACATACCATAAAGAATCTGCGCGGAACAAGATTTCAACGTATCACAAGCAAATATTTTGTTGCGCACAGTTTACAGAAACCTATCTTAAATTAATATTGTTTAGAATTCTCCTGCTCGATACATCAAGTACGTGTGGCTCGTACATTTTTAAAGAGAAACATAAATAAAACAATTACAAAAAAAGTACATAAAAAGTTTGAAGATTGAAAAGCATTAATTATCGACAAATATGATTAATGAATGGAGTTTTTTTTTTTTTAAAGATGCATGTGTATAACGTTACGTTCAACAGTTACAATGAAAAAAATAAAAAGAGATATGCGTGAGCGAATTTTCGGGGATCTGCAACAGGTTTTAGGAACTTAAGCAGACCTGTGCAACAGCTCACAATTAGATGTATAGTATACATCTAGGTAACTTCCGAGCACAAGCTCAACATGAAGAAACGTAAACTAACACTTTTATCTAAGACAGAAAAAAAAAACTTCTCTACAGACCAAAATTTCATTGGTCTACAAAACTTTTCAAATGTAATATAAAAGCCTCTGATATAAACAAAAATAAGCGGTAATAAATTAATTTAAATTAGATGAGTATATAAAGATTCATGCAATGAAAACTGTACTATAATAAAATAAATGTGAACGAGGATAGCGATGAAATTCTTCTGTCGAAAATGTTCGTAAAGCCATTGGTTCTTGGACGTAGATAATATTTAGAGTAGCCAACAAACTTAACGCTCCCGGTTAAGCGAGCTCTCTAGATTGGTCCGAAAAAAATCTGTTCGAATGTGTTAATAGCAATGAAGAGAATTCTTACAATTATAAATACTTATAAGCCACGATCATTCCTACAATTTTTTTCAAAGCCGCATGTCCAATCGCATTTCATGTCAGCGATACCTACCAAATCTTAAATAGTACTGCCTCGTTTATTCGGAAACTTTAATGTCGATAGCAGATTAGTTAAAACTACTGTAGACATATTGATCAAATTACATTAGTATCCCTCAGAAAATTATTTTCTATTCTATAATAATGGAATTCATTTGTCTTTTTAAAGATATAGGATATAAGTATATAAAATTTTGATAGAAATAAATATTGAAACATTCTTCGTAAGAGGCCTTTGCGTAATTATTTGATAGACATTCACCTTTATTTATCGTGCATGATATTAAGTTAAATAATTTATAAAAATTAACTATTTACAAATCGATAGGACATGCAGCACTAATTTTATAACTTAATGCACTTATTTGCATTAATAAGCACATGCTTGTTTCGAGACAAATAAAAAGAACTGGCGGTGCTCCGTGTGGATATATTACGTCTATTACCCTTACTATAGTTGTAACATTTATTGGTATCCACTACAAATTAGAGTCTCTGGAACTCTATTGCTTTCATTCATGAAAGCATTCTTGCAATCGTTTTCTGTAAAAGTGAAGGGTTTGGCATTATGCTCACGATCACTGTACGCTGTTACCCATATCTGAATAAAAACATGAAAAAAAATAAACATCAAACTTACATCAACAAAAACATAAACTAAAAATTATAATAAATAAAGTCACCCATACCCATTTATTAAAAAAAAAAAGATTAAAAATTAAAACTTAATTTTCGCAAGGTTTGTTCGTTTTTTTAAACAATCTTTTATTTATATGAAACTGTACGATTTATATTTAAATAGGTTGACTTTTATAAAGAATCAAACAAACCTACGATTTGAAAGTAAAAATTACACATAAAAAATGTGAAAAAGTTATGCATAAAAAAAAATAATAACGTAAATAATAATGTAAATTATTACTCACCACGATTTCCTGTTCTAATAGCATTAACACTGGTTAAATGGTGTTGACCAGCCCTAATTGGTTTAGCAATTTGCGCACTGGGTCCACGACGAGCTAGATTCTTCTGCCTGACCGCTTCCTTAATTCTATCTACCTCATATTGATAACGTTTACGATCTCGCATTGCACCTTCTTTGGCATCTCGCAATGCAGTTTCCAAAGCTTTCACCCGCTCCATCGTAGCTCGCAATCTCTTTTCAAGTTTGGGCAATTCACATCGAAGATCAGCGTTATCCCTCACAAGTTGCTTATGAACCTATTAAAAAAAAATGGAGATATAACAAAGAATATAATTACAAATGTTGAAACAATTGATAGTTAAATCAAAGAATTTCAATTACTGAATTTCGCAGTCACGTACCTTTGTAAGCTGATCCAAGTTATTTTCAAGGAAGGAAATCTTTTGTTTCTGTGTAAGTGATCCGCCATCGTCTTCGTTATCTTCTGCGATCATAGTTTTCTTTATTCTAGTCTGAAGATCTTGGACGAATAATTTACGTAGATTGTGCAACGTTTGAAGTTCTTTGGCTACTGTTTCCTCCAAACCTTTAAGATCTTTTCGCGCCTATATAAAAAAATTAATTAGCAGTTACAAAAATTTAGAATTTTAATTGCTTTATATAAAAAAAAATTTCTGCGTACTTGTTCACGACGTTCATTAAGCAAGATTAATTCCTGCAACTTAACAGATTTGTTTGCTTCTTCTTGTTTCAATCGCTCATAATCGGCTTGCATTTGCTGATGAGCCAATGTGAATTTCTGATTCAAATCTTTAAGTTCACTGATCAATTCTTGCTTCTCAGATAGTTCGTCTCTAAGCGCTGCAACCTATATTCAATTGGTAATAATAATAATGATATTTAATATTCAATTACTAGTGATAATAATAATAGTATATAATAATATAAATTCTATTTACTTGTCTTTGATGAGCATCTCGCAATTGATCCATTTGCTCTTCCAGTGCTACTCTCATCTTTGTTGCAGCTTCCTTTTCTTCTGCTTTTTCTTTATTTGTGACTGCTTGTACTTGTTCTGCAGCTTTCAACTTGGCACATTCCTCGCGTAGAGCATCAACATCTTCTTCCAAAGCACGTTTACGTGCTTCTGCCACTTTCATTGATTCTGTTAAAGTTTGCATACGAGCTTCATGTTGAGAAATTAATAAACGACATTCAGCCAGGTCTTTTTCATATTCAGCAACCTATAATTAATAAGAGAATCGGTAAGAATGTTGTAATCATAAATCAATAAATCAAATGCAATGAATACGAAGAGTACAAAATCGAATGCTTACTTTCTTGTTACAGTCTAATTGAGAACTTTCTAATCCTTGGCATCGTTGTACTAAATTCTTCACCTCTGATTTCATTTTGCTAATAAATAGCCTTGCCACTGTAAATTCTTCTTCAAGTTTACCGTTGCTTTCAGTAGGTGCAACCTATAAAGTAACATTTTTAACGTTTTATGCAATTGCAGTATACAAAATTTTTTAAATGATATAACAGATTTTACCTTTAGATTTTCGTCACCACCAATGGCAACTCCAATTTCACCTAAATCTTTTAAGAAGTTTGCTAACATTTCCGCAATACGTTTCCTTTGATGGGCGGACATATCTCGCAATTGTTGTAATTCTGAAGCAGTACTGTTTAGTGTTGTTTGTTTTGCTAAAAGTTCTTCTGTCAAAGTTTCCGTTTCTTTCTTCTTAATATCACACTGTAAGAATGCAATATAATAATATTCTTATATTTTTCAGTAGAAATAACAATTAAAAGAAATTAGCTATTGATACAAGAATACCTCTTGACATTTTTGATCGTAATTAACTGCTAATTCTTCTAACGCTTGTAAAACTTCTTTAACTTCCTCTTTAGCCCTTTCATGTTCCTGTTGTGTTCGATTCACCTCTTGTTGGAGTTTTTCATATTCACGTCTTGCGGTAGCGATTAATTCTGCTTGTTCATGAATTTGTTCTTTCAAGTTTTCAACATATTGCGATTGTTGATTAATCTCTTCATCCTTGTCATCCAATTGCTGGTAAAGTCTTTCACGCTCCTCTTCCAATTTTTGTCGTTCTTCATTAGATAAAGATCCAGCCATTAAATTGCCACCAGGAGTGGCCGGCATTGGACCATCGTCAAGTTTACCTGTGGAAAATATTATAAATGTAATACATGTCACATTTTTTATAAAATAAATTTATATAGTACCTTCAATAGACATATTAATTGGTGTCGTAACATCTAGTCCTTCAACTAAATTAACTTGTTCTTCAGGTTTAACCGTTTCACCCTGTCGCCAACGTGATAATTCAGCCTCTAATTTCTCCACTTTTCCTTTCAATCTAGCTGCTTTTTCTTTTTCCCTCTCATAACGACGCTTCCATTCTTCAGCCGTTAATTCCTCATTAACACATACAACATTCTTGATAGTTTTAGCTCGTTTACCTAAAGAAATAAGTAAATATATAATCGAGAAATTCTATACGTTTTATCTAGAAAAAATTAAGAAACTTTTTATTACCAAAATCTAAAGTAGATTTTGTTTCGGATTCGTTGAAACTAGCTGGTGAACAACAAATAATAATCGTGGTTCTAGCATTGCCACCAAGAGATTCTTGTAAAATTCTAGTTAACTTTGAATCACGGTAAGGAATGTGAGTTTTATTTCCATCAGCTAAAGCTGAAATTACATTACCAAGAGCTGATAAAGATTTATTAATATTTTTTGCTTCATCCAACACAGTGCCTTCTGCTCCTGTTTTAGAAACCTAAAATATGATATAAATATAAAACTGTCATTCTATGTCATACTATGGAAAAAAGAAAGAAAAAACATTAAGAAAATTTAATAGGATATATGTAAATCACCTTTTCTGAACCAGCCAAATCAACAAGATATAATTTTCCAGAAAGCTTCTTTTGGTTTTCTAAATTTTCCTGTTTCACATTTATTAAAAATACAGAATGAGAACGTGAGCTGTGCTCATTCATATTAGTCACAGCAATATGCCTGTTCGATTTTCCTTCTTCTATTACTTCAAACACTTCTTCGGGACTAGATACAAAGCGTTCTGTTGCACCTTTTACAAACGGAACTCGATTTTTATCTTCATGTACACTTAAATTCACTTTGGATACTGAAAATAAATGAAGTTGTAAATAATAATTTTACATAAACAATTCGAATAAAATAAATAGCAAAGTTCTTACCATCAAGAAGATCTCTGATTTTATCCATGTAGATTTCAAAATATGATACCTTGATATGGAATTCCAAATTTTCCTCCATACCATAAATATGATTGAAAATGTCATTAACGATTCTCGGAATAATACCTTGTTTGTTTGGATCCCCAATAACACCTTCCATAGTGTGCGTTTTTCCTAATTTATGCATAAATATTTACCAAAATCATATTAAAACTGTACTTTAACATCGGTAACTAATAACATATTATTTGATAAAAGATTTCATTTTACCTGAAGATGTTTGACCGTATGCAAAAATAGTACCGTTGTATCCTGCCAATACATCTGTGACAATTGATCTAGCTGCCTCATTGTAAACTTTGTCTTGAGTAGCATTTGGTTTAAAGACTTTATCAAAAAGATATACTTTCCCCTAAAACAATATTGTAATATTAAATTAACGAATATATACATTGCTATGCAAAAGAGCCATATTTGGGACAGAGAGCTGACTACTTTCTTTGGTTTATAGACTTTTAGATTAATGATTTCAGCTAGTTTAAAGCTTCAATTGAAGTTAATTTATATTATTAATGAGAAAAAAGTTTTAAGCATAGCAGAGTTCTGAAATATGGAAGAGTGTTTTTATCAGGAGAAGAGGCTATTCTCTTTCTACAAGGAATTTCAAAGAAACTGAGAATTCTTTTCATACCCTGTGATACAAAATATTGCAGTTAAGGATGATTTCAAATAAAAAAGAAATAATACATACTTGAAAATCAATTTCTATAAATGATTGTTAAATACAATAAAAATACAAAAAAAAAACCGATATAATAGTAAAAATTAATAAATAACGATTTGGTTTTTGCAATATTTACTAACATAGGATTTAGGGAAATGGACTTCGAGCATGAATAACTGAAAAAATTTTTTCAAAATCGCAAAAAAACGTCCAGCAAAAGATTTCGATAAATCTACACTAAAACATTTTTAACATTAGTCATTAGTTACCGGTATGATTTTGACATCGGCATTATGCGAAATTATAACAAAACCAACGTAGCATAAAAACTTCTGGTATTAAAATGATTTTGATACCATGGATTTACAATTTTGGGTACAATCAAAAAATACGGATATGATAATCAGTACTTGGTATTTCGATAGACATTTCTGGTTATTACAAAATGATATTACGAATGAATCTAATTTTGAAGTTTTTTTCTAGATTTAACTGATGGAGTTTCGTTTGCTACGAAGCAAATGAAATATTAAATAATAATTGATGCATATACAGTAAGAATAAAAAAATGCTTCGTACGAAATACGAAAGCGTATTGGAAATTGAATCCAAAATAACGCAACCGGAAATACGGATATTGAAACGATCATTGGTTGCACAAAGAGGTGTAATCCTCGTTGCATTTATGATAATGATTTTACAGATCTGTCGAGAGTAAATAAAAAGGGATGTAAAATAAATACTAAATACAGCAGAAATAAATGTAATGGTGGAGTGGCCACCGCCTGACCTTAACCTTATTGAAAAACGGTAGGGAGTGTTAAAACAAGACGTACAAGATAAAAATATCTACAATTACGAGAAAAATGTAGAATACTATATATAAGAAGATAGAATAAATAATAAAAAAATTGTTTAAAAAAAAATAATTGCTATCAGACGAGTTAGACGAGAAAAGTTTTTAATTATTCCTGGTTTTGTTAAAGTATCGAATCATTTTTTCATTGTACATATAGTCAATGATATAAAATATGAAAATTATTTCAAATATTTTATTAACTCCGATCATTTTCTAAAATTTTCATTAAATTTCACCAATGTTCTGATTTTTGAATTTAAAAACATGCTCGTCAGCTTTGATAATACTTCGTTCTTATCTTATATTATACATTTCATGAATTAGTGTCAAACACAAAGAGAAACACAATGAGAATACTTCATTCTTATCTTATATTATACATTTCATGAATTAGTGTCAAACAAAGAGAATATTATGAAAAAAATTATGTATTGTGTATGTGAGTCCCTTTGAAGTATGAAAGAATATAGGAAAAAAGGAGGACAATTGCACTCAATAAAGCTTTGTTTCAGAAACCTCTTGAGACAATGGCAATATCTTTTCTGAGCACCAAGATCAAAAGGTTTCTATATGAAATAGTACATTCATGAACGTTATTTAAAATTATATGTGCCGAATCATTTCAAAGCATTTCAAAGCATTTCAAAGCATTTCAAAGCATTTCAAAGCACGTCAAATCACAATTGGAAGGATATTAAAAATATTGAGAATAATTCTCATATTTGCGATAATGTATAATCACAAATCTATTTAATCATGCATAGTCGAAAAAATATTTTTTACCTTACACGAAGGAAATTATTCGTATAAAAATAACAAGATCAGAGATCGTAAATAAGAACGAAAGGGAAAAAGATAAAGAGGAAATTGAAAAATACTGATATTATCAGTTAGAAAAATTCTAATCACTGAAATGATTTGATAATCTCTATGTTTATCTCTATCCTTTTATTTTATAAAATACGAATTATTTATTGGTACTTATTATTACAGTAGAGCCGATAGAATCGTGTCAAAGAAGTATAACATACATATTTTACAAAACGTAAGCAAAAACGTAAAAATCGTTCGTTAAACTGCGGCGAACACAATCGCAAATATTTCAGAAAGCTATGATTGCACATGATTGGTCTGATTGGCAAATAGATCTGTGCAGATAGCAATTACGATAATTTTCAAACATAGATGCTGTCAAATTAACAATCGACTATCGTCGACGAATGAAAAAGAAGTTCGATCGTCAATAATTCCGTGCCATTCCGTGTCCATTCCGAAATTGCAGTTTAATCGAACAGCTTGAATAGATACGCAAACGGAGATCGTTTCAGCTCGACGGAGAAGCGAAACGAGATATCTCCATTTTCGCCGAAAATAACGAAAGTGAATCATCCGGTGTGTGTCGATTGAAAGATTCTTTCGGATTGGTGTTAAACGCACGGCATGCAGCTTGTAAATAGGATACGCTGGATATAGAGAAGGACCGAGAGAGAGCAGCTGTCAGCTGTGCATGATGACATCACACGTAAGCTGGACACGATTACACGAATAATAACTAAAAATGAGAATGACGCGTGTAAAATGTACGTACCCCTATAGAGATGCAGTTGTCCTCGCCGCCGGACGGGAATTTCACGATGAATTTCGAGCCAGCCTTTTCCTCGGAATCGTTCAAAGGTCGAAATCTGCAGACTACCTTGATACTGTCCTCCGCGGCAATCTCACGCTCTCTCGGCGTCTCCATTGCCATATTTCGCTAGCTCGGATTCGTGACACAAGTTCCTTAATTATTCTGATTAGTCACGTTTAAAAGTGATTTCCGATCTTTCGTAGGGTGCATAGGCAACGAGATGGTCGCGTGAACCGCATGAAGAACCACTACCGTCTTCTCTGTCACAAACCACAGCTCGTTTCGGAGCTAGTAAAGATGGCTGCCGTTGTCCGACGATTTTGCGGGTGGGTTGATTTGCGTGTGCAAAGGTGAGAATCAACGATCGTACTTATGCCAAACCGAAGATGGAACATGGACGATGGTAGGTGTGACACGCGGCCGGTCCTCTTTTCTAACACATCACTACTACCCTATGCTAAAGTCCAGAAGTGATTTTTTTTTTTATTATAACTTCTGGTTCTCGAAAAACCAATCGATGAGAAGTCTAGACAAAGTTTAACGCAAACGCGTCGAACTAAACGTGCGCGCGCGCCGTACGACTTGCCTGTTTGCGCACACGAAACAGCATTGTCGGCGGATATCATACGTTGTCAGGGCTGTAACCTGCGTGGGCGTCGATTCTTATTCCATTTTCCATTCAATTACTTTTTTTGGTTATTTCGTAGGACGTTGATATTCTTCTCTGGAAATCAGCACAGTTCGTTTATTTTGTAACGTTTATTTATAGTGTATTAAACAAATAGTCACGATGTTTGAAATTATTTTGTATAATTTCTTTTTTTAAATAATAAGAAAATTTTAATTCGCAAACTTTGACTTTGTTGACTAACGCTTTACGTCGTTCAATTTAAATCTAAGTTTGTAATACTTTTTACAGGTAATATCTTTTAATCCAATTTTTCATTTTATTCGATAAAATAATTACAATTGCATTACGTATAACTTCTATCAAATTACACTTAATAAATAAAGGAACAACGTGGTTGGGTTTAATATTTCGTTAAGTATCGTTAAGTATCTGATCGATCTTTTTACTAGATGGCAATTCGTATTTATGTTCTTGATTAATGCGAAGTTCATTTAATTGTATTTAATAATCTAAAGTATAGAAAATTTAAATTTTGTTATTTGCAATTCGTATTCTTTAATATCAGAATTCATACAAATACAACTTGTAAAAAGATAATGAAATATTTTGATAATGATATTGCGTCATGTGACGCGATATTAATGTTTATTAAAACAGAAAATAATATGTCTATTATACTGCAATATTACATTAAAATGTTAAATGTTATTATTTAATGATAGATAAATAATAATAATTGCGTAATTTAAATTACTTTTGAGAACATTCTATCAACATACAATTGCAAACTTCTATTTTAAAAAAGAGAGAATATTTTCACATTGAGTGCATAATTTAAAATTCGTATGTAATAGAATACTATTATTAAAAATACATTAAAAACTCCTGATTCTAATCTATAATTGACTTTTTTATACTTACCTACGGTACTGCCTTTCTTTACCCTCATTATTTTTGTTCTTACATCCTGTCGTGACCTTCATAACCTGACGTTTATTGATTCAAACACATTTCGCACTATGCGTATGCATAAATTGCAACTTTTCTTATAGAATTTTTCTATGCGTATATTTGTTTATAAATGTTTCATGTTTTTATGAGAAAAAAAATCCATGTATATATTTCAAGAAATAAAATATCAAGTTAATTGTAGGTTGATTGAAAAAATTTTTTGGCGTAATATAGAAAAATACATTTGTATCGTACCTGTTACGCAATAATGAATGTACATACGAAATTATCAAAAACTTCATCGATCAATTTTGTTTATTAGAATTTTTTTATGTAAATCATTGATTTCGCGTTATTTAGAAAACAAATTGTCATATTTTTTAAATTAAAATACGAAAAGAAAAAGTTGGTGTACGAGAATATTAAAAAGATAATTTTTTAATTTATTATTTTTAGGAAATCCACCACGATTAAATTAGATTTCGATCAGACGATACCGTTAAGTTTCCAATTTTTCCAAGTATTCAGTTCTCACTTTTTTTGTTTTTTACATAAAAGTTTGGAAATTATAAGAAAGAAACAACAATATTTAATGTAACATAACAAAAGAGGCACATTTTATTTTCTTTAACAATAAAGTAAAGAATGCTCTCACACAGTCATGGTTCATTGTAAATGTTATGTGTTATTTAATATTACAATGCTTATAAATTGCACAGTATATACTAAATTTGCCATACTACATGACTAGTTTACAGATAATGTAAGGTGCAAGTTATCTTTAACAATCACATAATATTAGTATTTCCATTTAATAAATATCGTTTCTATTATTACTACGTTAATGTTATTATTGTTATTCATCGACGTTGTTACTACTATCATCATACAAAACCAAATAATTTCTTAAACGAAATTTTTAAAATAATGTATAAGAGGGCATTTATATTTTATATTTAATAATCGTTATTTATTTTGTTAATGTTTATTAGTATTTAATACTTTATTTTCAATTCTACTAGATAACAAATGATTTCATTAAATTTCTCTTGTATTTTTATTCTAATTTTGCATTAGAAGAAGTATAAATAATAATAATTATGTTGTTATTTCTCGCCTATTACAGCAACCCGTATTTTATATCTCATACATGTTTCTCTTTTTTTAAGATGAGGAACGATTAAACAATTAACAGATAAAAATTTGTTATGCTAATGTCGCAAAAGCGAGATTAAAGTTCAAGAGGTAGAATAAATCTTGAAGTATAGGACTATCTACTTATATGTCCACCAATTCTTCAAGTAATATTATAACAATTTTTAAATGTAGTTTTTTCTAAAATTAATTTAAAAAAGTTAAATAAATGAAATTACAAACAATTTCCTATATATTAAATAAAATTTTGTAAAATTAAAAACATATGACCATTTATTATTCTTATTATTCTCACTGATTTTGTATTCTTCATACTATTATATTATTTGTATTTTCCATCTCTATTATTTAACTGTTTCTCTGGACATTTTAAACATTCTTGATTAGTAATAAATATTTAAAATTTTTATTTAGCCTGAAAGTAAATTATATAAAACACATTGGAAGAATGTACATAAAATTTCTTAATGCCTTGGGAGAAGATATCATTCGTAAAAAGTTTTTGTTTTATATTCTTCTTGCTTCAGTGTATAGCAAAGTAAATTAATTATGGAAATATTAAATAAATTGACATGGAATGTCTGAAAATATTCAAAAAATAATTGCAAAATTGAATATTTAAAAATACAGACTAGAAATCAGTATCATACCTACAGCCTACTACAGAATATATAATAAATTAGCTATAGTACATAAAATGCGACGTTAATTTCTCAATTTTTATATAAAATTTGTAAAGATATTTTTATAAAATATAAAGAAAAGAAGCTTTTATAGAAATTATGCTAAATAAGTCATCTACTTTTGTATCAATTTCAAATACATTTTTTTTCTATACTATATCTACAATGTTTCCTTCAATAATATCTATAATCATTAAAGTTTAAACAGAATTGCATATTTTCATATCTAAATATTTTTTTGTAATGTATTAAATCCGTAATTTTTATACAAGAAATGTACTGCGCGAATAATTTCAATACAAATAGATTACAGCAATATGTATACAATATTTAAAATTTTCAAAATATGCGCAACTAATTTTGTTAAATATTTACATTTTGATACAGTTTTGATTGTAATGATCTTAAAAATCCAATCACGAGTTTCTGAATATATTACCAATATACCTTTAAATTTGCAATGACGCTTCATTTAATAAACATGAAGCTCTATGTTTTCCTCATATCGTTATGTACTTGCTGTAATCATAGCAAATTGTTTTACTCTATTCCAAAAGTATTTGTTTCTTCTACGGCCAATAAAAGCTTTTCATATAAAATTTCGGGCGTAGGATATGGTGGAAGATCCAAGCGGTTAAAGCATGTATGAGCCCTAAAAACATAACTACTTTGAAAAACACTATTAATAAGAAATATCCATTTTGTAAACATCATAAAAATTATAATTGTTCCGTTCATTATACTAGTTTCAAAACAACAATTTTATACCTGGGTAAACTATTTGGCCTTCCCCATTTTTCAATGCAAAATTTCCGTGGTCCTGTAGATCCACGTAAAGCTGCAAATCCTTCGTATGGAATGCTTGATGTGCCAGTAACAAATTGTAGCAATCTCAATCGTTGTTCATTAGTAAATCGGCTTATACTGCTCCAAAACCATTCTACTACAGGATGAGCATCGTGGTAACCACTTCTATATTCCGTATGTGTTCTCCAATCGTTAAGATCAATTTCTGCTGCTCCAGCTATTACTAATTCCAGCTCGCGTGCATCAAAAACTGATACTAATCGTGGATCTACAACTTCATAAAATCCACGAACTAAAGACTCCGTTTGTTCGGCAATGCCACGCTCAAGTCTCCAACGTACAACTCTTTCAAGATATTCTTTTTTATTTTTCTCTGTAACTGCAATATTTCTCCCTCCTGGTTTTAATTCACGTTCAGCTACTCGCCCCAGAAGTTCTTCCGTGACGGAAAAGGTTAATTCCAGCGGTTCAATACTTATATCTCTTTCTTTAATCCACATTAAACTTTGATGAAATTCTTGATCTAAACTCTCCAAATCGCTTAAACTTGCTGGTATTCTTAGAAGAGCCTTATAAAATGGTCTCGTAAAAAAGGCATCAAGAAGATACTGGTGAACTAAAGCTAAACCTAAAACTCTGCCTGAAAACCTGAACCAATCATGATAATTATCTACAAAGGCTGACATTGGCGATACTTGTACGGTGTAAGTGTCGTTAGCAGAATATTCAAATAATCCGTAATAAGGATTGAAAAGTTCGCGCGATAGATGAAAGAAAAATTCACGAGATGGGCCGCCATAATCTACGCCTTCTTCCTCATCAAACATAATTACTAACTTGCTTTTCTGCAAATCTTTCTTCGAAGCAGCCATAATGCGAGTGAAAGCATCTTCCAAGAAATGTTCTCTTCTAATATGTAATCTAAGTAAAATATAGAAGATATGTAATATAAATTTTTATAATTTTTATATTAAAATACACATACTTTAATTTTCCTGGACCTTGCCCATATCCTTTGCTTTCTAGCTTCCTATAAAATGTTCTAAGTTTAGCTTCAAAATCTCTTCTGTATGGAGCTGGAGCTCTAGCAGAAGCTCTTGTTAAGCCAGGTGAAGCATGCGGACTACCTAATGGAGATCTGCCCACGTTTCCAGGTACATATGACATAATTTCTTGTTCAAACAAGCTGCAATAATAAATTTAATATTTTAATGTTATTTTATCCTTCACTACCTTCAGAAATAAAATGATTTTTACCTTAATAATAATGCTAAAGGTACGTCATGTCCTAATCTTTGCAATGCAGTCGTGCCTTCAATTCGTATCGTATTTACTTTCTCTCGAAGAGCAATATTTTGTCCTAATGCCGAGTGTCTTTCTTTTAAGATATCCATTATATTTGGTTGACGCAGAAAAGCAACAACTTTGTCGTTATAAGCTACAGGTATATCAGGTGTGGTAGTAATAGCTGATTGTTGTGGTCGAGGTGGTGGTACAGGTGCTTCATCCAATAATGTTCGTGTGTGAGTTGGTTCAGTAGGTAATCTTGGATCAATGAAAGATGTTGCTTTTCTAGCATGACAAATGAAAAATCTCTGAAAATATAAACAATTTAAATAATGTTTGATTTCCAAGGAGATTTCTTCATCAATGAAAGCACTTTAAATAGTGATATATTTACTTTGCCTGTTCTATCAAGTTTTGATTCATAGCCTCTTGGAAGTTCTTTAGCTGGATCGGCAAAGAAATTTATTAAAGCAACCAAATCTCTATTATGTTCGTATCTCGGAAAAACTGCTGTATCTCTTCTAACTTTGCTAATCATGTGCTTCAAACTGGGATTACGATTATACAATTCCACTGCTTCCGCATGGCTATGTAATACTGTGAAGAAATCGGGTCTTGTTAAAAATAATACTGGAGGACTCGTATTAATGTCAAATGGTTCGCTTTCATTTCTTTCGAGTCGTTCATTTGGTCGTTCAATATTCTCGAAATTATTTCCATTTGTATGTTGTGAACTAGATGGCTCGCGATCAATATTATCAGGCCGAGAAATAGTTCGACGAACGCTTTGATAACGTCTATCTAATTGCTGCCTTCGAAGATCACAACCAGTATTTCGTGTTGTTAAAGTTGGCCTTTGCCAAGTTGTCGTTCGATTAACATGATCTATGTAGAATACTCGACCATGACTATCAATTCTTGCTTCCCATGCTGTAATAATATATTCAATAAAATTTTTCTTTAATCAGATTATAACAAATGATTAAAAATCATGGTAGATTTATCTTACATGGAGGCAAAGGTTCCTCAGAGGGTAATGGTACATTAGATGTTTGGCACATCGGTAATGGACGCAAAGGTTTTGGGCGATGTGTAGGTGTCGGTGGACACTCTAATGGATTCGTTAAGCCAGATACTGGTCTTTCCAATGGTCTAGGTGGTCTAGGTGGTGAACTTAACAACGCTATACTTTTTGTAACAGCTCTTCGCGACTAAAATATTAGATTAAATACCTAGATATTTAATAATTCTATATAACTTAAAAAGGAAATTAATCATAATAATATAAATATAAAAAATTATAAAATCTTTAAATGAAGATCAGACATCAATATTCGTGAAAGAACATTGAGTATTCATAAAAAAATATTGAATAAAAGGTGTATTACATTATATGCTTACCAATTGATTGCAGTGCATATATTTCATTAAATTACCTTTGAATTAGAAGCTTCATCAACATCTACAATTTCAAATCCAAAACAATCTTCAGGGTGCAATGGTGCAGAATATTTTTGAGGATGTATATGTCTTTTGGGTAATTCTGGTGGACCAGTTGGTAAAGCATTACTTCTGTGTAAAAGTTTGTGCGTTACCCGCGGTGGTAGTGGTGGAGGATTTGGATACAATGTTTCATATAAACCTTCAGGAAATGAAAAGCCTTCTGTACTTCGCCACAACTGATAATATTCCACACCTTCTTTTGTTACAATACCATTTGTATCACATGGCCTCTGAAGTAAAATTTTATAAATTGCAATTTTAAAATAATTGTACTTTCAATATGTTTTATACTATAATTTAATTTATAAATTTGAAGGAGTGTAATATTAATCTATTAAGAACTTTAAAATAAAAATTGAATTATACATGCACATGTAAAAGTGCAAAGAAAATATACATATTTGCAAACATTCATGTGAGTTAAGGAAAAGTATAAAACATTAGATAAATAAATAACATTGAAAATAATAGTAAAAGGCCGAGTTACTTTAGTATCATAATAACAAATATTTATCAAATTTTAATACAGTTAAAAAATAACTGCACCTTCTTGGTCCCGTTATGACCTAGAACTGCTTGCTGTGATTCTGTATCAGAATTACTTGCATCACTACTGTTTGAAGAACGAGGTTCTATTTCAATTGGGCCTTGGGCTTCCTCCAAATGATTCTTCTTAGTTGAAGATGGTTCCAATAATGCTACAGCATTTTCTTCTAGCTCAGTTTGTTGAGCACTGGCAGTTTCAGATAAATTTTCTAAAATTGGCAGTTTAAACGGTTTTTTTGTAACATCATTACAATGAACTAACTCTGTCAAAGTGTTTTGTGATTTTGGCACACTTTTAGACACGTGTGAACTACCAGCTTCATTTAATCTGCTTAAATTTTCAGTTGTACTCTTATTGTTATTTTCTGTTAAATTTAATACTTTATGTGCATTAACAATGTCATTTCCATGTGTTTCGTTTATTGAAGTGCTTAAAAATTGTAATGGTTCATCAGAACTGCATGACGCTATACTTTGTAAAGGTAAACTGCAAACATCTTTCATAGAATCTCTGTTGTGACTACTAAATTGAGAACTAAATTGTTGTTGTTCGTCATTATTGTTATGTTTGTCTCCTGAATTTTGTTCACATTGTGATTCTGTGCTACTAGATTGTAAATCTTTGCTAAAGAATTGTTTCTTTCTAATCATGTTTCTGGAAGATAAAGGCAATTGTTCCACAAAATTCGTTATCTTCCCAGGAGTACTATCTATACTTGCCAGAAAACACTTCTTTCTTGTTAAGTTTTTATGAGATAGTGATAAATGCTTTTGACTTGAGTTTTGTGTAATATCATCGTTCAATTTGCTCGGAACACTAGTAGTATTATCAATTTCACAATCTGATGCTAATGCTGCTGCACCAGCAGACTTAGAAATTACATTTTCTTTGTTACATTTTGATTCAGAACATGCACTTAGTTCTTCAGAGGAGTTTGACGGCTGAGTATTACTTGATTCATCAATTACTTCTTCATTCGAAGATGTTTTTTGTTGTTGTAAACCATTTTCATTTGATGCACAGTTTACATCTGATGACAAAGAAGCATTCTCATCTTGTTCTATAAAATCATTTTTAATGCCAGATGTAAATACTTTTTTATTACTACTTCTTATGGTATTGGTTTCCACATGATTTACCGTAGCTGAAGATCCTTCATTTGCTGTGCCAACCGTCAATGATGTAACAGACTCATCAGGTTCATTTTCTTCGTCATCTTTTTCAAAAGCTATGTTTTTAACATTTATCTCAGATGGCATTTTTTAAAACATAATATAAATCAATTATATTTCTTTATAATTCTGTAAATAAAAATAGAGTCAAATGTTAATAAAATAAATATGAATCAAATTATGAATAATTTTTATCATACAATAAAACCATCGATGTAAAATTGAAGAAAGTATGTCAAATAAACTTGGGACCATACATTTCATACAATTTTTTGTGAAAAATTATATCAATTTTTAGCCTAATAATTTTATTTTAATAAAATATTTTATCATATTCATTGATCACAACGACACTAAAAAAGAATTTGTTTAATCCAAAATATACATAATAAATATTTGAACATATATGTATATCAGTATACAGTACGACTGCCGCAAAATATGTAATGTATCCTGTATTCGATATTTAAAATTTATATCACTCGAAATCATTATACAAAGTGAATTGAAAAAATTTGTTACAATTTCCGTTAATCACACGCAATGGGACAGTGAACAAGTTACAGTTCGTTTCTGTGATACCTTTAAAGGAAATAATTATTAATACTTGAAATTTTATACACACTGGTAATGTCAAATCATATTGAAATATTAACATATTGGTACTTTTTACCTGCATATGTTACATCATTTCAAGTATCTCAAATGAAAAACTCCAGTAAAGACATTTTACATCATATTTACATATTCTTACTCATTACACGAATTCATCAAAGAACGCGTTGCTTTGACAGAAAGATATAGCAGACTGTATCTGGTAACTTTTTGTAATATTATATACATCTGGTATTTTATTACGTCATGAATAGTAGGTGTACTTACCCTACTGGTTACTTGCTATATATAATTAAAAACTGTATTATTATTTCTTAGAGAATAGAAAAATCTTTTTTAGTTCTGACAATCTTTTTTAATTCTTTTGCCTTTCAAAATAAATAATAATATTTAATTTTACATTGTACAGAGAATATATAATACATTTATGTATTTTGTTCTTGTAAAATAAAAACAATAATTAGAATTGTTTGACTACGTAATACCGAAAATGTAAATATTTTATCAGATAATTATTATTACAATGTAAATCGGATAAATAAAAAGTATACATAGTTTCTTTTTGCGTATCTCGAATATAATATCACTAGACACAAATATTTTATTAACCCTAGTTCGACATAACCTCTTTTATTTGGTGTGTAGTGAGAAACGGTATGTGATCTTGTAGAAAATCTAAAAATTTAATAAGAATCGTTTATATTATATGAAATATACATGTAGTAGTTTAATATAAATAAATAAAGAGCGATTATATACATCATATTTTTAAAAGATAATTCATTGTCACAATTATATTGCTAAAAAATGTGTGACAAAATGTGTTATTATTTATTAATTTACTCTTATAATCATATATCAATTAATTTACAATATATTTATAATTTTAGTTTATAAAAATGGCTATTCGACCAGTGTACAGACCTACAATTGTAAAAAAGAGGACGAAAAAGTTTATTCGTCACCAAAGCGATCGTTATAGTAAATTGAAGGTTTGTTATTTTCTTTATCGTTTATTAGTATTTATCAGTGTTAATTATTAATTCACAACAGTTAAAAATATAATGTAATAAATTATTAAAATAATTTTTTAGAGAAACTGGCGTAAACCTAAAGGTATTGATAATAGAGTTCGTAGGCGTTTTAAAGGACAATATTTGATGCCCAACATTGGTTATGGTAGCAACAAGAAAACTCGTCATATGCTACCAACAGGTTTCAGAAAAGTTTTAGTACACAATGTTAAAGTAAGAAAATTAGATTTTCATTCGTACAATTATTATTGACAAAAAAGTGCACATTTTTATACATTGAAATAGTTTGTTTTTATATATTAACTTATATATTAACTTATATGTATGTATTGAAATTTTTATCATGTTGTTATTGTAGTTGTCACAATAATATTTATTTTCTTGGATTTTTAGGAATTAGAAGTTTTGATGATGCAAAATAGAAAATTCTGTGCTGAGATTGCTCATGGAGTAAGCAGTAAAAAACGTAAATCCATTGTTGAACGTGCTCAGCAACTTTCAATAAGAGTAACTAATGCCAGTGCAAGATTACGTTCTCAAGAAAATGAATAAGAACATATTCTTACTTGATTTAATAATAAAATATTTAAAGTATGTTTGTTATTTTTCAAATTTTTTTCCTGGTGCTTAATCCTTAGTACTGCCATAGACAAAATATATCTTACAATTACAACGACGTAACATAGATGTAACATCTGTCGTGTAAGCGTGAAAATTCATTGAAAGCTTCAATTTGTAATATTAAGTCCCTGAGGAAGATAGTTGCTTTTGCATCACTTCATATAATTAATAACATTAATTGGTGAGCAATTGAAATATTTCTTTTTAATGTGATACATCATAAAAATGATTTATTAAAAATAATATATTACAATACATTTAATATAAATAATTACATTAACCACAATGCATTTTTAAATATAAAATGCGATGATGTGCTTGATGTATATTGAACATTTATGAAAAAATAAATTTGAGAAGTATTTGTCTTGTACTATATTTTCGTGTAAAATCTATAACAATAATGATACAATTATGGAAAATATTGTATAACGATTTTTCATAAGACGAAAGAGATTATCATTTATACGATTATTGTAAAATAATATGATAATCCAAAGTGCATTATTTTATTATATATAAATAACGCGTATTATTTAATTTGCTTAATGTATCCTCTATCTTTTAGGAGATCGTCCAATGCCTCTTGAGTATAATATACAACAAAGTCAGTTGATGCAACAGCTTCAAATACAGCATAAACTGAGGGTTTTAGATTGTAGAAAAAAAGTGGTTGACCCCTTGACGCGAAATCCTTTATTAAAGTTTCAATTACTGTTGCTGCAGTGAAATCTGCTCCATAAATATGAGAACAATCGATTACAACTGGAGTTGCAACATTTCCAGTTCTCTGACTATATTTTGTTACTAAGTTTCGAACGTAATCAACAGATGGAAAAATTAAACACCGATCTGGAGTTAACATGAGATATCGAATACCATGTCGACTCTGTAACGTAAAACGTATATATTTATCAACTTATGGATAATTAATAAATATTAAAAAGTAATACAATAAATATAATTAATTTTTAAAACGGATACTATAAAATATTATATAAAATATTGTAATGAGTAAGTTAAAAAGCGAGAAATACGTACGGTAAGTTTCTCCACGGATATTTTTGGTCGTGCTGCATGATACAAAATAAATAAAATATTTAATCCAATGCCGCATAGAATTCCAATTTCTAATTGTAACAACAAACACGCAATGAATGTACCCAATCCGGGAATTAAATCTGATTCTATAAGAATAATATATTAAAAGGCATTGATCTTTTGAAAACAGAAATTTTTTTTATCGATTTGTATCTTAAATTGCGAATTTACTTTTAGTTCTCCACATTGGTTTCACAACTTTAACTTCAACCATAAATATTACTGCAGCTATGATAATTGCTGCTAATGTACTTCTCGGGATGTAGCTGAAGTACGGAGTGAGAAATAAAAGGGCTAATATCACTAAAGAACCTAAAACAAATGGCAATTGTGTAAAATCTATGTATATAAAAAGAAGTATGTTAATTATTAATTAATGATTAAACGAAACGTTATATCTTGAATTATTGATAAATTACTATTTTACCAGTGTAAATGCCGCCCATTGGTGTTCTTACTCCAGAAGCATTGTTTACTGCGCTTCTGCTAAGAGATCCTGTACCAGGAAATGCCTGAACAAAAGAATTACCAATGTTTGATATTCCAATTGCTATTAGTTCTTGTGTCGCATCAACTGATTTTCCAGTTGCTGAAATAAAAATGAAATCTTTTCCTTTTCGTTGCATATAACAAAACAACATTAATATTCTACGTAAATTCATAATATATGAAAATAATATTCTAACTTACAGAATGCTTTACAAATAGCAATGTCTTCCATCAACGAGATAAGCGGTAAAACAAGAATACCGCTTCCCAAATTTGAAATCATATCAATAAATGTTACTGTTGTATTGTCATCTTTGATGTAACTAAATGGTGGTAATTGTACGTTTGGCATACCTTCTGGTATGTATCCTATGAAAGAGAAATTAATTAATATGTTTCATAATAATGTGCATTTAACACGTGCTCGATAATATGTATTTACGTAATCAATAATTGATGTTAATTTATTTATTTAATTTATTGTATTCTTACCAACCAATTTGAAGGGTGAGTCTTCTCTAAAACTATATCCCAAAACACCGGACAATATTACTAAAAATGCATTTCTTGATGTACCGAATAACCATATAAATTTATTTAACACGCGATATTTTGTACTTTGTAATTCTTCCTCTTTAGGACCAATGTTATACGATGCTAGAAGCTATAAAAAAGAAATATAAAAAGTATTTATTATAAGTCACATATTTTACAATGAAGTAACGTACACGGTATATTGTATATAATGCAATTATATATATATTGTAATAACACATATGTCTATATAATGTAATATATATGTATGCAATTAATCCTTTCACAACATAGCGCAAGAGAAAGTCACGCAAGCCATCAAATATGTTGCTATAAATTTCACATCTTATAAATATCATCGTATGCAACGCAATTATTAATATTTACATTCCATAAGAAATATGTATCAGAAACAATTAATTTTTAAGTCATTCATTCTTACATTATCAAAGGTTTAATAATTCTTTTAATATGATCATATTATATGTACCCTGAGAAGTAAAAGAAGCGCGATACAAATTACTCCAAGAGCAGCGTCCCAAGCTGAAGTTTCATGTATGTTGCTGGCAAGGTTTTTCCATATTTCAACAAATTGCGAACCTTTTACAGAAATGCCAAGTATATCTTTTATTTGCGAAGTAATAATTATCAAAGCTACTGCTGACGTGAATCCAGAGCTGACTGGTCCAGATACGAAGTCAATTAAAAATCCTGAAACATATTATCGAAGCAATATACATCTATTGAAAAGAATATTTATTTACTTATATTATAGGACTTTATCTGGATATATAATATATTTATTATGAATCGTAAGCAGATAATAGATGTTACAGAGATATTTACCGAGACCAAATATACCCATTATCAGTTCTATCACTCCGGCCAAAAAGCAGAGGAATATCGCGTGTTTCAATGGTGCATCCACGTGTGAAACTGTTTGGTACGTTAGCAAAGATATGATGGCACTAGGTCCCATCGGTATATCTTTACAAGATCCGAATATAACATAGATAAAGCAGCCTAAAAAGCTACCATAAAGTCCATACTGTAAAGTAAAAAATTTCTCTTATTACAACAACTTTCTCTCGTGACAATTTTATTTTTACTTTATTCAATAATTTGCATACGCGGAGAGAATATCTCGCAAATGATCTTCATTTTATGATAAAATATTCCTTTTTTTTTCAACTACGTTATAACATTATAACAATCGATGAATGTTCGGCGGTGATATTGCATATACTGTAATGGCATGCGCTGGTGAGTGATAACAAAGTTATTGTAGCATCGTGTTATTTTCAGCGATTAACGAAAGGTATTATTAAAAACTTGAATACACTTTTACTGTCGAAAAGTGTATTGTAAGTTTAAATATATGTCTTCATTTATCTTCGACGCATTCAGTAATTATATCTTCTGATTTTTTTACAAAGTTCATAGTTTAGCACTAATTGCCCCTTTATACATGGCACATTTTATAAAAATCACATTTTGTAAATTCTTAATAGAACTTGTAAATAGCCGATTGTTATAATATTAATAGCAATAGAAACGACGAAGTCTTTAATTCAAGAAAATCAAGAAATACTAACTTGAGCTGGTAGACCTGCTACGTTAGCGTATGCTAACGATTGTGGAATAACAGTGAGGCCCACTGTAACACCAGCAACAAGATCACCAAGCGCATCCTGACTATTATATCTTGGTAACCAATCCAAAATTGGTATTCTTTTATATATGGTTTTCTTTGTGCAAGCTGATCTACAACGTCGTTTCAACTGATACAACGTGGAATGGAGGAAATTACCCTTCTGTTGCAGTTCGTAGTCAGATTCTTCTACCACTATAAAAGAAAGAACGAAGTGATATTATTGAATATAAATGACTCCAATTTTAGATTAACAATCGATTTAGGATCATATTAAGCAATTGTTGAAACATATCCTACAATGTACGTGATAAGAGGAAATGGAGGATTTCAGCTATTCGGTGGTTTTATATACAAATGATTGTATTAATAATGTTAAATGCGAATTAGTCATTTTAGTACTACGTGTGCTTACAGATAAAATCCGAAGAACCTTGTATTTCTTGGTGACTTTCGTACGAATTATCTAGAATTTGAGAACTGTTCGAATGACCGAGATTCAAACTATCGCTGGACCCGATCAAACCATGATTCACATATACTGCGGGCCTATCGTCTTGGTTTGCATCTACCACATTGTTTGATCTGTTCATCCTGGAAATCCCAATATTTCAGATACATTAGCGAAATTCTATCAAACAGTCCGGCGTAATCTTAATTTTCATATAAAATTTACAAATCGCTAAAACGTCATAACTTAGGATTTACGGCCCTTTTGGCTACGACCGCGATTATAAACTCCTTTCAAGTGAACGTTGTATTAGCATTAGATCTATTAGTATAGAGTATATAAAATACAACATTGTAAGCAAGTAAACTAACATTGAATCTCATAGTGTTTTATTGTTAACTAATAGTATTTAAACTGTGGAACGTTGATGCGTGAACACAAGTAAAAAAATAAAATGGGACTTGAGTAGAAATTTATTTCACTTTCTGAATATTATGCACATTATAAAAAGTACTTTAGACATTTCTTATGTTATATTATGTTATATTTCCCATACATACGTGGCAATTCTAATTACAGAATGAAATAGAACATCAACTTCATTTCGATGTTGTTTCAATTCCAGTTTAACTAAATATATCTACAGCATACGCTAGATACACGTAACATGATGTTAAATTGGGACAATATATTGTTTAACACTCATCAATGACATTCGTTCAATTAGAAACTAACTGATTCGAATTAAACTTGGTATACGTGATTTTCTGCACGATTCTCACTCGTGTTTTATGGGACTTCTTGTTGGACTTTATTTAGTTTAACGTAACGAATCGGTTAATACAACTTGAAATGTAAACAATAAGATGGATATATATATATATATATATATATATATATATATAGATAGATAGATATAGATATCGATGAGAAAAACAAATTATTGTACAACAAGAAACGAATCAAGTTCAATGATGTAAGAATCGACGAAAAGACACATTGCGAATTGCATTTACAAAACCTCCTCCGGATGTATTTCTTTAATTAGTTACATTACGAACGTCGAGTCATATGAATGCGATGTTTAGTTAACGATAAATTATATTTGTTAGTTGGATTTATATTATGCCAGATATAATCTGTTTGCTTCCAAGTTCTTGTTTGATCGTGACGAGAAATTTAGTTCAGAGAAATGTTTGATTCTTAATTATATAATCTATGTAACATTAGAAGTATTTCACAAATATTGCACTAAATATGGAAGTAAACAAATGTAATGCAATTTTTTAGGAAGTTAATATCTTTTGTTAATATTCTAAATCTTTTAAATATAAGTCGATAGAAATGGAATAAAAATGTCCTTTTCGTCTATTATAAAATATTTAGAAAGTTCTGGATGATTATTGTTCATATATTTATAAATAATTTAAAGTTAAGGAACCTATATATAATGTACAAAGATATACAAGATATATAAGATAGCTAACTAACACGAAGATTAGAATATGGATGAAATCTAGATGAAACTAGATGAAATCTGTATTTCCTCTTTTTTTCCTTCTGTTCATTAAAATATGAACTTGCATAAATATGCGTAGTCGTAGGCTACTGATTATATGCGAAAATAAGTTGCTAAGTATATTTGTCATCTATAATTACTTATTAAACATGTTCTAATCTAATTTTGCTTTATTTGTCTTCATGTTAGAAATAAAAATGTAAATATGAAACTTCGCACCATGAAATTGTCAGCAAATATTGAATACTGAATTTAAGAGATTCTTATGTATATGATAATATTTCATTCATAAATTCTCTGACAAAAGATATTCGAATTGCATTCTTCATTAATGAATTCTACTAGTTAAAAATTTTCGAAACGTAATTTTTTAATTTTTTCAGTTTTTAAATTTTTCAATTTGTAACAGCAAAACTGTGTATATTTTGTATTAATTTTCATGTCTATGATATCGAATATTTATCATAACTACAAAATACGCCAGCTAATTTCCTTTTTCAGTATCACATGATGATAACTAGATTGTGGGCTTTTATGACGCAAAAATACATAGAATATGCACAATATGCAAAAATATATAGAAACAGACACATATAGTATTTACTATTATAAGCCGATCTAGTTTAGGTTCTATTCGTTTAATTATGTTCATAAAAATCTATAATTTGAGGATAAAAAATCTTTAAAAATTTTCAACACTGGAATTATTAAAATAATCAAAATGACCAATTTGAAATTTTTCATAAAAGTGTTATAAATTCATAACGACACATTTTTTTAGAATTTAAATAATTTCTTATAAATTATACATAAACGTAGACAAAAATCTTTATATGTCGTATAAAGAAGTCATTTTCCTTGAAGTAAAATGCTACAAAATTTCACTACAAACCAAGTGGATTCATTCTACATCGAGGCGACTAAAGCTATTTTGTTGTTTCTTTATATTTATCTTAACGAATAAACATATTAATATGCATCAGAATTTTTTTCTTTTAACTACAAAGACTTTCGCGAACGATTATAGTTTGTCCTTCTTCCGCGTTTTCTCACACATCTTTCATTTCACAGTTTCCTCGATAGAAAGCTTCAACTTTAGCATAAGGTAAATTCAATTCAAATACGGAGAAGTCTTTCATCTAATCCCCATCGTTCTTTACTTAAGGTTCAAACAAATCTCAATTCCACGAATCTCCGAAGCCATTTCTTCTCTTCGAGCCAAAAGAAGAGAAAAAAGTCGAAACGAAGAACATCGAGTGAATCTTTAGAATTTTCTCTCATGAACGTAACATTAAGAAATACAATTGATTGTAAACCATGACGAATGAAACTTTAACGATTTTTTTCGACGATCTATAAAATAGTTCCTTCTAGATCTTCCTAATCAGTTCAAAGGTAAAAAGTAAAATAATGTAATAAATATTTTCCGAAAATTTGTTTCAGTTAATATTGCTGCAAAGAAAGAACATAAGAGAATGATTTGACGATGCAAATTTTAATACGATATCTTTTTATTTGGAACGAGTCGAACGCGAGTTTTGCAATTCGAATCTGTTAATACAACCTCTGATTAATACATTCTCTGAAAACTCTGTTATCACTGGCCAGGATATCGCGTATTTATTTATCGATCAGCCAGGTAACGTGCGACCTGGCGGGGGAGGGGGGCGAAAAAAAAAGGAAGAAAAAGATGTTGAGAAAAAAGCGTGTTACTATGAGCGTCACATGATTTCGCTCACGCAACCGGCCATTCTGTACTATCACGTGCTTCTGAATCAACTCTGTCACGCGGTTCTCCCTGACTCCGAACGCGGCTTGATATGTAGTTCGAAGCGCGTGCCGGCAAATTAATTCAGCTCGGACATTGTTTTTCATGCAAATCACGAATAGCACGAACAGCAGGCCCCGAGGCTCGCCGTCTCGCTTTCAATCTCCGCCGGTAAATTATGCCGTATATTAATCGATTCTAGCCCTGTATTGCCTTGAAAGTGCAAAACGCCCGCGCTCGCTGCGACGTCGATTTGTTGAGAGAACCATGCGATATGAAATTTATCGAATATCAGAACTTTGAATATCGAAGCGTAGTTCTGCGCGGGAGTAGCTTGCTTTCGAGATTAGCTCGAGATTTGATTAGGTAATAACGAGCTCGCTAACGCTAGACGATGATGAAATGATCAACAAAACGATCGATTCCTTCGTCTTTCTGGATTTACCTTCTTCGGCGAGATTCGAATGATTTTTCGTAAGGTATGAAGTTTTCACGAATGAAAGGCGATGCGAATTTTATTTATTATAAACTGAAGTATCACCGTCGTTAGACTTCGCGAGTTTTCGTTCTTATTTTACGTAGGTGTCGATTTTGTTCAAGTATTTAAATGAAAATAGACTTCGTTAGGTAATTTGGAAAAAGAAATAGTTTACAATGACGGTGTAAAATTCCAGGCGGTGGAAAAACGAGAAAGAATGACAAAAAGTGTATCGAGTGAATCTTTAGAATTTTCTCTCATGAACGTAATATTAAGAAATATAATTGATTGTAAACTATGACGAATGAAACTTTAACGATTTTTTCGACGATCTATAAAATAGACAGTTCCTTCTAGATCTTCCTAATCAGTTCAAAGGTAAAAAGTAAAATAATGTAATAAAGTAAAAAGTAAAATATCGTCGATAATGATAGTATATGAATAGAAATAATTTATGAAATACCTATTTCTTCGTCTGGTACATGTAAAGTGTTGTGAAATATTTTCCGAAAATTTGTTTCAGTTAATATTGCTGCAAAGAAAGAACATGAGAGAATGATTTGACGATGCAAATTTTAATACGATATCTTTTTATTTGGAACGAGTCGAACTATCATTTCTTTGTAAATGATCTTGCACAGCTATATTGACATCCAATTTTAATTATTACTCTTAAGAGTAGCAGAATAGTCAGTAACTAATATAATAAATTCCAAACGCTCACATTATCGTTATCCTGTTATCATTTTTTTTTCTTTTTAGTCTTCAATTTCACATATTTTTCTTCACTCGCTCATCGAATATAAGCAAGTATACACACAGTAATACAAATCATCTAAGATTTGCATCTTTTCGTGTGTTTAAATTTCAAGTTGTCTCCTCTTAAAGACCAGATTTTGTGACTAAACATTGAAAATCTTCTTATAAGTCTAAGTGTATTATTTACTCTGGAGAAGTCTCAGCTTTATATCTAAATTGCCTCGATAGTAAAAAAATTTATAACTTCCGTAAGTGGATGTCTCTCGCGTGAAGACATAATTTGCCATCGTGAAAAGTGAAATCGAACGTCTTAATTGCGATGGTCTCTGTCAAGGGGAATATCGATCGATGAATAATGATCGATGCGGATTACAACGGTAATAAGAACAAACGGCAAATGTCTCTTTCTTCTGCAAATAAACTGCAATTTGAACACATCGACGTACCATCCTTTGACTGATACAGAGATCCAGCAGCGAGTATAATAGGAGTTAATATGCGCTATCCCGTAGCACGTGCGCCTCGACATCTTATTCAACCGCTTAGTATAAAAGCCGATTAGTATAAGAGCCAGCTTCAAATGCTGCAATAAAAATACACATGCGCGAGAAATTAGAGAAATATTTGCACATCGAGGCATGGCTACTGCCGGTCGGTAAGAAATCTTCCTTTTCTTTCTCTTCTTCTTTCTCGTTATTTTTCCAATATCTTTCTAATTAAATTGAATTAATTGAATTCGTGTTTTTCAATGGATTTCGTTCACTTTCCCTTCCTTTCGCTTTATCATTGATCACACTGTACGGTAAAGCTTTAATTCACCAGATAGAGATTTTTAACGACGTGTAGAAAATCCGTTGTATTTATAAAATTTTCTGCAAATTCACAAGTGAGAGAAAAGGTAGAAAGGAATTAAATTTAAGTTTCTTAGAATTTGAAATTTTATTTTTTGCGCGTTACGCAAGTTTCTCACGAATGCACAAATATTGTCTAGTAATATTAATTAAGGAAGGTGTAATATACATGTATGTAATATACATTTTATGAAGAAAAGAAGACTTTTATTGACTTTTCTAGTACAATATTGTACCTTCGTCCCCTCTTTTTCTCTTTCAATTCATTAATTATCAGTGAAATTAACATAACTTCATTAACGATATTAGTCCGAAAAAAAAAAAATGTCAATCGATTAACAGTGGAAAATTCAGCGATATTAAATTGCTGAAAGAGGACTGTATTTTTATAAGAGAAAGAAAATTTCTAACACAACTTTTTATTAATCTTTTTTTTGTCAATGATGGAATGATGTATCTTGATTCATTTGAAAGTATTAATCATTAAAGAATGTAAGTGTATATTTTACTCGATTGTTAAGGAAAACACTGTATTTAGATTCAGTTGTGAGTTAGCTGTAACAATAAACTATGTAGAGTTAACGGTTCGATCGACATCAATCGATTTATTAAATGATTATAATTACGTTCACGTGGTTGTTATTGTTGATATAAGTTGCTAATTTAGGATTTAAGAGCAACAAGAGCTGTATCGTGATAGCGAGATTATTGCAGAGATGCGATAGATCATAAGGTCAGATAATACTTGTGACTTTCGCAACGAGCCATAATCAATGTAATCGTGCCGTTGAATTTTGAACTTGATCCATGTGTTTTTTTAGCAGTTCATCGTGAAAAAAATAAACAAATATTTATTTACAACTGTATCACATAATTTGGGAAAGTTTGCATTTTTCAAGGTGTATTAAAAAAGTAGGCTAGATCCAATTTCCATCAATATTGTATCAAAATTAATCTCGATATTTTAAATATCATATTTTTTTTTTTACTTCCTTCTTGTTTATACAGACAGTATAATCTGTTTTTAAAATTTTCAAGTGATTCATTAATTTTTATTTTTTGCTTGAAATCTAATTTAAACATAAAGAGTTAAATCAACGTAACACCAAGGAGCGTTTTAATAATATTTTTCCAATTTAATAATTTCAACTCTAATTCTGACAAGTGCTATAAATCTACGTGTTATTAAGTTACTGTTAAGTGCTTTCCACGAAATAGTTTGAACGAAAATTTTTGAGGAAACCCTTATATTTAGCAGATAAACACATGTTTAGTGATGTTTCGACATTATTTACATGGCTCGAAGAAGACTGACACAAATTCAACTCGTTGGTAGGAGAACAAGATCTAACAAAGATAATTAATTGAACCGATCGCGATATGGTAACGTTCAATATTTACCTTTTCTCACGTAACTAACATACTTCAGCGATGATTAGAAAATACTGGAACTGAAAAATCTGTTCTCTGTTTAATCTGACTGAGTTTAACCTTTTCCTTTCTCGCTATTTGTCAGTCGTATTTGGTTTAACATTAATATATCGTTGTACTTGTTAACTTTACTTTCATCCATTTTTAATTATAGATAATTGTTCGTTATAAGAAACGAATTTTTAGATCGAGCTTAGATTGAAAGGAAATCATAGTTAAATGTAACAGTGTTTGTCTCATTTCCTTGAATGATTTAAATTCATAGTGTAATTTGCTAACAATATTTCATAAGCAATTTATTCATCAATTAAAAAAAAAAAAAAAAAATACTAATACGCATCAACGTTTTTAAGTAATAATGCTCGCAAAAAAAAAAAAAAAAAGAAAAAGATTACGACTTCGAATTACTTACCTTATCGATACTGCACAGAAAATAAATTGAAATTCCCTGTCATTGAAACACGTGTTCAGTATACTATATAGTAAACGCAACCAATGAACCGGTTTTTTTTTTTTTTTTTTTTTTTTATTATACCAAGTAGATTTGTGCCTACGTGCCTTATGTTTCAGAATTAAATAATCTAACAAATCAATGGGATTTATATCCTCAGTCAAAAAACGGGAAAGGATGATTTCGATAATTTTGTAAAATTACTCTTATTTAACACTGCTTTCGCTGAAGCGAATCGTTAGAATCAAATCGAATCATCTGCTAAAAGGAAAGAGACAAGGAAACATGAGTGAAAGCTATCAAGAAAAAGTTCGAGAAAACTCACTTAAAGAGCTATTGTGTGTTGTCGATGAGAGACAAGATCGGTTGTTCGGTTGTCACTGCGTGGTTCAAGGAATCGAAGATGGATTTCGTGGCCTCGTGACCGACTCGTTAGACGATCTAAGGATCAAGAGTTACTTGTTTTTATATCCACGACACATCCTACTGGCAAGCAGCCAGTATACGCGAAAACGACAGGGAACAACGACCGTGCAAACGGATAATCATATGTGCGTTGATCGTTTGGCGGAACGAGCGCTTGGTTCCCGTTTGCCTCGCTGAAAAATCTCCTCGACGTGGCCCGTTGACGACACAGTTGCCGAAGACACAGTGGAAGGGAAGCCCGGTATCCTGAGCGCGGTGCACGAGTGAAAAAAAAAACCACGCGAAAAAAACGAAGAATCCGATTTCGAGATTGTCGGCGACAAAACTGAATCGGCGGCAACACGCGACCGGCCATTTAAATGCGTCGTGCTTCTTCGACAGTTTCTGCTCGTAACTTCTCCTTCCCTTTTCCTTTGCCCGGTCTTTAAGGCAAGCAACGTCACTGGAGGCAAGCAAGAATCCAATCGGAGGCAGAAACACCGATCGGTGGCGGATCGGTTTTTCGCGCAGATATTTCCCCGAATTTCCTGACGATAATACTCGACGATCTCGGCGGACATGCTGCGCGCTTTCGCGCGGAGAATACACGGGATATACGAGACGGAATGTCAGAATAACATCCGAAATGTCAGAGAATGCCGTGAGTATAATATTTAGCAATTGAAAAATATCGAATGTGTCTGCAAAGATGTGAATCTGCATGGTAATCCGCGATCTGTTCGTTATTTCACTTTGTCTCTGTCCACGGAAACGAGCCGTGCGAAGTATCTATCGTGGAAATATTGTTTCACAATAACAAGGACAGTTCCATTTGTACGAATAATATTTCCATCGATTCGACGATAGGTGACTTACTTAGGAAACGAATAGCAAAACGAATCAACACAGACGCGACGTTGTACCACGTCTTATCACGATTATCAGAATCATTGGAATATGCGGATTAACAAAAATTTGCGGACGATTCCTTGTAAGCGGGGATAAGAACAGAAATTGAAAGGAATTATCACATCTTCACGAAAAAACTTGTATAATATCGAAAAGATCCTGTTTACGCTGTATCTGTAAAATATAAGTAATCCTCTCTCGTAAGAAAAAGGGAAGTTGTTCGATTATTTAGAAAATGAAATTGATTAATGGAGCAATGATTACCTCGGATGCTCTATAAAAAAAATTTTGATCAAGTAAAAATGACGAATTTCTTTGTGATATCTGCTTTAAAAATCATTGAGTCGGATGCAGTCCCTTTTCCTTTTCTTTTTGTCTTCTTTTTGTATCTCAGGTAATAACATTTTTTATATATATATATATATATATATATATATATATATATATATATTTCAAAGTATAACATTTTGTTTTATCTTTCTCGGAGGCTATTCTTTCAGAATGCGTGTTTTATCTTCTATTATCGTATGCTCGAGGGTAGTAATCGCGAGTAATTTTTATAGAAGAGGATAATTTATTGTTTTATTATTTACGGCGTTATTAGCAATTTCTAAACGATCGGTTTCTAAACGATGACTGTTATCTAAAGTCTAGAGAAACATATTTTGAAAATTCCAGATCAACAACGTAACATCTTTTTCCTCGTTTCTCGGTTATCTCCCTTAACGATCATGTGAATTTTTGTACAATAAGATAGACAAAAGTATGCTCATCAAGTATTGATTCAAGGCTTACACGATTTTGAAAAATCATTTCACATGATGCGCGTCGTGGCACTCGCCACGTTCCATAGACTACTGATGATAACTATGTTTTTCCTCGAAATGTAACTTTGCAAAAATGTAACTTGACTTTCGAGCGAAAAATCGTTCAAAAATACTTGGCTTTCTAAGTTATTTGAAATATAGAAGAAATCTGTATACGAAGATTTATCGTTTATATTTTAATTATATTAATTATATCAATCTTCATATATTGAAGATTATAATATCACAAGAATATAGAAATTGCATGACTTATAAATTTATTAATTTATTCGAGAAACGTATTCTCTCTTTCTCTAATGTTCTTTTAGAAATAATTTGCTAAATTAAGGAAATGCAGGATTATACATGTGATAAAAGCATTATGCAATAACTGTTACTTTCGAGCACGTGAATATGCATTATTATCATTATTTTATAACACTGGTGAATCCTAGTAATTTAGCGTCTGTAATAAAGCTTTGAAAACAGCAAGGCCACGTGCCGTCCTACAATCCTATTTACGTATTCACGTAAAATTTGGAGACAGATGCAAACAGACTAGAGCTGTTTTATTGTAAGTTACGGTGCTATTCCCATAGAATACTATAGTAGGAATTAAGGGGACGCTTACCTGCATGCCAACCAGTTCAACCGATTGATAAACAGGCAATACTCGCATTCGAATGAGTGAAATGTATGAATAAGCGAAGAAGGAATAAACAATTTTCATTAGATATTTTTCATACGAAAAGACCGTAAAAACATTGCAGATAATAAATTTCAATCGTTATATAAATCAAAAAATGTTTTGAACACGTTAAATGTATGCATGCATATGAAGAGAACAGTGAAAAGAGAAATTACGAATAATAAATTTCAATCATATATTATTTAAGAGAAGAAAGATGGTTGAAAAACTGTGAAAGATTTAAAAATCGTAGACCTACCAATGATTTTTTTCCTGGTCGGTATTGTAGACTCTGAGACACGAAGTTCTATTTTATAGCCGGTATCTATTCTATCCTTAGTTAATGATTGTACATAATTTTTGATTTTAATTCCCATCACTAGTAGCGCTGAGGTACAAAACATTTCTAAGTCGGTACGACAGGATGCGATACAAAAATGATAATGGATCCCTAGGACAAACACGGGGGAAAAAAATAGATTGTACGTAGATCTATCTATGTACCTTGTCTATGATATTGCAACAATTCAGGGAAATAACCTGTTGTTCAACATACGGCAGGATTTATGCCTCGATAGTCGAAAAATAGCTTCGTTAAATTTCAAACTAGACATTCCTAGACAAACTAAATTTAAACATTTTGATTCCGTTATCAGTCAAAAACAGTCTCTCTCCTGTCTTTATATACAAACCATACTCTCAATTAATCGAACACTCGACCTATTTATTCATTATTTAATAACAGGTGATTTTGTTTTGCATTAGATTTAAATAATACTAAAATTATGAACTACAGAATTGCACATTCGAGTAAAAAGATACGTAAAAAATATAGATTAAATGGATTAAAGAAATTAATCCGCGATCGAAAAAGAATCAGATATTATTGAAATTAATATAAAGTAAGAAAAAAGCAATAAGGAGATAAGATCTGGTCAGTTATTATTTTTTATACAATCTATACTTTTGTCTTTTTTTTTTTTTTAATAGATACATGAAAACCCTGTTAATAACTTACTCGCTATATCTGTAATTAAATTTTACGACTTCGTACAAAATTCCCTGATAAATATAGATAAAGGAAATCTCCAGAATAACAGAATGCGATAGATCTCATATAATCCAGTGAAAATGGCATTATTATTCTCAATACTTTTGATATACAATAATAATCATCATTAATTAATTAGGTACAGGAACACTTTATCATTCGTAGTATTAATTAAAGATAATCAATTACATACAATAAATTGTTATCAGCCATGGTGCATCGCCTCCAGTCTCGGCATTATCAATTCTTTTTTTTTCTTTTTATTTTCAATGTAGATACTATATCTTGTTTCTTTTTCCGTTTTTGTTTCTCGTCAAAAGTTTAAAAATCAGTTGTTTTAGGAAGCGAGCGCCTACGACCATTAAGAAATCGAACCAGTGTGCGAAGGCCATTCGAGAAGATTCAATCACACGTTCGATTTTTTACTTTTTCTCTCTGGTTTTTCTTCTTTCTTTTCGTTTTTCTTCTTCTTAATTTGTTCTAATTGTTATCTTCTAACAGAGTCATCAAAGACAGATGAATAGAGAGAAACAAAAAATAAAAAAGTAAAAGTGGTCGTAAATATTCATCGATGAAAAACTCGATGTTGAAACGCAAACGTTCAGAAAATAACGATGCTGATAATATTCTTTAGCGTTGTAACGCTTACTAATGATTAAACTTGCAAAGACTACGATGAAGTTTGGAAAAAAATATATACAAAACGCTCGATGTATCAAATTTATCCTCTCGTTATTAGACCCGCTGGTCTCCTCTTAAGTATCTCTTAACCTTTTTCTTTCCTTAGGCTTATTTCGACCTTACTGCACTAAAAAGGCACAATTTTTCGCACCTGATAAAACATCGTTACGGTCTAAATACTAATTAATCATTTCCCACTAAAGTATTTTGTTTCCCCGTTGCCAATTGCATGTTGCGCGTCTATTTCTCAGTATGTGTGTTAAGTTTATGCAGGATTATTTTACAATGTCAAATGGGTGATGATAATGGTGGTACGACAAAACATGATCTGTATTTTTAATATTTTTTTTTTCCGCGGTATCTTCGAATGCACGATATATTACGTATATTAAACAGAGCACGTGTATTTATAATGCACGTAATATATCTTCTTATAAACTAATTTGTAATAATGTTCTTTCCTATATAAATCTACGGCCTATACAGACCTTTACTAAGGCGAAACTACGCGGGCCTTTGTACAGTCGTTTGGAAAACTATGGGAAGTCTTTAAGAGGAAGAAATTATTCAATCGATATACAGCGTTTTTCTGGTGTTACTGCAGCTTATGCAAAACGACTGGAGATAATCAAATTGCAATCGGAATAGAGTATTCCGTTTCTGTGAAATCTCTGTTATTTAAAATGAGAATGTTGCCTTTCGGAAAATTTCATGTGGTCGTATTTTTTTCTTATTGCAATTCGTCCAATTTCATTGGAAGTGGTCAAACTGTAATTCTTTCTTTTTTTTTTCTTTTTTTAATTCAGTTCTTTTTGTTTCTAGCAAAACCTTTCTTATAAAAGGAAACGCCTTTTGTCAAAAGTTTCATACTGGATAAACCGAAATTATATACAATCAAATGACATTGTATATATAATTTTCGTTGTCAAAATACGAAAAAGAAAAAGAAATAAATATGTAAAACATCGCTAAATGTGAGAAAAATGATTTTTGTTAAAATTAAAAGTAAAATACCGAAACAAATGCAAACTCTGTAAAAAGTACTATAATTAAAGATAAATGTTTAGTAAAATTTATATTTATCTAAACACGATTTTCTTTTTCTTTTTTTTTTCTTCTTTTACTTAATAAACATATAACGGTTTTGCTCGTTTAACAGATTTTTTTTTTTTTTTTTTGTTTTATCGATTAAAAGCACTTGCTCGGTTAACTTAAGCGGAAGAAACCGCTTTAGCAACTCCAATAAACTAACACCGAATATCGCCTTATTGTGGTTTTCTTCTTATAGAATGCTGGTCCTCTTAAATAAAATTAGTTGCGGCACTTGTTCGAAGTTAGCACGTTCTTTTATTCAGAATAATCCTTGTATCAGTCTATCATTCGAGCGCCTTGACTTGCGCCATAACTTTACCCTCCCATAATGGTAGGACTTCAGAATCATCGGTTATTTCTTCTTGAATAACCTTTGTATCCAAGTCCTCACACTCGGTTTTAAAGAAATATCTAAAAAATATGATGTACAAATATATATATATATATATAAAATATATATATATATATAATATAATTTACTGTAATTTCATATTTTATATTTTATAAACAGCGTTAGTTTCCTTACCGATAGCTGCCTTTCTTAGGAAGATATTCTTTAAACTGTTTTAAAGTGACATTATGACCAGGAATTTTAGTCCTATAAGGAAACTGCTCGTCACAGAAACTGAACACAACGGTGGTAAAATCTCCAATATCTTGCTTCGTTTTCTTTAACGTTGATTGATTTGATTGAACATAAGATTGACTTTGCATTGTAGGCTCGTATGATTGTTTAGAAATATTAGAATGACGTTGTTTACAACTTGAACGCGCCCTATCTTCCTCTATTAATCTTCTTCTTGCTTCTTCTAACTGAGTTGCCTGTAAAAAAAACAGAATATAGGTCTAGACTTTTGATAATTATTAAAAGTAAATAGCGAGATAAAATATTTACTGTATGAGGCTGTGGTAAAAGTGGCATTCCTGGATCTGTAACAAAAGGTTGAGCAGGAACGCCCCATGTTTCCCTGTTTGTCCTTTCCAAAGAGCCACTTCGGGAACCATACTTTTTCCCATGGCGACTATGCTTGATATCCGCTTTCTTGTCACTTTCCTTAAGCCACGATAAAAGACGAATATCTTTGCTAGATGGTGGCGCGTCACTTACAACACTAACGCCACTGTCAGTTAATTCCGTCATAGACTTCTTTGTGGCTGATCTTCTAGTCATGTCCGACCTTCGGAATCTTTGATCATGACCTATAAAAGAATGTAACATAGTAATAAATAAAACATATAAATATGTAATAATATTTTTATATTTATTCTAAAATATACCTTGAAGATACAGGTCCTGTTTATGGAGGGAATCGGCGTAATCAGATGGCACGGATTTAGATTTAGGCAAGTGAGATCCTAGTGAACTCATGGAGCCAGCTCCGACAAGATCGCTGCCTTCTTGAAAATCATGAATATTACCACTATCTGCTGAAAACGTAGAGAACACGTCTTTTTCTTTTCTTTGTTTGTACGGTCGTGGATAATTGTGCGTAGAACGTCTTCTTTCAGGCGAATGCAGTCTTGGGGATGAGAGTCCAGGAGATCGAGAAGGCGTTAGATCTGACCAAACTCGTGACACGTGTTGGTCCAAAATTGCTTGATCATTATCCTCTTCTATCATTAACTTTTCTCTCAACGCATCAGCTAGTGCTTTCGGTGCTCCACTTGACATTTCCAATGATGCATCTTTATTAATCGTATCGCTCTCTTGCAAATGCCTATCAAGCTTTTCCTGAGATTCTCGTTCGCGTTTAACGTTCTCCAACTTCTCAATAAGCACTTGAGCAAATTCTTCTGGTTTCAGAGGATGCATTAAATCACGCGGTACTCGCTGTGTACGAGGGATGATAGTATGATGCGCCAGCGGATCACGATTTAAACTAGCTGAATCTTTAATAGCTCTAGATTGTCTTATATACTGTTTTTTACTTCGTTGTTTATTCATTGACGCTCCATCACTGTAAATAAAAAATATTAAGGTGACAACAAAATTTTACGTACGTATTTGTATTTAAATGATAAAATATAAATCTACTTTCATGTTTGTTTTAACTTTAAGAATTCGAGCACTGTTATTTTTATTCCTACGCTACAACAAAATATTGCAAAATCTAATATCAAAGTATAAATCAATATAATGTAAAATAATGAGAAATCTAAATTTAACCTGAAAAAAAAAACAAGTAAGGCTAAACACTACTTTTTAGAATTTTCTAAATATTCAAGATGTTTATTTACATAAAAAATTATAATTTTTATAATAAATAAAATAAGAACGTACACTGATGAATCGGTGAGAGACATATTGTCTGATTCAGTTCGTGCATCACTGCTCAAGCTTTGAAGTTCTGAATCCTGTCTGGAAACTGGATTGTATGAGGAATATTGTGCGTGCAGTCTGGGTGCGAGCATATGATATGGACTAGTCCCATGTTGCAAGTAAATGCTATGAGCGCCACGCAATACATCAAACCAAAATAAAGAAAACAAACAACAGATTGGAAAATGTTTTGGCAAAAATATCACAAATTTTAATACATATAATAATAACAAACAAAAATTACGATACTCATATAAAATAATATGCTCCTTTACAATGTGATATTTTTAGTTATTTTTTAAACTTTGGGAATGCTGTGTATAAATCATTGTACACTACAAGACATTGCAGAAAATCCACACAACAAGCTCAAGAAGAAAAAAAAAAAAAACAGCTAAATAAAGCGTTTAATGCAAATCTAACTTTAAGCGTACTCTAATTAATAAATATTCTAAATAAAAATTATAATTATATAAATTACCCAGCATATGCTTCTGGCTTCGGCCGAAGATCCATCGCCCTTGTTTGTTGAGTAGCCATAAGCATATCTTTGGTCAATCTCAATTCACCCCTCAATTCCCCAGGCGTTTCACTAGCTGAATGTGAGCTATGTATGGAACTAACAAATTCACTGTCTTCGTGGACAGTGGGCAATAAGCTTGGCCCACAAGCAACAGACATATCTCGACTGGATCCTGAACTAGGACATCCACCAGAATCTGGGTTTTGACAGGACTGAACGTATTGAAGATACATATCGGATCGAAGAAAGTTTGGATATGTAGTCTCATTAATGAGACGTTCAACTTCCAACTGTACAGCATCAAATACTTTTTCGTCTGCCCGCCCTTCTTTAACCCGACGATTAGCTTCCTTTCGTACATCTTCTGGTATAGCTAACTGTGACTTAAGGAAGAACTTTCTGTAGATAAGTTTAACCAATTGATTTATCCTTTCAGGATCATCTTGTTCCTTGAGGCCCTCACAGGCGAACCAGAAATTAAGAGGATTTGCATGAGGTCTGCCTTCTTGATCCAGATATTTTCTGAACAATTCCAAGCCCACTGGATCCTGCAGCAAGGAATGCAGGTTCCTGGCCCACCGCAAGCAAGCAGGTGGCGAATCACTTTCCATAGTTGTCGTACTACAGCAACCTTCCGGTTCAAATCCCAAAGGTGCTGAAACATCGCAACCTGAAGCTATTGATGTTGCAAGAGAAGAACGCCTAGGGGTCAGAGTTGGACTCTGTGGACGGAACCTGCTGACGTAGTTTCCTGTTTCCTCTCCTAAAATGTACATAAGATATTAATAATCTATGAAATGTCATATGATGTTTTTAAGATATTAAACACAACAAGGCAATATAATATAACTGTAAATTTTGATAATTTCCGTTCACTTTTAGTAATATAATAGTGAAATTATAAGTATTCTTGCAGTAATAGACATAATATCTTACCAGGCACTGGTGGCCGTGGAGAGTTTTCATTGAAGCAACGTGCTTCGTTCTGTCGAGATCCACTCATCCTATCTATTGTGGCCTTCACGTATTATTTTTCGCTCTATATTTAATTTAGGCCCACGACGTCTCCTAGTAGACATGGTTAATCCAAACCTAGGACAAAAGTAATGATTTTCTACACTTTTCTTAACAAATTATAATTTTAGATACATATTTCTGTTTTTCAGCTATTTCAGTTATTTCATAAAACTTTGATATTTTCAAACATATTAATATCTTTTATAAAATTAAAAAAAAGTTATTTAAAAACTGACTAATTTAATAATTGTACAAATATTATATATATACAATATATATAATAAATATACACATATATATATATTTATATTAATATGTTTATAGTACATAATATATTTGTAATCTATTTACATTCATATAATTAATTAATAAATTTCTGCATTTTAAATTTCATCTATCATATTTTATTTATATAAAATATTGTGCATTTGGGTATATAGTAATATACAATGGGGAAAGCATATTCTGAATTCAGAGTATTGAAACAAAAGCCCCAAGCTAGGGATGCTGGATGGATCAATCTAGCCCTGCAGTGAGTCATGTTCCAATTAAGTATCGAAGGATGGTTTTCCTATCCTGAAGAGCTCCAAGGGTGGAGCTTGGACAGAAAAACTCTAGGGTACCTCCTGGTAGTCTGCGCACTGAAAGGTTCCTCTCTATATATCCCTGCGCAGAACATTTGTGTGGTATTGATCGACAAAAATTATAATGCAATCCATTGAACACTACAGTCAACCCCAAATTCAGCTCAGTTTCCAAAATAAAACTTACATCAGAGTAGAGTTTTATTTTGACAGGATGGATAGATATTAATAGCTCTATAGAATAGGGTATCCTATACAAAAAAAGACTATTATATGCCTTTTGTTATGATGAACTATAGAAATATGGTTCAGCCTTTTGTTATGATGAACTATAGAAATATGATTTCATAAGGCTCGCACAACCACATCTATATTATGCCTATATGTATATCAAGAATTAAAAGACCGTTACTAATGACTTGAATTCAACAAGTGTTGATCAACAGTATGTAAAATTATTATTATTATTATTATTAAATAGACTAAACTATTTTTTAGGTGTTTAATACAAATTATTCTTTTTAAATGATACTATGACAAAAATATTATCACAAAATTTTAACTTAGTAACACTGAGTAAACTTCTAGATTTAGATCTGAAGACTTCTAGATTTAGATTTAGATCTGAATTATGCACAACTTTTCTTTTATTAAGTCTCAAATGAAATACAAATAAAGTTTTCTATCATAATTTACTACATCAAGTAATTAAAACTCAACTAAGAATATATTTAGGTAATGAAAGATGTGAAGTATATAATGCCGGAACGCACACAATGCATATAAGTAAAATATAAAGACTCTACAGAACCATAAGAACTTGATTTCTACCTGGGCAAGAGGGAAAATATGAAATGAAAAGCTGTCATAATCAATTATTCCAGTTCAGTGCACATTTACCTGTATTAAGAGATGAAAAGAAACGTACATACCATTTTGTTAGCAGTTTTTTGGGACTAACTCAGAATCTCTCTATAGCCTTATGAAATCTATTATGATCTGGATAATTATATTGATCTCAACCACTAGAGCTTTCTATCTTCTTTTGTTATAACACAGAATGAACATATGATACCACTGCTGACGTGTCTCTACACAAACTGAGCGAAGGCTGCGTCCTGACCAGGACTGACGCAGTAGTCAGAAAGATTGGAGTAGGGATACAATGTCTGATCTTGTCAGATTGGAAACTGCACAATTCTGATAGTTCTATTCCATGCAAAAAATATGTGCAACTCTATTGAAAAATCAATATTAATACTAGAAAATCATATCATCGCTGGTTGGAAATCTGTATTCTTTTAAGTAAATATAAGTTGGTGTACTTTTAAACTACTACTTTTAAGCTTTCTTTTAATAAAGAAATAACTATGATTAAGTACTACTGGAAAAGCAATATTAATATTAAAAACTCTTATCATCTCTGATTAGAAAAATTATGTTCCTTCAAGCACATGTAAATTTGTGAATTTTTAAAACTATTATTTCTTTCAAGAAATAATTATGATTAAATGCTACTGAAAAAGCAATATTAATATTAGAAAATCTTAATTAGAAAGAAATATATCTGACTAGAAAAATTATGTTCTTTCAAGTAGATATAAATTTATACACTTTTAAACTACTCTTTCTCTGAACAAATGATCATGATTAACTGTTAATTATTACACATCAAATTACTTTTATGCTTCTCAAACGGTATGCTATATTAATTATATAAAAATTTTTCAAAAGTAATTAGTTATAACAGAATTAAAAATGACAGTATTTTCCAATATTGTACGTACCTTATTATTATTTAAATATTTTCAATTAAGTAATTAAAAGATAATCTTTTAAATATAAAATAATTAAAGAAATATAAATTACAGGCACTATTGTTTTGGAAATTGAATGAAAATTATTGAAGAAAAACTTAGAAACTTATTATACTAAACAAAAATCAAAATTAATTTAAAATAACTAGAAAATATTGCCATAAAAATATTACAAAATAATAGCACTCTAAACACAATAAACTAACTCAAAAAGCGAAAACAGGATGCTTCAACCACCTGTAACCACCACACACTATACTACGTACCTCAACTGAAAAACCGTTAGAATTTTATTTGCGATCTTTGTTCATTTTATATTTGTAGATGGCAGTTATTTGAAAATTATTTTTTACTCTCTTTCTTTCTCAAAATATTATTAATATTTAAAAATAGAGAATATTGATCGACTGATTTTTTTAAAATAAAAATCCTCTTTTAAATACTTCATAGATTCTTTTAAAATTACCTGTAGGGAATTTTCAAGGGAATTTTCAAAAGAATATCGATTTAAGGCTAATACTTATGTACATTATCGACATCTCAAATTTCTAGGAAGCTAGTAATTTTTAGTTTCACTGAATCCTTTCTACATATAAAATATTTTCTACAAATTACGACGAAATATATTATAAAAATAAATTATATTTCTAAAAAAAAAAAAAGGAATTATCTTGTTTTATAATCAACATCAGAATCAATCAATTTTATTATCAATAAGGAATAAAAAAAAATCTTGTGGAAACTTTTTCCATTAAAGTTAATTAATTCCATTAATTGTATAACTTTAAAAATGGTAAATTTAAAATGAAACTTCATTGTCAATGAGACGAATTCCAGCTAGGTGAACTTGAAATTATCCGATCTTTTAAAAAAAAAGTACTTCGTTAATCATAATCACACGAACATTTGAAATATAAATTCAAGGGTGATTCACCATTCAATGTAGGATACTTCGTTAAAATCTTCAATTTTAATAATGACCGAGGTGCGAGAATAATCATTCCAGCCTATGCCTTATATACATTTCCCTAATATCTTCTTCATTTTCTACTTGCTTAATGATGTCTGTCGTTATAATTATTCGAAGCGCAGCACCGTGAGATATAATTACATGTCGAAAGAAATACGCGTCGCGTGTATAATAAGGAATTATTAGAGCTATAACGTCGATTTTTAGACACGGTGAGAAGATCGACTGATTTTTAATTTCGAATAAAAGCTAAATCTTTCTCTCTTTTCCAATATCCATTCTCTCTTTCGAGAGTATTGAAACTACTGTTTTAACGTTCGAATGGACATAAGGATTTTAGCATTTGAAATACACGAGGCATTCACGTTTATTCTCTTTCGTTGTGCTTTATTCAGCAAAATTATACTAATATCGATGAAATTGTAGAAAAGTTACTTTCTTCCCCTTATTTCGATCATTTTTGCACACAAGGAAGTCGGTCTTAGTTTTCAAAATATTCTCAAAAAATTTTCACTATCATACAACGAATCCTGCCTGTAATTATTGTGCATCCATAGCAGTGTATGTATTGGTTGCTGGCCACCGTTTTGCAGCTGGATATAATGAATTAACTCAGGCCTGATTTCTTATTTAAGTGTACCTGTATAATATACAAGGTAGTCTATCTAAATTAATTCTCTTTTTTTTTTTTTTAATTCAACGGTACAATTATTCAATATCTGAGAAACAAAAGACTTTTCCGAAATGGGGACTCATAGGGATTTTTCTAGTTTTTTTTTTTAAATGGAATATTTTTTTCTTTTTCTTTAAATAGCTCTTATTAAATAACATTTATTTAACGCATTTATTTTGCATAGCTAAAGAGTTATAATGGCATTTATCTAAAATAGTTATTTTTCGAAGTCACACGTTCACACGCACACACACACACACACACACACACACACACACACACAAATTTGGTAAAAAAAAAATTTTTATAACGTACGAACGTCGCAAACGAACGACATATAGAATTATGAACGAGGTTTTCCCATAAGTCATTTATTTACATTTGTAAAGTATAATATAAAGATAAAGAGAACGATGAATGATGTGCCGGTTATGAGTGTGTTAATTTCTATAACATAAAAAAATTATTTAAATTATTAAAACTTTACCCTGATATTTAATTACGTATCATTGTTTCAACTGTGCAACGCAATATTTAAATATCAAAAGTACACAATCATAAAATATGCCTCTTTTTTTATTTATACTTTTTTTCAAAAATAAAAATTTATTTTGAAAGATACTTTCACTTTTCAAAAAATTATATGTGTTTTAAAAAATTTTTTAATGTACAATTGAATTCCCTGGGAATTGAATAGGTGATAATCGTCGACTACTCTGAGAATGTGAAAAAGCCATCTGGACACGATAGGAACAAGATTCATCTCCGAGTGACACGCTATATGCTCCTTTCGCTTGGTCGGTAAATACTAGGATCGATGTTACCCCGCATACCAAACGGTTTGATATCGACGAGCAAAATACCGTGGACCTATAGAAGAATGTATTCCAAAGATATTGAAATTTTCTCGAGCGTACAAAAATGTATCAACCGTATGGAATTTAAATCCTGTTTCCCATTCGCATTGCATTTTATTCGTCCGAAAACATTTCTCGGTTTTCTTGAGAATGCTGAAATATTAAAATTCACAATACCGTGATTTTTGCAATATCATTTCATACGCTTCATATTTCTTCTTCTATGCAAGTTTTATATAGATTCTGAATATAATTATAATTAAATACTCTAAATAAAATAAAATTTATTTTATTCCATTGAAAAGATAATTACTTGATTATTGATATTAATGATATATTTATAATAATACATATATATTATATTATATTATTAAGAAACATTATATAAAATGTAATTGCAAAAATTACAATACGATTACGATATTAAACAATTCGTATAAAAAATAAAAATTTCTGTATCAGCATTCGATTTGCAAAATACGACGATTAAATCCAGCAAGTTTCCATATTACTATTAATTATCAATTTTTCAAGCTATCGATGATGAAAATTAAACACGGCCATATCGAATCCGAATACACTGCGTTGCAGTCTCTTATGCAGTTTACCATGATATGTATGTATACGCTTCAAACTTTTATTCAACTTCTGTATATCGGGTGTTCCAGATTATTCTACTTCTACCGAAGGCCAAACTAATTAATCGTCACAATGTATCTTACACTTGAGTCATCTTACACTTATCAAATGAAGATTACTTTATAAATTAATCCGTAACATCCTTTGGAATGCATTAACGTTCCTCGAAGGTGGTAATATTTATTTATTGTAGCGAAAAAGAGATCGAAGAAATGACAAGTATTTCGAAGTCACCGGTTAGATGACGAGGCGAGGGAAGGGCCCCGGCTCTCAAAGAGCGTGGTTCGCCGAGCGAGGCGTTCCGAAAACCTGTAATTACGGACCCGACGTACATCAAGCGGTGCCGCCAGCCGCCAGCCAGCCACCAGCCGGCGAGGTCTCTGTCTTCCGTCTCCCTTTTTGCTTTTTTCTCTCCTTCATCGCCTTCCTCGTCTTCCCACTGCTTTACCTGTGCCGTCCCGTTCGTGCCTCCTTCTTTCTTCCTGACCTCTTCATCCTTCTCTGGCGCACGTTTGCTCGTTCATTCTTCTGTTTTCTTTTCTCTTTTGTCTTCTGTTTCGTTCTTTCTGTCCACTTTGAGCGGCCTCCCGCTTCGACTCCGACAGCGGTCCACCTTATTTGACCCTTTCCTCCCCCCCCTCTCCCAATATACGCGTCCAAAGGACTCTCCGATTCCTCTTTTATTTTACCCTCTTACTTTACTTACTTACTCACTCTCGGTTTCTTTCTACCTCTCCGCCGTTTCTTCCTCGGCTCTTTCTTTTTATCTCCTCTTTTCTCTGCCCTCTCTGCTTCTCCTCTTTTTCACGTCTTAGATTGCTGTATCGACAATCGCGCGGCTCGCTACTTGGAGCTGTCCGAAAAACCGAGTACAGCAAGGAAAGAAAGGAAAGAACGAAGGGAGAGAAAGAGAAGAGTGGTGGACAAGCGACATTTCTTGGTTCTTTATTTTTCTCTTTGTTCTCATTTCCCTTCTCGAGCCCGATCTCTTTTTCTTGTTTCTCGTCTCGTCGTCTTTCATTTCGCTGCAAGGTTGCGTCGAATTTCCTCTCTGCGCCTCCTTGTACCTCGTGGTGATTTTCGCGAAACCTTTCGTCGCTCCGTCGGTAACGTTGGTATCAGTTGCACGATGCAGGAGATAAGTACCTCGTACATTCGATCGTTTTCTTGATAAAAAGTCTCGTTGTCACGTGTGTACTTACGTGCCTTTTAGAAAGGCATAGCTTTTTGAAAGATATTAGCAGACTGACTTAATAAGACACCGGCAAATTGAAACGATTCGCCGGAAAATCAGAAGCGCAAAGAAATCTCGGTACGGCACTGGGCAATCCGAAGCTCCTCAAACGAGAAAAGCACACACGGCGCCCATTCAGCTAACCCTTTCAGGCTCTCTCTCGTTCCCTCTCGGTACCTGTAAGTTTTCTACCAACCCACCCAGTCATCCTCATGCGTCACCTTCTTCCTCCTTCTTCCACCTTTGGGTCTCTCTAGCTGTATGCTTCGACCTCGGGTAAAAATCTCTTTTACGCGCCCAACCGAGGAACTCTGTCTCAGACGACTCTATGCTTTTCTTACGACCACCATTTAAATTTCCACATGGCTTTACGGAGTATAATTCGAAATTTTTATCTAGCTCGGCAGTTTTCGTTCACTCTTCCTTCCATCGATTTTCGTTCTTTCTATGCAGCAGTTAGGAGACATTAGTCAACGCAGCCGCGAATAGAGATTCCCTCCTCTGTCTCGAGAAAATTTTAGGAGAATCCTCTCGGGAAAGCTTGGTTTCAAGAAATAGAGTGACTCGAGAACGCACTGAAAAAAAGGTTTTATACATTTTATTTTGTGAATGTATACGATACTTGACGCAGCACGAATGTACACTCCATTTTTTTCTTTCTTCCTCAGACTATTTTATAGAATAAAAATTGTATACAATTAGAAGATAATTATGATATAATTAATTGCCGCATTGGGAATAGTATCAAAAAAATTAATATATTAAGTTAAATAACCAACCAGAGACTCGTGTAATTTAAAATTTTGATTTTTAATTTTTAACATGTATGTAATTAACATGTATGTATGATATTTGGATAGGGATATGACTTAGGAATGTTGGAATTTATTTATTAATAAGATGTTAGATGCAAAATAAAAGGGGATAATAACAAATAAAAAGAACGTTCGTTCGCTTGTCACGATCGATTACTCAGTGACGAATGTCATATCATTTCGCAATCCTCGTCTTATTATTATTATTTTTTTTTATTTTTTGTGTAACTTAAATGATTGCCCAACGTTATTTACACACATACACAGACAAACACATTCTCTCATTTATATAATAACACTGTTGCTGGGAACTGTCTGAACTTTACTATCGTGATGAAGAGTGGAAAAAAGCAATGTAACTTTTTAAAATCATTAATTTTTGTTATAGACAACAAGTAAGGTAAAGCGGAGTGCCTACGTTACCACTTTGGACTTTCGTATTGATTCGTTAAGTTTTTGCCTCTGTGAGCAAAGGGAAACCAATGCATTTCAAAATTCATGCACGTGTCTCGATCAAGAGTAAGAATCAATTATGTTCAAAGAGAAGACGCAAAAAAATTGACAAGTTTTATCCTTGTTTGCAAGTTTTTTGGCAGGTGACGTTACACTTCCTTCTTCTTAAACTATACTACTTTTTAAACTCGTTTTTTTTCTTTTTCTTTCAAATAATTCAACTTACTGCAGAGCTTTCGTAAAACCATAAATAAAAATAAATAAAAATTATATCAGGTAAAGCAAAGTTCAATGAAAGCAATTACATTTTCAAGTAAGTTTCCTTACTTATCAATCGGCAATCTATGTTCGAACGCTCGACACGTGGAAATCAAATGTCAATAGGATCGGTACGTCAGGGTTGCTCAGTAATCAACATCCAGTAAAGGAGCAAGTTCTCTTTATCAACAGAATCTAGGGATAAGTCTCGACGGTGATACTACCGTGTATTGATTAGTTCCCTATCTCGCGTCTCGAGGTTTTCTTATGAAACCAGTTAGAAAAAAAAAAAAATTAAAAAATCATTCGCCTCACTCGTAACCTTAAATCGCGTAACGTTTCGAAAGCAGACGGTAAAACATATGATGATACTGTCCAAACGTATATACGACTTATCGTACAAAACGTATCAAGTGTTCATCTCTACGATTATAGGTTATCAATGAAATAATAAAAGCAATGTTATCAATGTTGAAACGGAAATGATCCCGATCAGGCCATAAACACGGCTTCTAAAGTCTTTTGAAGTACCGACAAGGATTTGTTGGTGAAAGACCGAGCGGAAACGGTCAAAGGCGTGTCACCGTTATCGCCAGATGACTTTATGTAGTGGTATTATGCCTCGCGAGCTGCGAATCTTTCAAAGAAACTTCTAAGGGGCCGCTCGGCCGGCAGCTACACCGACCGTCGGTCGTCGACCGTCACGACCGCCGCGACCGTCGACTGCCGACCCTCGACCATCGACTTAAGAGAATGTTCACTGACGTGTCAAGATTCCTCGTCGCCCTGCCTTTCTCTTCTCAATTCCGATTAACCTTCATTCGCCCCCCCCCTCTCTCTCTCTCTCTCTCTCCTTACAATTAAGTATATGCCAAAGATTATTCGGGACTAGACGAATGATTTTTCGAGCGGGCAAAATTTCTTTTTGCTTTCAATAGATAAAGCAAAAATTTTCTCTCCTAACCTTAAAATGTTCCATCGCGAATGTCCAACAAAACGTCCACGTTAATGGTTTCGTTAAGATTATAAAAATATTTGTGAAGTTAATATCTAGTTGGAATATATTGTTAAAAAGAAGCTAAATCTATAAGGATTTAGATTAGCTTTCCAATTTAATGGTCACTATATTTTCTATCTGTTGTCTCTAAGCGATATGATAAAACTACTTGAATAAGTAAATAAAGTGCAACGACGGTGCGCGCGTCGCTTGGCGCCTTCTTATTGCCAACTGTATAAAAAATGATTTTGAACAATGTACCTCATTTTCGTAGCGATACATCGATATATATTTTTCAAGTCTTCTTCGTGTTCACTTTCTACCTCGTACATTTTACATGCACCGCAACGAACACTTGTTTCTATCATCACTCGAAGTGTTCACGTGTTAACCATGCGTTAAACGTCACCATCCGTGCAAAATGAAACTGTCCATGATTACGCGTCGAATCCAATAGGTTAATAAAATGTTCATGCAGAAATTACACGTTGAAATGTGTCACGCGCAATTTCAGATTCGAAAGTTTCTGTTTTCGACTGCAAACGGCACCTGACAACGATGACGGAGAAACAAGTCAAAATTGCCGCGTTTCACACGCGAAATTATCGAAGCAATCGGGTAGGAACTATAGTTCTCAAGTGGTTACACTGTGCACATGAACAAGTCTTAAGAGCGGGATCGTTCGGACAGAAATATTCGGCACTCGAATCGCTCGTGTTTTCGATAGTTCGCCTGAATGTGTTTCCGCACTTCTCTCCATTCTGTTTATGGTTGTACATTTTATCGAGCAGGCAAACCGATACATAAAGATAATATGCCATTGTCGATAAGAATGCAGGAAGCAAGCGAAGTGTCTGATTTTACGAAATCCGTATCACAAATCCGAGAAACACCATTCACAAAGTCGTTCAGGTCGGCGAGAAATCACAAAGCTTCCGTTGGATGAATCGTTCGTAAGAATCGTGCTTGTGTTTCCAAAACATTTTCATCTGTACGAGATAACCCATAAAACGTGCCACGCATGGCTCTCGCGAGATATCGCGAGTTTACGTTTCGGTGCAACTTCATAAGCCTGTGTCTGTGTGGACACGTCGTTAAAATTGCTAATTGTTTCAAATTTTTCTGCCACGCGTGCGTGTCACTGGATGGATATAGATCTTCGTTTACTTCGTGCATTTCTCACCGATATTACTTCCATAAATTTCTCCGCTAAAAGTAGTGAAAAAAGTACGACGTATACGATCAGTAGCGTTTGTAAAACCGTCGGTAGCTGTAAGATCCACAAGAATGAAATTTCATTCAATATTTATGTATAATATCGTACAGGTCTCGAGAAACATTAGCGGTTTGAAACGAAGTTCAGGCTGTAGATCGATGCGATCCAAGCGATCGTACCGGCGGACGCGTATTCTCTGATCGAGCCGGGCTCGAAACTTTATTCCGTGAAATCTTTCCGTTCGTACGGAATCAGCGAAACGGGCACAAAAAACATGGGCTGAAGGAACGGCTCGGTTGAATGTGAATACGACAAAGGATGCCGAGGAAGACCTGTGCCCCATACAACGTACACGGTAAGACTAAAACTACACAGTGACTGTAGAGCTAAGGGAGAGCGAGCATTATCTCTCCTCCTCGCTCTTGCACCGTCCTTCTTCGTCTTCTTTTCTTCTTGCTCTGCCACACCTCCCTTACGTCCGCAACTGCCTCCCTTCTCGCTCTTTCTCTTTCTCTTACAAAGTCCCTCCCCACCCCCACCCCCCCTTTCCCCTTGTTCCCCCACCAAGTCTGACCATGGTGGACGTGGGATAAAAAAGCAGCAGGGTCCAGGTATAAGGGCAAATTCTGAGTTATATAAACCTATCCATACTTTAAAACGGAAACTCGCGAGAAATTTTTCATGAATTTGTACAGGTGGTTAGCTTCAATAACGAGGCGAAAATATATTTCTATAATTGTTGGGTTTTTACCTGGGTGAAAAAGGCCCGAGCAAAATATGGCCGCGCATGTCTCTATGGTTGTGTAAAAGTTCGTGTTGTTGTTGATGCACTATTGGTAGGAGGGTCACTAACAGTTACATTCAAATTTCATAGTGAAATTACTTCCGTTCGCCGAATTAAAAATCACATGGAACAAGACTGACAACAACTAGAAATGCGAATGAAATATTCTGATACATAAATGAAATATATCGTAGAGTACGTGTAAAATTAAATAAATTAACTATTCAGTTAAATATTTCAAACACGCGGGGCATTGTGCCGGCAAGGTATAAGTAAAATCGTTTATCGTCAACCGTTGTCTAACCCAGACGATTGCTTTAACTCCGTGTTCAATGAAATTCGATTGAAGTCGTTGCCAAACGACGACGACTTTCCTCCAGGTAAATTACAAGCCGACGCACTGATTTATCTTATCCAGCCGCTTTAATCACAAAATCGTCGTCGTGACGTTCCATAATACACGTTCAATAATACGTAACGACAATTATTTTTTCCCCCTTTCGTCTCTTTGCGTAACGCAATCTTCTCCAACGCTATTGACAAAAATTGTTTCTCTATC